>JAUCRC010000001.1:23106448-23573948 GCA_032399595.1 Tetragonula carbonaria | reverse complement strand
AATCAAAGGATTGGAAATGTGAATGTGAAATTCAGTTTTTGTTTACAAAAAGTCGTCTCACAGACGGCCGATTTCTCCAAAACGGTCAAATAGCTTGTTAATGAATAAATTCATCTTTGCAGGCTTGCAGGTTCGTGAAAGTTCGCGTCGCGGCGAACGAAAATTTTCCAACGAAAATTCTTGGAGAATTGCGAATGAAGCGCGTATCAAGCATGGCATAGGCTTCGAAACAGCTTGACCAGAGGATGACCGCTTTGTGGAAGAAAGGAAGAGAAAAGAAGCAGATGATTTCGCTGAAGGAAGCTCGATGACTCGAAATCTTATGACGATCAGATTGCAGAAAGAGCATACTCCGGTGGTACTCTTGAAGAGAATAGAATATTAGTTCTATCATTTACCAAAGAACGGGGCTTCGTGTCTCAGAGTCCGAAATACCGACCAGGAAGAGAATCATTAATTTTTCAACGCTTAAGCAATAGTGAAGTGAACAGAGAAATAGGTAAACCAGGTAAGTAGGGGAACCAAGTGAAATAATACAAATGATTAACAATAAGCGATGATGAAATCTGTTACGATGTTGGCAACTAGTATTTCCAGATTCCAAAACCCGAGATCAGTGTTTGAAATTATTCCATTTTATATGATGTATTTATGTGTGTGTACGTGTCGGAAAGAGTTATCGAGAGATTCGTGTTTCATTCGAATTCATCGATGAGTTTTTCGTTAGAAACGATAAAATCAATACTTGTAAAAGGATTTTTTATTTATTGAAAACACAGACGAAATATATTTAGAATTTAATCGAAAAGGAGACGGAATAGATCTTTTTATCGTTTTATCATTTCATCAAATCATATTATGTTTTGAAATATTCGTCGAAATAACATAATATGATTTGATGAAATGATAAAACGATAAAAAGATCTATTCTCCTTTTCGATTAAATTCTAAATATATTTCGTCTGTGTTTTCAATAAATAAAAAATCCTTTTACAAGTATTGATCTTCTATAATATTTAAAAATGCACTATACGTTGTCATAAAAAAAATTCAATTTACAATTTTAGAAATCAACAATCTCCCTAACAACTTAACAAATTGAGACGATACGCTATCCTTGTCCCGTCCGCCATTTTTCGAAAAAGCTGTACATCAGGAGAACCGTATCGACGAGGAGGCTTTGTCGTTTCTCGAGCTTCGTGTTCTCCTGATACGAAAACCGAATTTTGAGTTGCTTGAAATATTTTGGTAATTTCTTCGATATCATAGGATATGCCATACGCCTTACAAATAAAAGTTGCAATTTAATAAACATATTTCTGTAGTTGGTCAGATGTGTAAGAGCTTTCAACGCAGAAAATTAACACACTGAAAAAGGAAATTTCATTGCCAGGTGAAAGGTAACATTTAATCTAACAATAATACTAGTAATAATTACATAACAATACATTTTACATTAGTTCATCGCTAATTAGTAAATCATTGATATACTATATGATGCAAATATATATGCTGAAACGTGTGGAATCTAGTGAAACTCACCACAAGGTGCGGAATCAAAAGAAATAGATTCGCATGATTAATTACGCATCAACACACCTTCTGCAACAATAGCAGGATTGCCAGGATATTTTTCTAATAGATACTGGTATTCTGTATAGTTGTTACGTTACAACCTTTTGACAGCATATAGTGCTATAGAAGGAATTAACTTAATTAAGTTTAATTAAATGTTTCATATAAATGTGAATAATCTTTCATAAAATCTCTTTGGTCTTTCATCTTCTATAAAAAGAACGGACTTTTTTTTGTTAAATTTATATTCAGAATTACACGTTATACAAAATGATACATTTCGTTACTGAAGATAATTATTGTTGGATTGGAAATTAATGGAAATTGATGGATCGTTTAAATTTCATTTAAAATTTATATTCAAAATTACATGTTACATATAAAGCGATATATTTTATTACTGAAGATAATAATTGTTGGATTGGAAATTAATGAAAATTGATGGATCCGTTTAAATTTCATTAATGGATTAATGCTGAGCAGAAGCAACGCGTTTGCAAAAACAAAAAAAAAAAAAGCGAAAGGAGAAACATGAAATATAAGAATACAGTGTGAAACAGATGCTGAATCAACGTGTTTGCAAGTGCTTTCGCGATGGAGGATAAAGGAAATCGATTTGATACGTTTTTCAACGTATCATCTACGAATTTTTTTATCGTTAAAGCATCGAATGAATACGCAATAATAAAAATAAACAATTCTGTTTCTCTGAAGATGTAACACGTACATTACTCTTCATACTTATCTTCTTTTATTTAACAAACCCGTATAAAAATTAATGTGTACAATTAAAAAAACTAGAGTCAGAGACAAAATATAAAAAAGAAGCTTTGCCAATTTGATTTAGATCATAAATAGAATGATGAATTAATAATAAAATAAATAAAGAAAATAAACAATTCTGTTTCTCTGAAGATGTATCACGTACATTACTCTTCATACTTATCTTCTTTTATTTAACAAACCCGTATAAAGATTAATGTGTACAATTAAAAAAACTAGAGTCAAAGACAAAATATAAAAAAGAAGCTTTGCCAATTTGATTTAGATCATAAATAGAATGATGAATTAATAATAGAATAAATAAAACAAATAAACAATTCTGTTTCTCTGAAGATGTATCACGTACATTACTCTTCATACTTATCTTCTTTTATTTAACAAACCCGTATAAAAATTAATGTGTACAATTAAAAAAACTAGAGTCAGAGACAAAATATAAAAAAGAAGCTTTGCCAATTTGATTTAGATCATAAATAGAATGATGAATTAATAATAGAATAAATAAGAGAAATAATGGAATAAATAATAAAATAAATAACAATATAATAAAATAATAGAATAAATAATAAAAATAATAATAGAATATATAAAAATAATAGAATAAATAAAAAGAGAATATAGAAAACAAGAGAAGAAGGATGATATAGATGTAGAATGGAAAATTTATTCTTGTTCCTACTGATTTTAGGATGGAAACAGCAATTTTATGAATTATCATGCGACAAGATTTTGTGTCATTTGATAATATCCTCAGCATGAATTCTTTCATTCATCATCCATTTATTTCTAGACTATTATACTAGTCTATTATAGCAAGATCCTTTCATCCATTTATTTCTAGACTATTCTAGACTATTATACTATGGGAGTTGCAAGAGTTACAAGAATATGTATCGCGAAGAAGAAGCTATTTCGGCAATTGCCGTAATCGGATTGATCTCCGACATGAAGTATCAGCGCTAGAGAAATCAATGAAACGTTTCGGCTATGTATGTATGTATCTCCTCTGAATATCGTGGCATCAAAGAAATTGATATTAAATCTTAATATCCGGATTCAAGAGGATGAGTTCGTCGAGTCTTATTAAAAGGACATCCAGATTAAATACAGCTGCTATCGTTGATGCTGGTATTAATCATCGTTAAATCATTTTGATGTAATGACCATAAATGGCCGCCATTAGATCTACGTAACGTTTTGATGAGAATTAATGGTCGAACGTGCTGGTCTCGCCTCGAGACGAGAAAATTCACGAAACTGTTTCAACGAATTGGCTCCTGTGGGATCGAAGAAAGTTGTTCTGTGAAACAAGTTAATCGTAAATATTTATATATCTATTTTTCAGTATTTTGATGTCAATTCAAAGAAAAAAAGAAAGCTTTGAAAAATAGTCTTGAAGCCTCGACGAGGGTCATAAGAATCATACACGCTGATGTATATGATTATTCAAATGATTTTATACAAGTCGCGTCTTGTATCTCTTTCACTTCTTCGTACATTATCGCGATTACGGTTTTATCATTTCCCAATGTTATTTACAAATTTATATTTTCATTCGATAAGATAATCTTGTCAGATACTTTGTTGTAATTTGTCTCTCTATCTATGCTGCAATAAGAAAATGCCAATTAACTAACAAGATTCTAAAATATAATAAATAAAGAGATTATTGGAATCACGTTTCTTATTCTAATGAAAGAACGATTTTAATTTGTCATTACACTTGTAGTAATTTTCTTCTAACAACGTTTCTACCATATTTAGCTTATTGTTAGAACGAGCTTTGTACATCTGAGCTTTGTATCTTTAATTAAAAAGTTCATTTGGAATGACTACTTTATCTCATTAAAATTTTAATCGAAAACTGTTTTCTTCTTATTATTTAAAGTGCCACTGCTTGACAATCAACTTTTTTTTTTCAACGATGATTAAGATTTTTATGACCTTTAAGTATCTCATGTTAAGTATTCTTAATCCTCATTACTATTATTGAATTATATTATTAGCATTAACATATTTCAAAAAAATACGCCTTCAAATCAAACAGGATTTTAAATATCCATCCCATCAATTATTTTGACATAGTTGATTGTTTACTACTATATTCCCAAAGAGAGCAACAGACAGAGAGCGAGAAAGAGAGAGAGAGAATTTTCTCTTCCAATTCTTCTCTATTTAACCACGTATCGTTTTACTTTCGAATGGTTCGATCTCGATGACCCAATAATGATCGTCCAGACAGCGTGTTTATCTACGCGATACACGATGTATTCTTCTCCAAATGTAGTATTGGAACCTGTCGTAAAAATATTTCATAGATGCCTGGTTCTATTCATCGAACAAATTCCGAGGGCGGAATATAAAGAATGGGGAAAAAAGAACGGGGCTATTACCTTCGTGACCCGTTATTGCATTGTCACGGAACAGCTGTGCGTCACGAGCACAATACATGCACAGGTGCATTCGAACGGAGAACAAAAGAATACTTGAAGAAGGAGAAAGTATTAACATTCTGGGTCACTGATTGCGACTGTTGAACGCACTGCATTTGCGCATTGATTAGAAGTCATTCTCACAGAAGCGTTGCGTTTGCCCAATCTATATAAGTTTATCAAAATCGTCTTCAGCGAATGCCGTTTGCAAGGAGATTGCAGCTTGTTTCGTGTTAAATTGCAACTTTCGAATAGGTTCGCAAATGAAACGCTCTGAGAACACTTTTAATTGAATTTCAGAAGAATCTCAGGCCACGCGGAGTTTGATAAAATTCAGCCTCTCGGGGAATTGGAACGAATTTTTGGAAACGAGTTGCCAGGATACTTCCAGTGCTGGGAATTCTTTAGTTAGAATATTCTATGCATCGCCGTATCTATGGCACGACGAATAAAGTACTTTCACATTTCCTCTCGCTTCGTTTATGAATGAAGAATAGTCTCACGATCCCTACGCGCGTTCGCTCTTTTCTGGTATCTCATTTGTGTATTCGAATTATTACACGAATATATTAGTCTCTTCCAAAATATTTCCGACCGTGTAAACATATTTTTAACGACAACGATAACAAATTCCTTCCGGTCTTTAAGTTCAATTTCTTAAATTTATCATTTGACTTTTCATATATTGACGATTAACACATATTCGTCCGCATGACGAAAATTCGTCATTTGTATATTGCAGTAGATAATTGATCGTTGTTTTATTAAATCCGAATAAATTAAAACGTAATTTTTACCAAACAGAGAGATAATTCTATGAAAAAGCTGATTTCAGCTTCAGTTGCGTATAAGGGTGCAAACGCAAAAAAAAAAAAAAAAAATTAATTTAAAAACGTATTAGTCGGTACTGCGTATAGGAGAAGTTTATTCAAAGTTTATTCAAAGCACTTGGGTGTTCGGATATTTAAGAAATTTCAAAGATATTACTGTTAATTTTCTTAACCTATATTTATCAAAAGCAAATAATAAAGTAAATCTAACATGGAGAACGAAAAAGAAATATGTGCAGACAATTTATCCGATTGTGAGTCTGGTGATAACATTGAAGATCTTTTAAAATCTAATTTTGATAGTGATGATAGTGACGGTAGTGATATTGTTGTGACAAGAAAACGCTCACGTCTAAATCCTTTACAATATAGGTGTAAAAACTATGTCAAATTCACCCGAAGAACCGAAGAACTATTAATTATTGATAAAATTAAAATTTCGAAAATAATTTACTTAGTCTAATAAAATAACGAGTATGTTATTTTCAGTAATTCATTTCAACTTTTTTTCGTGGATTTAATTTTTATTTAACTTCAGAAAGGAAGAAATCAAAAATAAAGGTGTGTATATATAAATACAAATTCATTTTATTTCATTTCGCAAAATTTCACTAAAAGGATATATGACTTTTTAAAAGTTAGGTTGTTTCTATATAGAGCATATCGTTTCTACAAATAGTGGCAAAAAATACCGGCATTTGACACTATTATACTAACCATGACAGAAATCCTTACTACCATCTGTAAAAATTATATAATTCTGTATTGATACATTGTTACACATAATATTGCATATATTGTATCGTATGTATATGATGTTAAATAAGCACAAATAGTCTAAACGTAAATCCCAACTTCCACTCTCTAGAATACAATCTTCAGCGATCATCGATATTCGATTTCGTCATTTATCAACGAATCATCCTAATGTAACACCACGCTCGAGACGGTCATTTGCACGACTTGTATACGTTTATTATGATATCTATCAGGAATAGCCACTAAACACGAGGCCCGATTATGTTCGTATCACGTATCCACGAACGGTGGACAGCGGTGTGTCATCGTAGAAGATCATCGTAGGAGGCGATCGCGGATCGGTTAGGATCGCCGTTTGGCGCCAGTCTCTTGCTACGCTCGTTGAACTCGCGTGCAGATGCACGTAGCATCTAGATACACCGAAGCGTGTATGCAAACGCGCCTCTGTACAGGGCATTCCACTTATCTGTCTATGGATTTCATACGGAATGTTAATGGGTTATTGCGCGCGCGAGCAATGCTTATTGCGCGAGCCGATAAATATCGCATCACGCCGAATATTGCGCTCCTCGTTCTGATGGTGAAGCACAGCTTCGCGAACACAGCGTGCATCCCGTGATCTTAATTGCAAGATCCAAGCGGCGTGATTCTGAAAACAAAGAGATTAGAATCTTAGTTTTATCGCGCGGAGTTACAGAAAGTTGGCGTGATATTAAGATGATTAAGAACTTGGAGCTTACCGTTGGTTTCTATCTTCGACCAATTTTGTAACCAGCTTCCAGAACTGCTAAATGGGATAAGTACTTGGACCAATTATCGTTGTAACTTTGTCGTTACCAATTGCAGCTTGATTTTAAAATTCCAAAGACACTGTTTTTAATAATGACAATCAAAAGTAATAAACAGAATGATACAATAACATATTTGAAAAAATCTGTTTTTATTACCGGATACTCAGGTTCCCTTCAAAATGTATATCAATAGAGAGATTTCTAGTAATAAATATTTAAAATCTTCGCGACATCAAAATTCGAGGGGGTTTGCAGAGCTTAGGCGTTGATAATGTACGACTTGAAGGATAAAACCAAGAACGGTAACCACTGTTGTTTCTTGCACCCAAGGATCTCAGGAAGGCAAATCGCGCGGTCACAATGGCGTTGTCACACAAGAACAAACTGTCCCATAGAGCGCCGAGCGGAAAAAAGTGGACAGGTACAAAGCGGCCAATTATATAGCGATGGTTCCTTTGAAATTGCACGTCGCAAAAAGAAACATACAGCGCGGCAAGTTAAGAAGCAATCATTTGAAACCGCGCTTTGTGCGCAAACTGAAGTAGTTTGCTGAAACATTTTTCCTTGAACTGTGTTGTATGAAAGAAAATATAATAGACATCGTTTTCTTTTCTTTTTCACGTTAAATATGTTACCTTACGTGCATTATTTTAACACTTTACCGACCGGTAGCCTATTAATCGTCTATTATTACTTACCGCTATCGGTCGGTAAAGTGTGGATATCGTATAATAATATATTTATATATTTTAACACTTTACCGACCGGTAATATTGTATATTAATACATACAAATATATTATTATACGGTTATATTGACAATTTATTATACAATAAATTTATGTTATATTGACAATTTATTATACAATAAATAATTAATATACAATTTAATATTGTATATTGATATATACAAATATATTATTATACGATATTGACAATTTACCGACCGATAGCCTATTAATCGTCTATTACTTACCGCTATCAGTCGGTAAAGCGTGGATATCGTATAATAATATATTTATATATTTTAACACTTTACCGACCGGTAATATTGTATATTAATATATACAAATATATTATTATACGGTATTGACAATTTATTGTACAATAAATAATTAATATACAATTTAATATTGTATATTGATATATACAAATATATTATTATACGATATTGACAATTTACCGACCGATAGCCTACTAATCGTTTATTACTTACCGCTATCGGTCGGTAAAGTGTTAAAATGCAAAGTAAAACCGTATTATTTATCATGCAATTCTTATTCTTGAAGTTGTCGATTATCGTGCATCCTGTATCCTGAAAAATCTCAAGAAGATGAAAATATAATAATTCATTTCAATAATTGCATTGATGATCGCGGGTATACGTATCATTGTCTTTCTTTTTACTCTCGCTATAAAGATTGCATCTTCTTGCGTTTTCTCACTTGTTATTCCCAAGCTACGTTCGTTCTTCCCAATAACGCCTGAAACGATGAAATTGTTTCTCATGATCGTGACGTTGAGTTGCTTTTGATCAGATAACCTGGAAAGATTCGATCTTCGATCGATTTTGTTTTTTTACCTTCTGTTCGCTGATAACACGCGTCTTTATCTCGTCTTCGTCTAGACAAGCGTGCTAAAAACTCTGACGCATAAGCTGTGTCGACGATTCCGCTACATATCGCCAGAGGTTATTGGCCATTCAAGTGCGTCCACGTGTGCAGGTAAATAAACAAAAAGCTTGCGGAGAAACGTGAAGAAAGCGAGAGAGGCACGGCGAAACGAAATGTTGCGCGTGCGGGAGAGTGGGGGAGGGAGGACTCGCGAGAAAATGCTTGTGTGCACGCTCGCTAGCGCGATGGAGCGGGTTGTGGCGACTCCAGTAGTAGCCGAGCCGCTGCGAAGAGACGAGAACGCAGCGGCGGCGTCTCTCCGTTTGCGTTTGTTGTTCGTTCATTCGTCACTGGTTCGTTGCTTCGCCACGCAAACGATATTCGACGACATTGCCGCTCAGGCTGCAAGCGATCTCTCATCGACTAAGCTTGAAAACGCAGAACGGTTGGCTTCTCTTCGTTCTTGCACCAGTGAAGTTCCTGTGAATAAATCGTTCCGTTTATAGCGTGGATATTTGCATATCTACCCTCGTTTAGAAATTCAAGTTCAGAATAGATCATTTTGGAAAATGCTCTGAGGAACGATGAGAGTTTGATAGCGTGTTTTCTAGTTCCAGTTGGTTCTAGTTGGAATTAGCTTGGAGTTATTAAATGAATTAATCTGTACTTTCCGTAAGGCAACAGGCGACTTTTATAAATCAAACTTCAATAACATATCCCGTGTACTCGTAGAAATTTTGCCTGAGAATAGTTTATTGGAACTTTGTGTCAGATCTGTTATTAAATCATATTAATGTTTATAGTCATTTAGCACAGAATACCAGAATAACTTTATGATGTTTGTGTCAGATCTCAGAAATTTAACAACACATCTTGTAATACTCTCGTTGCCAACGTTTAATTTAAGTAATATTCAATGATCCATCTTTATAACGCTTGCTTCAAAATCATTTTTAATATTTTCCCCATATTCCTCCGTAGTAACACTCCAACATTCAAATGATCAAACGTTTTTCTTTTTTCATCGTACTCTCCGTCACAAATTTTACATTCGTCTATACAAATGCATGTAAAGAGTATCGTGACTAAAGCGTGACAAAAATAAATTACTATTTCCAACATAGCCAGCACAGTGTGCGTGCAGGATTGCACGGATCCTGGTTGCAGGACATACGGCTTATTAACGAGACGAATAACTCGTGGATCTCTGAAACAAATAGAAGTGAAAGTATCGCATGGCCAAAGACCGCTGCCAGACGAAAAACGCGTTTGTCTCAATGACCAACATCAGCACGTGCTAGCACGTGAAACAGTGCGAGCAGCAGCTTCGATGTGAACCAAGAAGAATCGATTCACGCGTAATAAATACAGCAAACATGAGACTGGTGTCGAGTGTCGTTTACTTGCTTCTGCTGATCCTGCCATTATCCAACGCGGACCAATGGCGAAACGGGAGGAACGTGGAATGCCCTCACAAGTGCATGTGCTTCGGGAGTACCGTGAGATGCATGTTTCAGAAGCTGAACCGTGTACCACGGGTACCAACCAATACGACGGTCCTGTAAGTGGGTCTCTTCTTCAAATCTCACTCTTCTTCCACCTCAGACTGATGGTTAGATGGCGGATTTCTCTGCAAATTTGTAGCCTAAATGAAAAAACATACGAAGATATAAAAGTATGGTGCTTTCTACCATAATATTTTGTAGGTGAGATGAGGCTTTATTGCAGTTCTGTTTTTCTTTTTTTTTTTTTTTTTTTTTTTCTTAGTATATTCTCAGAAATGTGAATTTGCACAAAAAAAATCCGCAAATCTACCGACGATTATATGCAGAAATCTGCGATACATATCGATACTGTACATATCGATTGATACACACCGTGTTTCACAGATGAATTACGGAGAAATTGGGATAGAGTAGTAATCGGGAAATATTCATGGTGTAGGCCGTTGGCTATGATAATATTTCTAACGTGAGTGCACGTGGGAAGTAGGGAATTACATTGGCTACTTGGATCCAGTATAAGTATAGTATATATATATATATATATACATTTCTACAGTTTTTTGAAAATTCAGTGGTATTCGTTGAATCTTGGTTTTTGTCCATTTAGAGATATTCTTCTGCAATAGTTTCTCCTCTGAGAAACTTCAGTTGAAGAATTTAGCTTTTTGAGAATCAAAGATTCTTGGCGGTTCAAAAAATTTTTGAAAGCGTTCCACTCTCGACATTTCCTTTTTTGGGAAATTCTTTCCTCCTTGTACTCCTCGTAACTCGGAATTTGGAAAACATAAGCTATCTGGGAAAAGTTTTAAATTTTTGAAATTGTATAAATATTAATAATAAGCAGGTATACGATCGCAGAATATTATAACATATCATACATTTATAGTGCTGTAACACGTCGATCGATAAAGCAGTCGGATAATTAAGTGGCATGATGGAAAAAAAATCACACAATCGCGGGTTAATTGAAACTTCATAAAGCTTCATAATGCCAGGCTGTCCTAGTGATATGAGAGCAATAACTTTTGATTAAAGGTACGCAAGTACATATTTCTCTGGGTAATTGGAGGATCGCATTTCATTAAAGCTGAAAGGAATCGTGTATGTATGTATTACACGTATATACATCGAATGATTACATGCATTTCAAGTTATTCGATCTAAGAAAATCACTTGAACGCAATTCTCCAATTCTTCGTGTACGCGGTGCAATGTATATTCTTCAGAATTATAAATACCTTGTATTTCTCAAGAAAATGATGCATCAGTTCTATGAACAAAGATTGTTTACCTTTCAATTCTCAACACGTGAATTGACACAAAGGCAAGGAGCCGTGGTTCAAGTTACGTTCTCAGAATCTGTCTTATTTAATGACCTTGTGCTCTTTGTATACACGCTTAAATGGTCATACCATGATCTCTTGGACCATCATTATAATCTCGTCTTAAACGATCAATTTTTGCCAGGCAATATGCTAACATTTCACAAGATCTTATTTCTCTCTCTCTCTCTCTCTCTCTCTCTTTCGAACAAAACCAGACAAATATCAAATTAAATTAAATTTTAATTAAATTTGACTTCAAGTTAAATTTGGATCGTGTTCATTGATCTTTTTTTTTTCAATAAAATCAATCGAAGCTGTAACAAGATCGTTAACTTAAGTATATATTTAAGTATAAATATGTGCCTCGAATGTACATATTTTTCT
This sequence comes from Tetragonula carbonaria, assembly GCA_032399595.1. Taxonomy (NCBI): domain Eukaryota; kingdom Metazoa; phylum Arthropoda; class Insecta; order Hymenoptera; family Apidae; genus Tetragonula; species Tetragonula carbonaria. The sequence continues at coordinate 23,561,952 of JAUCRC010000001.1, read as the reverse complement.
GTACGGTACAGGCGAGTGTATATATACGTGTATATTCGAATACAGTTAAAATAGGCGTGACCGTGCAACTGAAGCTATATATAAGAAGCGTACAAGCGGACGTAAATGAATGTCTGAAGAGTGAAACAAAGGTGGATAACATGAATTCTCTCTCCACGGACTGCACACGTCGAATTAATTTTTATCGAACCGAATGTTCAACAAGTTCTGTGATCTTTCCTTCCAATATTTAATTGCAATTTTCTAAGATACACTCGTTAAAGGTATTCATAAAAGGAATTGTAAATTCTTGAACGAGTTGTTTTTTACCTCAGCAACTTTTTAGTCGCTTTTTAGAATCTGCGTATAAAAAAGTATAAAGTAAACGATATAGAATAATAAATATAGTGGTTACATGCTAAATTTCTGAACAATGTCATTTAAATATTTCTGTTCGTTTTTATCCAGTTTGTGTATAAAAATATCATTGAAAAGTTAACGATGATTTATTCATAAAATGGAATAATGCTTCTCCTTCTTTTGTTATACTTTTATAGGTATTTTCTTAACATGCCCTCGTTCTTATCAACACTTCTGTCCATGACATCATCCGTATACATTCTATAAAATGAATATACGCATACACGAATGTGTGACATCCTCTTTTTCTTCACTTCTACGAGCAGAGCATTTGATCTTTTTTTCTTTGAGCCGGATATACGTGTTTAAATGGATGGAAAAAACGATAAAAATATATCTATAGATAATGCTTTATCACCTCTGTCACCCACAATGGGGTTAAAGATTGTGTTTCAATTTTTTCCTGTTTTCCTTTTTGCTTGAAACGAAATGACCGTACAATATAAATGATTATATTACGATAACAGGATTAATAGATTTGGAAATACGAATGTAGGGAAATATGTAGAAATGTGCCTTTAAAAATAAATTTACTTCAAAATTGTTCCTTCCTTTTGAAATTTACTAAATGAAACTGAAGAGAGTTTTACGATCAACAATTGGATCTTAGTTTAGCGTATGAACGATACGATCGGGAGGTGACTCAGAAACGAATGGTACGATGCATTATTCTTATTCCTAAAAATGTAATTAAAAATGTGGAACGTAGATGTAATTAAAAATTTAAAAAAATTAAAAAGTGTAATTAGAATGTAATTAAAAAAAAATTGCCATCGACTGAACCGTAAGCGATCCTTTCGGTTCAATTCGAACGACCTCCTGCATAATGGGAATATCGTGAGATAATTTATATTCTTATCGCGCGCTTAAACACAGACGACTGAAAACACTAATCAGTCTGTGACGTAATTCTACATAAGTTCAATTTATCTTCTTCAAACTCTTCGCCGTTTTTTTCACCGATGAAAAACGGCGTTCCTCCTTAACCTGTAATTTTTTTAAGATATACTGTCTTTATCAAACTGGAAGATTTACTGGCTCCGTTATTTCATAAACAATAACTGATAATTATTTTAAAAACAAGGCCGATAAACAATTTTTGCCTCTCTAAAAAAAAAGTAAAAAGATGTTTAATAGAAATAGTTGAAAACTTTACGTCATTAAAAAAAAAAAAAGAAACGAAAGAAAAAATGTTAACACTTTACCGACCGGTAGCCTATTAATCGGCTACTATTTACCGCTATCGGTCGGTAAAGTGTGGATATCGTATAATAGTATATTTATATATTTTAACACTTTACCGACCGGTAATATCATATATTAATATATACAAATATATTATTATACGATATTAACACTTTATCGACCGGTGGCCTATTAATCGTCTATTACTTACCGCTATCGGTCGGTAAAGTGTGGTTATCGTATAATAATATATTTATATATTTTAAGACTTTACCGACCGGTAGCCTATTAATCGTCTATTACTTACCGCTATCGGTCGGTAAAGTGTGGTTATCGTATAATAATATATTTATATATTTTAACACTTTACCGACCGGTGGCCTATTAATCGTCTATTACTTACTGCTATCGGTAAAGTGTTAAAAAGAGTTAAAGAGAGGAACCTCGAACAACGACGAAATCTTCTACATCTATGTGCTTCCTCCCGCAATGGCGCTTCTTCCTCTATCAACAAACGGGGATTGCGCAAAAATCTAATCCCCGCACGCTTGTTCGCTATAATAAATTACTTCTGTCGCTGAGCGTCGAGCGAAACGCGTAAAACGAACATCGTTCCTCGAATCGAATCTTCCTTTTTTTTTTTTTTTTTTTTTTTTACCCACAGCGACATTTCTTTTTCGCGCTACTGTGCGACAAAACTTCGCGAGATTTTGCACTCACTTACAATTGCATCGATATTATTAAGAAATGACCAAGGACATTAAGCTTCCTCTACGATTGTGTAAGGTAACCTTGATGATCTTATAGTTGGCCGCCATTGTTACGTATAATTCTATTTTCTGTGAATATCTTCTCTAAGTTCCTTTATTATTGGTTCTGTTGCGTCGGATGTGTCGGTCTGTTCTTTAATAGGCAAGATTTAATAAGGAATCCTCTTCTGCGTGTTAAGTTCAAATATTGATTTTGAAATTTGAATGAATTATCCTTGTTCTTTAACGACGAGGCTGCGATGATGAAGGCAACTGGAATAACACAGTACGGATATTTTTAACAACAAAAACTTCTGTACATGCAGTTATTTGATTATAAATAGATACATGTATCGAATGATGATAGATGAGGACTTATTACATGGCAGTATAGTTGTTAGAAGTGATGTATCACTCACATGTATCATATCGAATATTGTTATTTATATTGCTTATTATTATACAAGACAATTGTAAGATATTTAATTAGAATGAAGATGCTACGATCCTCCATTTATAATATTACACTGGCAGACAAGAAATGCTTGATAGTACGTTAGTTGTAAAAATTGGCAAAAAAAGAATGATGGATATCACTGAGACTGACATTCGTTGAGAAAAAAAATTACTGTTTCGTTAATGGCCGGAATGTTTTCATTAAGAATGGGATCGAATTGCATTTCAATTGATACTCGATACACGACGACTCCTCGATGGCGGCCTCTGTTTCTTCTATTCTGTGTAAAATAGTCTCGTTAATTTCAAGCATCTCCGCGTAAAGCATGAAGCAGGATCGTTCGTTACTTTGGAACGATTAATTTAAATCTACTCCCTTTATTTGCATGATACGTTTAAAAAATTATTCCGTGAGATTGATAAAATAATTGGTCTTCAGATGGCAGCACAGAGTTCAATTTAAAACTCGTAATATGTATTTATTTTGTAAGTTTCTTCCACTACGAGTAACAGAATAAAAATATATATATATATATACATATATATATATATATAAAGAATAACGAAGATAGATCGAATAAAGTTCTAGAACTAAATCGATTTTAGATAAAACGAGAGTAATTCAATAATTTCAGGTGAAATAGATAAGACGGGGGAGGCAGAACTTCGGATGTATCTTCAAGATTAATGATAGAAGTTTTTAATTGAAGTGAAACTTTAACTGAGATAACGTTTGTTAAAAAAAAGAAAAAGAAACAAGAAAAACTGAAACCGTATCTGATTGGACCAAACCTAATTAAAATTTGATATTATGCTAGATACTCTCCTTACAAATAAAATTTAATATAAAATGGAAATAACTACAGAGAGAGAGAGAGAGAGAGAGATAGAGAAGTTTATTTCATACAAATTATTTTCATTGCATTAGTTTTAGCCATAATTTGATATAAGAAGAGGAAGGTTTTATTTATAATAAAGAAGAAGATGGCGGTTGGAAGTTAAAACAAATATTTTATTAGAAGCTGCAAGCAAGTCGAACGTTGAACACGTAATTTCGGCGATCGAGAATTTTCTTTTCAAATGACGAAATGAACGGTCTCTCCGGATCGATCGGCGGCAAGGTATACCTATTATGGATATTGACCTGAATATTGAGTATCCTTAAGTGGGATTTGCCCTGACTTCATTGAATAAATACACCTTTGTTAAATTACCGATACGCCTTCCAGATAAAAAGTCTCCTGTGACGATCGTTGTCTAAACAATTAAGCCACGAATATGCATTGGATGAAATTATTCTAGAGCTTACACAAGATACACGACGGAAGAGTTGGAATCATTTGTGATTGAAAAAGATAGTGAAAGAAAAAAGCATTGTAAATATTTTGTTTCATTTTATGGAAACTTTCCTGTCTCTTATCTAATAATTTCTTTACTCCGTCCATGAAATATCTAATACTGTTGTTACACAAAGTTAAACGATTTTGTTAGTTCAATGATAGTTACAGACGACGGATGTTTCTTCTTTTATAAGTTTACATTTTTTTTTGTTAACTTCAGTTTCAAAGCTTTGTCTTGCAATCATACCTGGATACCTAGATAGTTGACTAAAAAATAAAAATTGCCAGAAAAACCGCAGGCGTAGTAATCCCATATAAGGATATACCTGTGGATCGCTAACACGTTGTGACGTCACCTCGATGCCGGAATCTGGCGAATAAAATTCAGGAAACGTATATCAAGAAGTTAATTATTACATCATTGAATATTTCTGAAAGCATAATTTTTTTTAATATTGTCGCTGCCGTTTTCGTCGGGAGCTCTTTAATATCAATCTTTTTTTATCAGGCCAATCTTATTGCTGTTGAATCATTGAGAAAATTACAACGATCGATTCAGGTAAATAATGCTTACCATTAATATTCATGTCAATCTGTACGTAAAATAGCAAATAAAGTCGTCTAGCCGGGGTGAAAGTAAATTTGTTTCTCGTTCATTATCATTTTTATTGGCCTTTTTTTCCCTTTCACAGCATACCGCGCGTAGTAGATGTGCAATTTGATACGATCTTTGCTTTCCATCGATTAGGATAATCGATGCATCCTCTTAGACATTTCATATTATCGTCATTTACAAGAGTGGAAATGAGAAGAAGAACGAAGGAAATGTAACGTTGATAAAAAGAAAACTCTATCTTCTATCACAAACTTCTCCTGCGTGAAATGTTGCCATAAAAAAGTAAGAAAGATATTCACGATCTTCCAAAAACATCTGGGAAAGAAATGTCATCACAAAGACACGGTAGCATAATTTCTATTATTGTACGATTTCACACGATACTTGTAAATGTGAATCTCATACTCAGCTTAGGTAAAATTTAGAAATTTACAATCCTTGGATAAAAATTTATTTCTCGTCGAATTGGTCAATTTTGCCGAAGCACTCTCAACCTTTGCAATGCGATGAAAAATTGCACTGATAAAATGTCGATTATATCATAATTTAGCAAAGTAGTTCCACGGATCACTGCAGAAACACTTACGAAATCGACGAGTGCTCTTCGAAGTGAAATTAATTAAAATGGTATATTCATCGGTACGCAGATATCACGCATCGATATCATTAACTTGTATCATCGTTGTTAACAATATTTCTCGCCCCAATATTCCTCTTTCCAGGTGTAACGATTCTTTCGTCTTTACCGCACCTAGCGAGAAATTGAGACGAGTACCAAGTAGAAAAAGATGCACGAGGCGGAAAAATATGAAGTAGAGTACGAACGTTTCAGTCTTTCGGGGAAGTCTTTCATTATTCCGCGCTGTGTCGCGAGCAGTCGGCTCAACTCATGGATCGTTCCATTTTCGTTTGCCTTGTTCGGAGCTTCGCCGCGAAACGAACCACTGGAAGATCAGCTGGAGCGATAAAGAGGTTAAAATACCGGCGCGTCGAACCGAGAACTCGCCCGGCAATTTAGACGGAGGAAATAATGTGCAACGAGTCGAGTAAAATCGTTAATTAAGAGATTCGCGCTCTACGGCGCTCCCGTGATCTTCGCAGCGGCGAGCCGTGTAATCGTGTCCAACGCATCGACTCGTCATTGTTTCTCGATCAAATGCAACAGAATCTGGCAAATCCATGTTGATTCGACGAAATTCATTCTACGTCGTGTCATGCTACTACAACTGTTTCATTGCTGGAATTCTTATACATTTGCAATGTTGCGTTTTTAAAAATTTGAATTGTAAAATATAATAGATAAGAGATTGTTTTATATATATATATACATATATACAAATATATACACATATGTACACATATATATACATATACATACATATATATACATATATATACATACATACATACATATATATACATATATATACATACGTACATACATACATATATATACATGTATATACATATATAATACATATATATACATATATATACATATATAATACACATATATATATATACATATATATACATATATATATACATATTTTATATTATATGCCTTTCAATTTGATTTTTTTTACAAGTTTTATACTTCAGTTCTTAAGATGTTGAGGATCAAACACAACGGAGAGAAGGTCTATTTACATATTTATATAATACAGCTTTATTTATTTATTTATATCAAAGTTTAATATTTAATTCTAATTCTGATTGAGACAAATTACAAGATCGTGAATTATTCGATAATTCTACATTCTATTTCAACCCCTCTCTTTAGACACAGTGTTAAACAAGTAACTCGGACGATGTACGTACATGAAAATCATCATAAGGCAAAGAATTAACCGGTACGAATGGAAATGAGCCAACTTTCAATGGGAATTAATTTCGAATTTTATCGAACGACGAAGTTTAAAGTTTCTTCGTTCATTCGCGAGCTGTTATCAAGCCGATTGCTGCTGTAATCGATACTTAGCGCGATTATTGCTCAATTGTGAGAGGAACATAAAAGCCAACCCACATAGAGATCCTTCTGCGTGGTCTGAAAAACACCGTTGCGATGTCTTTGGTTCAAGTTCGTAGAAGAATGAACAGAAGATACTGCGATACTTGTTTCGATTAATTCTACACTTTAGCAAGAAATATGTAAAATAAAACGAAGCTTAGAACAGATCGCAACGGAGAGATTTAAATAAGATTTAATTTAAAGCACATAACCTAGATGTCATAGCTGAAGGGAAACTCTTCTTCTCTCTGTTTATATGCTATGCGTGGTTCTTCCAACCATTTGTATCTTCTGCTTTTGCGTTGTCTTTATTATTGCATAATTCAAAATATTCCGAATCTATATCTTGCAATTATTCCTATAATTTACGCTAGTTAATATAATATACGTAATACTTTATAATGATACACTATTGATAAAACTATTCTGTCCGCGTTACAAAAATATTTTACCGTTACTCTCGAGATCAATGCATTTTATTACAAATTATATCAAATAATTTTACAGTGATCTACGATTCAACAACATAGCTGAGCTTCGACCAGGCTCTTTCCATAGTCTATCCGACTTGCACACGCTCTTATTGAGCGACAATCACATCAGACATCTCGCGCCAAGAACCTTCGAAGGCGCGTCCAACTTGAAGATCCTCTATCTGTACAAAAATCGTTTGGAACGGATCTCGCCGGGAGCATTTTCCGGGCTAGCAAGATTGGAACAATTGTATCTGCATTTCAACCGACTGAAAGAAATTAAGAAGGGCACGTTCAATGATCTACCGTCGTTGGAGAGGCTTTTCTTGCACAGCAATATGCTGCATCATCTACCAGCGGACGCTTTCCACAATGTGGGACCCATGACACGGCTTCGTCTAGATAGCAATGCTCTCGTTTGCGACTGTAATTTGGTCTGGCTGGTACAGAGACTTCAAAGCAAACCCTCTGAGATGGCGGCCTTCTGCCAGTCGCCGAACGAGATGAAGGGAAGATCGTTGACAACCATGTCGATGGACGATTTTCATTGCAGTTGAGTAACTGAATTCCTTAAAAGGATAATGACGTAGTAAGGACAATTATAAAATTTACGTTATTTACTAAAGATAGTAAGTAATGTGATATCAGTGTATCTATTGCGATCATTTGTGATCTCAATATTTGGTTATATTTGTGATAATAATTAACGATGGATAATTTTCATTGCAATTGAATAATTGAACTCTTAAAAGGATAATGACATAGTAAGGACAATTATAAAATTTACGTTATTTACTAAAGATAGTAAGTAATGTAATATCAGTGTATCTATTGCGATCATTTGTGATCTCAATATTTGGTTATATTTGTGATAATAATTAACGATGGATAATTTTCATTGCAATTGAATAATTGAACTCTTAAAAGGATAATGACATAGTAAGGACAATTATAAAATTTACGTTATTTACTAAAGATAGTAAATAATGTAATATCAGTGTATCTATTGCGATCATTTGTGATAATCTCAATATTTGGTTATATTTGTGATAATAATTAACGATGGATAATTTTCATTGCAATTGAATAATTGAACTCTTAAAAGGATAATGACATAGTAAGGACAATTATAAAATTTACGTTATTTACTAAAGATAGTAAGTAATGTAATATCAGTGTATCTATTGCGATCATTTGTGATCTCAATATTTGGTTATATTTGTGATAATAATTAACGATGGATAATTTTCATTGCAATTGAATAATTGAACTCTTAAAAGGATAATGACATAGTAAGGACAATTATAAAATTTACGTTATTTACTACAGATAGTAAGTAATGTAATATCAGTGTATCTATTGCGATCATTTGTGATCTCAATATTTGGTTATATTTGTGATAATAATTAGTGATGGATAATTTTCATTGCAATTGAATAATTGAACTCTTAAAAGGATGACATAGTAAGGACAATTATAAAATTTACATTATTTACTACAGATAATAAGTAATGTAATATCCGTGTATCTATTGCGATCATTTGTGATCTCAATATTTGGTTATATTTGTGATAATAATTAACGATGGATAATTTTCATTCCAGTTAAGTAACTGAATTCCTTAAAAGAATAATGACGTAGTAAGGACAATTATAAAATTTACATTATTTACTAAAGATAGTAAGTAATGTAATATCAGTGTATCTATTGCGATCATTTGTGATCTCAATATTTGGTTATATTTGTGATAATAATTAACGATGGATAATTTTCATTGCAATTGAATAATTGAACTCTTAAAAGGATAACGAAGTTAGTAAAAATATTTCTCGATATGTTGCTAATAGCTCTTCGTGGCTCTGAAAATCAAATCGTCAAGTTGAGGAGTTGACGAAAAAATGAGATACAAATATAAGAGGAAATATCGACCATCGCGTTCCTTTACGACCCTCGCGGGACGCATCGCTCTTAATGGCGTTAAGGAAACTTTGTTTTATGACATCAGAAAATATCACGGGTTACAGTTGGTTTTTACAGTTGGAAACTTTTTATTGGGAAAGTTGATTCGCTAACGGTGATGAAGACAAAGTGGCGAAAGTCTGACAGAGAGGAATACCATTTACAATGGCATGCTGCTTTTTCGATTATCTTCGATCACCTGAACCGCATATATATTCAATGGAAAAGAGAGTATATTAACCATAGAAATAAATATTATCTTTCTGTCTATTTGAAGAATAATTAGCACAATTATGTTAGCCGATTATATCAGCTTCAATTTAGATCAAAGCGAGAAATATGAATTACTCTGTCTAGACAACTACAAATAAACTTAGGTAACTGATGTTAGACATTTGTCAGTCTCACTGCGCTTAAAACAAATTGACAGACAGATTAGTACCTCTTACAAATATAAGCCAACCACGTCTAAATTGATGGCAGACAGTTCAGCTAATTCTTTTCCAAAATACAACTTTACAATGCAATAGTAAATAGTATTATCGTTACTAGTTTTTAGATTGATCAAAATTAAAATACAAAATTACAATTTTTATTTTCACACGTAAGTAAAGTTAGTAAAGGGAACTAAAGGTAAAAAGAAATTTTTAATTATTTCAATATTATCATTTATTGATATACTTGACAGGCAACTAACTATTTAATCATAATTAATTATTATTACAATTCCACGATCAACAAAAAATCTCTGACGATACATGTTTGCAAGCAAAATTCTTCAGTAATATTATAACATTAGCAGAGTCCGTTTCAATGTTGTTAATTACTAGCAATAACTTGTCAATGCAACTATATATAATTATTCAACTACAAATTAATTTTAAATTCTTATCTTCGTTTTCCAGCTGAACCACGCATAATGAATGGCCCTCAGGATGTGGAAGTCCGGCTGGGAGGGACCATCAGCTTTACCTGCGAGGTAATAGGAGATCCGATACCGGAAATCAAATGGATGCGGGACTCTAATGAAGTATCCGCCGATGGGAACCATTACGTAATCCAAGATGATGGAACATTAGTAATATCGGACGTAACGGAACAGGATACCGGTGAATACGAATGTGTGGCCAAGAGCGAAATGGGCTTCACAAAGTCGAGAAAGGCCAGAGCTGTAATCACGGTATCACCGTCCTTGAGATTCACCGAACTGCCTGAATCACAAACTGCCCAAGTTGGTGCAGACGTTTCTTTCACTTGCAAAGTGTACGGTCGCCCTGCCCCAACTATTCAATGGTGGAGAAACGGTCAACTGTTGACCATCAGCGGTCGCATCACTATAGAGAATGAAGCAACTTTATTGAGAATCTTTGCCGTAAAGGAGTCAGACTCGGCCAGATATGTTTGCCAAGCGAGAAATTCTAATGGATACGCTGAAACGAGCGCGGACTTGAGGATAGTGGATGAGTCTTACAGCCCTCCTAGGCTCACGTATGAGCCACACGATATGGAGGCGGAACCTGGGGCTATTATAGAAGTGGCCTGCAGAGTAGAAGGTTTTCCTAAACCCGTGATACAGTGGAAGAAGGATGGGACAGCTGTGGAAGGGTCCAGGTTCCGTGTATCGCGCGGGGGCAGTTTATATCTGTATAACGTTACTGCCGCGGATACTGGAAGGTGAATTTGGATACTTTTTTACTTAAATTTCTCGTGTTATTTGTTCATTTGTGCAAAAACGCAGAATATTAATATTGGATGGGACAAAGAAAAAAGAAAAAGACGATTAATTTTATAATAGGTTTAGAAGATTTCACAGGCTTTAAGAATATTTTATTCAAGATTCTCAAGTTCAAAAATTGATATACTCTTTCAATGTACTTGATGTAATAACAGAGTTCAGGAACAATACAGTAGCTACAATGATTAATAATCTGATATAAATATAAATATATGTATTGTTTATATATGAACATTTTTTTATATAGTACAAATATCTAGAAATATACGTGGAAATAGTTGTAAACTATGTCTATATCAGATACGTCTGATTGAAATTTTAACAAAATGAATCGACGAAAATGATGCTTTCTTTCTCCGAAAGAAATCTTGAAATACTACAAGACTAACGTTATATCAAAGTAATTATAATCTAGAAATACCTTGTTCGAATTGTTAAAAAATTATTTATTGTAGCATGTTGTAATTTTTGACTTCACCGTCATTAATCAAGGATTGCGCACGCAGGTACGAATGCTCCGCTGTGAACCAATATGGCCGGGCAACCGCCCAGGCACTGGTGCGCGTTCGCCAACCCGAAGCAACGGATGTCCTGGTAATTAGGGCGTTCAAGGATGCTACCGAGGAGATCGATCGAGCGATAAATAACACGCTGACGGATCTCCTTAGCGGTAACAGGCGAACGAATCCGTTTAGATCCGCGCGCTTTCCAGACGCGGTCGGTCGCGCAGTCGCCAGACCCGCGGAAATCTTTGAGAGGACGTTGGTGAATATACGACGAATGGTAAATTCCGGCCTAAGCGCAAATACCAGCGCTGAATTCCGATATGAAGAAATTCTAACGGCGGAGCAGGTGTGTCGAGTTATACAGTTTCGACTTAGCTCTAGAATTATGTACGATTGCTTTCCAAATTTAGCACGTGCAGCTTTTTAAATGCTTTGCCATCTTAGAATCTAGGCTGCAGTATTCTCGACTGTTTCGCTTATCGCAGAAATAATTTTCATTCTTGAAAGCAAACGTTGATAAAGAAATGAAAAGTACGTGAAAAAATATATATATATAAATAGAGAAAACGAGCTTCTATTCATTTGATTCTTTACAAAAATGCATTCAGGCACTATGTGAAAAAATATATGTCATAGTAAATATATAAAATTTCTATGAGAATTCTATGAGCTTTGACTTTTTTGGTTCTGTCGTTAAAGTCTGATGTAGAAGTGATATACGTAATTCTTCTGTAATGTTTTAAGATAAATAATAATAAAAAATTTTCCATTACTTCACAGGTTAGAGAAATCGAAAGATTGTCCGGATGCACGGGCCACAGACACCGTAAAAATTGCACGGATATGTGCTATCATAATAAATATCGTAGCATAGACGGCAGCTGCAATAACCTACGTCACCCAACTTGGGGCTCCTCTTACACCGGCTTCCGTAGAGTTTTACAACCAATTTACGAAAATGGATTTTCATCGCCAGTCGGTTGGGAAAAAGATCGTCGTTACTACGGATATCCGAAACCATCTGCGCGTTTAATCTCGACAACTTTGATAACCACTCGTAACATAACTTCAGACATCGGAATCACGCATATGGTGATGCAATGGGGACAATTTTTAGACCATGACTTGGATCACGCTCTCCCTGCAGTTTCTAGCGAATCGTGGGATGGCATAGATTGCAAAAAATCTTGTGACAACGCTGCACCATGCTTCCCTATGGACGTTCCACCTGGTGACCCCAGAGTCAATAACAGAAGATGCATTGACTTTATCAGAACGAGCGCGGTTTGCGGTTCTGGCGCGACTAGCGTATTGTGGGGTAGCTTCACTCCTCGAGAACAATTAAATCAGCTAACTAGTTACATGGATGCGTCTCAGGTATATGGTTATGACGATGCTTTAGCCAGAGATCTCCGTGATTTGACTACAGATCATGGCCTGTTACGAGAAGGGCCTACAATTCCCGGTCATAAACCTCTTCTTCCATACGCTTCTGGTCAGTTTGTTGATTGCAGGAGAAATCCATTGGAAAGTTCCATCAACTGTTTCGTAGCCGGCGACATCAGAGCCAATGAACAAGTTGGCCTTTTGGCAATGCACACGATATGGTTGCGCGAACATAATCGCATAGCTCGTTCATTGCGCGACACGAATCCCCAGTGGAACGGGGAAAAATTGTATCAGGAAGCTAGAAAGATCGTAGGTGCTGAGATGCAACATATCACGTATCAACACTGGATACCTCACGTATTCGGCAGTGCCGCGGAAGAACTGTTAGGTTCCTATAGAGGTTACGATCCTAATCTCGACGCTAGCATTTCCAATGTTTTCGCCACTGCAGCTTTGAGATTCGGTCATACGTTGATTCAGCCTCAACTGCAGCGTCTTAACGAATCTTTTCAATCAATTGCCCAAGGTCCTCTCAAGCTGCGAGATGCTTTCTTTTCACCGTGGAGATTGGTGGAGGAAGGCGGCGTCGACCCTCTTATGAGAGGGATGTTCGCCACTGCTGCAAAGTTGAAACTGCCTGAAGAAAACTTGAATTCAGAACTGACGGAACAATTGTTCTATACTGCCCATGCAGTGGCTTTAGATTTAGCTGCAATGAATATCCAACGAGGTAGAGACCATGCACTGCCAAGTTATTTGGAGTGGCGAAGATTCTGCAATATGTCTCACGTTGAGACTTTCGAGGATCTAGCCAATGAAATTCGTAGCGCCAGAGTTAGACAAAAGTTAAGAGAACTGTATGGTCATCCTGGCAACATAGACGTCTGGGTTGGCGGAGTACTGGAAGATCAACTGCCCAATGCCAAAGTAGGACCACTTTTCCAATGTATTTTGCTAGAACAATTTAGGCGTACTAGAGACGGCGATAGATTCTGGTACGAAAATCCAACTGTATTCAAGCCGGAGCAACTCGGTCAAATAAAACAAACGAGCTTGGCTAGAATTTTATGCGATAACGGCGACAATATTGATAGAATTCAATCGAACGTGTTCTTACTGCCCGAGAATGATAATAAATTCGTCAGCTGTGATGAGATTCCGTACATGGACTTGAGGGTCTGGTCCGAATGTTGCGACGGATGCGAAGACCACAGTAATACGATTTCGAGATTCAGACGTAGCGCAATCAAATATTTACCACCGCAGAATAACATTTCTTTGAAAGACATGAGTACACGAAGTCAAAGTGAAAAAATAGAATATTTAGAAAGAACAATTGAAGAGACTGAGCAGGAGTCTAAGAAGGTTATGGATCTTGTAGAATCCTTGTCTCATAAAATAGGAGAACTGAAATCGCTTTTAAAGGATGTGAAGAAATCGAATAAATAATCAAATAGAATAATAAACATTGTGCCATTATTTCAACAACGTATCTGATTCTATTAGCTTGCAATTCGCTTCGTATTAAAAGTTCATTAACGTTTATTACCGTATATACACGAAGCGTAGAAGCTGCCTGACTTTAGTTTAAGAAATTAGGAAGTTTTTTATTGCTCTTCTGTCAAATTCGATTTCATCATTTAGATGTCTTTTATTATCTCTAGTCTCATATTTGATACGTTAATGGTACTAAAAAGAATTTAATGATGTTTATAGAGGCAACAATAAAGCTTAAATTGCGATCTTTTAGTTTTATCACTTTTAAAGCTGCAGAGAATCACATATTGCTTTAATAGTATAATATAAATACGTTTCGGAATTGATTTAGATAAAATGATAAAAATACTTTGTACTCTATACAATATTAACATTTTTTCTTGATTAGCAATGCAAAGATTCACATATCACTTTAGCCTCTCTTCTTTTACATAGATAATGCATAGGTATTGTACGTATCAATTAAGTACTGATAATTTGCATAAAATAATTTTGTTAGCAATCTAACACAAACTTTAAAGAGAAATGAATCACAAATACATATTATGTACAGTTTTGATATTGATCATTGCTATGTTGACAATTACATTTTTATGATCCTGTGCCATGTATTTGTTTTATATTGTGTAAATGTTAGCTCCTATAAAATTTGTAGATGTATCGTAGGACGTGTTTATCAGTATATTTGGAAATGTATATTAAATAGGAATATTTGAAGAAAATTGAAAGTAGACCAATGTTTAATGAATATCATAATGTAATATGCAATAAAGTGATTGTATTCACTTAAGTAATTATACAAACATATATACACATACATACATTAATGCAGTGCTAGATCATTCAGATTTTATAATATATTAGTATAATAAATTAGTGTACTTGTTAGCGTATGTAACAATATTATTTTATCTTTGTCCAACAAATTTTGTGTGTCTTCCATGAGCAATTATATCTTTTCCCTCATTTTTTGTAATATCTACTGCAAGAAAAGCTAATGTTTTTCCACTGCGTATAGTTTTAGCATCAATTGTTATTAAATCACCAGGAAGAGCAGGTTTCATAAACCTGTATAATGATCATTATTATGTATGTTATAATTAATTCTAAATATAACCATGAAAAATATTATACCTAAGTAACATTTAAAATACAAAATTATACCTACGTAACATTTAAATCCACTGAGACACCTGGTGAATTATTTTCTTGGGTCATTATGGCATATGTAGAAACACAGTCAATAAGGGTACTTGTAAAACCACCATGCATGGTACCACCTAAGTTTAAATGCTCCTTGGATACAATTAATTGTGCTTTGCAATTTCCATTTCCTGCTGAGACTATTTGGAGCTATTAAAAAAAAGTACAAAAATATTATAATTCAATTAATTTGTGCAATGTAATAAACAACATTTATCATATATTTTTGATAAATTTAAAATTGATACTTGATAAATTTAAAAGATCATAAAATTGAAAACATTACTTTTTGTAAACATTGGCCAAAATTAACTGACTGAATAACACGTTCCACAACTGATGTAATCAATTTTGTTTTACACATCGTTCAATTTGTATTTTACGATTTGTTACTTAAAATTATGTGATTTTCTACAACAAAAAATTATATTTTTTTCAAGTCTTTATTATATTTACAGAAGATATGACATTGATAAATAAATTATTTAGTTCGAAAATTTTATGAATCACGCTTGACATAACCTATACTTGAATATATATATATATATATATATATATATAGCATGCTAGGAAATTTTTATTTTAAAAAGATGAATACAAAAAAACGAGTAACTGTCTCAAAATTTTATTCATGATTAAAAATTTATATATTTTATTATAAAATATAATACAATTAAATAACCAACAAAAGAATTTAAATACATTTGTTCAAAAATTTGTTTTCCATTATATAATGTATAATATAATTACTTTCTATATAAATTACAATAAATAACAACCACTTTTTAGATACAATTTAAATGCAACCCATTTTTAATCATTTAGCTGATTAAAAAACTGATTAATATACGATTAAAATATGATTAATAATTAACAGGTAATCCTTCTTTGTTTAAAAGATGATCTTTAGGATCTTGCAAGTATTTAGGACCATTTCCAACTTTAGTATAAATAATATATTTAAGAGATCCTGGAGCCTGCCTTGTTGAATTAATTTTATTAAATAGCTCCTAAAATAAATATGAAATTTATTTTAATATGCATCAAGTAAGATATGATCATTAAGCAATGATGGAAACTACTTACTTGTGAATTTATAACTTCTTTGAGAGTTAACCCTTTCCTATATTGTTCTAAATTGATCCCTGGTGGGAAGAAATGATCTAATACTCCCACAAATTCTGGTACATTTTCTTCTAAGAGATATAGAGTTGCATTTGGTCCTGCATCAAATGTATATGCAACCTAATAAATAATATATTTAATTAAAATATCAATATATATAAACCAAAGTTGAAAAAATTGATGTTTTATATTAATACCTTTACTTCATTCACAGCTTCATTATAGGCATGAACAAGATTGATAACAGTATGTGAAACATCATTCATATAAACAACCGGTGGATATGCATCCAAACATACTGCATGCATTTGATTTGAATCTTTAATTGTATGTTCAGCAAATGTTTTAAAATCTTTTTCTATGATTGCTTGTTCCATTCTCTTTACTCTATTAGGAAGAACATGTTTTATTCTATGTTGCATAAGATCAGATGTTTCAATGGTTCTTCTCATTCCAATTGAACTAGAAACTTTCTTTTTTGTGTCATTTATCTGGTCCAAATATCAAGTCATATTAAATCATAAATATATTTAGTAAAAAACATTACATAAAATAACAATTAAAGCTGATACATACAACTAATATTAAAATTCTCATTTCTGGCCAATGAGAAGCAGGCACAATTTGTTTTGCTATGCTATCAGCACCATTTGATTCAGAACCCATATACCATTTTACAAAACCTCCCATGACACTTCTGCATGCTGAACCAGAGCCAACACGAGCTATTGAAGTAATATTATCCTAAAAATTAATATTCAAACAAGCAGAAATGATATAAATATAACACATGGAATTATAAAAACTATAATTATGTTTATTTTCCAATACCTCTATTTGATATAATTTAGCAAGGGCTGCTACAAGACAAGCATATCCTGCTGCACTAGATGCTAAACCAGCTGCAGTTGGAAAATTATTTTCTGAACAAATATGAACTTTCCATTGATTTACATGATTAGAATTTCTTGCTCCTTTCCTGACTAAAATATTACAAAAGAATTTTATTTTATAAAAAAGTTCAAAGCTTCTTTTATACAATTACATACTTTGCGTTAAACAATTTTGCAATCTAGGATTCTTAATTTCTTCTTCTCTGAAAAATTATAAAGTTTATTTATAATGCACATTTAATTTTCGTGATGCATAAATTTTTTTTACCTACTTTCCATTTAACCATATACGATCCTCTTTAAAAGTTGGACTAGTCATCACAGTAGTTTTTGTATGTAGCTAAAATTTAAAATAAGTAAGATTGAAATATATCGTTTGTACATATTGTTTTGTCAAATATAATTGTATTTTTACATGATCTGTATCCAAAGTGGCACTAATGGAATCATTTACTGGTAAAATCAACATCTCATCTCTTTTTCCCCCTATAACAAAAAATTTATAATTTATAAATTTTTATAATGCTGTAAATATTTATTTCAAGATCGCACAGTAGACAGTAGAAATTTATTCTTTTCACATGTAGAAATAAGACCAGAGTTTTTTCAATAGCATGATAATTTTTTTTGTGACATTGTACTTTGTAATTTAATTTGAAATTCAAAAAGGACGTCATACGAATAGCGGTACATGGAAATTGTTATCGAGTTATTTTTCTTAAAATAGATAGATAGATAAAATAGTAAATTTATAGTTCAATTCTTATAATAATTATACTGTATTGCTATCATTAAAAGAGATAAAAAGCCAAAGAATACGTACAATATTTTATAACAGCAATATTAACGGATGCGATGCAAGTAACGGTACACATCTTCTTAATCTCCTCGTCGACCAATTCCTTTATCGCTTACTGCGGCAAATAACACGCTCTGAACCGCACGTAGCATTTATACTCGAAAAAACATAAACTGTTTACAAGCTAGATAGGTAATTCTATCCTTCAATTTATTACAACTTACTTTCTCTCTATTTGTACTTCACAATACATATTGTGAATATTTATTCCTTCCCTTCATTTTCTACTAAAAATAAAATTTCAAATTAGAACTGTACTCTTTCGCTGGTTACATACACGTACAACATATAATATTTTACAACATTTAATAAATGATATAATAACTTTATATATGTATATCAGCAAGAATCTTTGTATATTAGTGTCGAATAGTATAAAAATTTACCATTCCATTCCATTAATTCCATTAATTTATCGTACTTTCTTACTTATTTCGTTTACGTTTAGCAATTTGTTTTTAAAAGTACGTCGACTATCCGCCAAAACCTGGTCTGATCATGTAGTTACCGATGTTACAACACACACGTTTTCTCATTCCTCTCACAGATAGCGCTGCTGCCTGTTCGCATTCTCGCTTTGTACTCGACCCGGAGCCAGCCGGTTTTCAGTACGATGCCGGTTGTGTCGACAGTGGGGGTGATTTGCACGATCCTCGGAGGGCTGCACGTATTGCGATTGTACACGGCGGGCACGGTGTGTATTCAAAGCGCGCGCTTGTTCCTTGGCCACGGACCGATCAACGAGATGCAAAACGAACGTAAGAACGATGCTACTGTGAGTGTTGCGTAGAAGCATCCGAGGTGAAATTTCTAAAAAAAAAGAAAAAAGAAAAAATATCAACGGAAATATAACCAATCTATTCGATAAAGGGAAGCGAGAAACGAAAGACTGAAGAGCGTGGAGCCCAAACATGGTACATGGAAAGGTACGGCTCGACGTTGTTGAAAGACGTTGCAAAAGTAGTGGCGCGATTCTGCCTCCCTTCCTCGTTGTCCCGCGTGCGTTTACATTGGTGAACTTACGCGTCGTCGTCTCCTTTCTCCGAGTCTCGTTCGAGTCAGCATGCGGCTCGGAGTCAGCTCTCGCCGAGTGTTAGTATAACCCTCGAAGGGTATAAAACTTAGCAGTCACTGCGGGAAGAAGAAAGAGATTTAAGAAAAAAGAAAGGAACGAAGAGAGGCAAGGAGGAAAGATAACAGAGGAAAAAGCGATGATAGGAGATGGGTGGTAGTCGTACGATCAAGTAGTGGCCGTATCGTATCGCGAATATAAACCGCGACGGTAAAGGTGTTCCCGTGGGACGTCTGGTGGGTTACGGTGGCCGAGTCACTCTGTCATCTGTTTCCAAGAAGAGAGAGGTTGACGGTTCGCTGTGTGTGTGTGTGTGTGTCGGTGCACGATCGTGGCGGCATGGAGCTTCAGTATTGGCGGCTCCTCACCAACGGCGGGACCTGAATGTGTGCGTGTCTCCCCTGGCTGACCGGCCAGCCTTCCACCGTTAAGCTGCGTTCACAAAATAGGCGGATTTTCGGGCAAGGACCGTGTCTCGGCCGTTCTTGTCAAAAAGGCGAATCGAATCGGTTAATGAGGACCATCCGGCTTCGATCGTCCAATCAGCTTGCAGGTAACATCTCCACGATCGCATAGTTGCAGCAGGTTTCTTCTAAATAATGTGTATCATTGTATGTTAATCTTGGATTTTATTTTTAGGAAATGATAATCATTTGCTAGATTTATTGTTATTTGGCTTGTATACAAGGTGTCCGGCAGACGATTCTGTGTATTTTCTGTGTCGGTTGATCACGAGTCGTGAGACACCCTGTATTTGAATTTGAATTTCGTACATGAAATAAAAAAAATTATGCAGGAGACTTATAACAATTTTCATATTAATTGTTAATTTCAATGTATCAATTGAGAAATAACTGAGGAACGATGCAATACGACTGGTAATAATAAAAGATTTAATACCAAGAAGAATACCAAGATATTTCATTTTAATGATGAAAAACTTGCTTTCAGTGGTGATATTATTCAATGTAATATAATAATAAGTTGGCAATAAGTTTGTTTTTTTAAATAACATTTCAGTCTCCTTAATTAGCCACAGATGAGGACTTGCGTGATTAAAATTACCGAGAGAAATATATTTCTAGAAAATATTAATTGTCTCTTTTTTCTTGTAAAATATAAATACTTGATTATTTTATGTACATGCATACATGGTATCGAAGACTGATTATTTTATTTAAAATTAATTTTTAAGAAAAAAAGAATTAACGCTAATTAAGATATACTATTTGTATCTTTTTTTTTTTTAGTATTTGTTTTATCTATATACCATGATTTTGTCGCTCTTTTCATTTGACTCACGATTCTTCTCCGAAATAATCTCGAAGAATTTATTCGATTTATTCATCCGCACAAGTTTCAAAGTTCGTTTGATACGAGAACCAGTTACACCAGCGAATTTTCGAAATTAGGCCGTTCGATGTATAAAAAAAGTTCGATGTATAAAATCGTATAAAAAAAGAAATTTATTACAATTTGTAATGTTGTTAGTTGATAAATTCTTGTGTGATAGGACTCTGAGATTCACCACACAGAATAGTGGGAATAATGACGAATATCATTGTAATTCGTGTGCCCCATTAATTGTAAAATTAGGTTAGATTCTATCACTGATACGGGGGACCTTTGTTTTCCGTCGTTCTCCTAGTGTTTTTAACTTTCGTCTCTGCGGCGTACGCCAAATGAGGGACTTGCATACCGGGGTGAGGGGTGGGGGGAGGCGTTGTAGATCACGAAAACCGATGGACTTCGCACTGAAATTAACGACTCATGCGAAAGTAGCGGGATAGATGTTCACAGGCCGTGAAACGCGTTCAATAGCACGTGGGGTGGCTAAACGAGATTCTTCACTTTGACTTCACTTTCCGATAGGTGCCCGCAATATGCTCGCCGAGCAATATTTATAAATAGTGTACGTATACTGGCTGTATACACGTAGAAATTATATAATTTATAATTCCTCGCCGCGAAGGAGGAAAAGTCCTCTTCAATTATGATGCGTATCGGTATTTGTTTCTGTTTAGAATTTTCTTTCTCTTGCGGACTCGCGTCGGTCATTTGTTATTTTCAAGTGAAATGAATTAGCAACTGGCCAACGAACAAAAGCATAAAATGTCCCTAAAATTCCCCTAGATTCTCGTATTTTGCGAAGCCCGTTGTAATTTCTGAATTTCTGAACGTCCCACTTTTTTTTTGTTCTCGTCTCGAAGAATAAAAAGACGTTGCAGATTGAAAAGGATTTATCCCTCGTGGGAGATGTCTTTGATAATAATAGTAATAATAATAATAGAAACTATCGCGATCGTGCCTCGGCGCAGAAACCGAGGGATTACGTATAGACGGGAAGGAAGATCGTGTTAAGGCGCATTTCCTTCTCAAATTCAATTCACGATGGATGTCGCATTACAAACAGATCAGAGAGACGGATCATGGAATGAGTATGCAGCACGCGTTTACCGTTCCATAGTTATTGCCACTATAGGCGGACGCGGCTTGTAACTACAAGAAGCGTCTTCTTTGTTCGATCACGCTTGTGTGAACGTTACCTTTATTTAGGTGCGCACCGAGTTCCTCCGACGGTGCTTAAAACTCTGCGCTTTGACGCGATCACTTATTCTTTTAATAATCAAATCTCTCGAGATTTTTACCACGTAATTTTTTACGCGGCATGTATATTATAGGCGTATTTGATCTATTCCAAAAAATTGATTGCTGTATATACATTTTATACTCGCTGGCAAGTACGATGCACACTTGCTATACTAAAGAATCTTTAACCTCTTGCGCTGGCAACTGATTCGCGGACCAAACCGTACACAATAATTCGTCGCTTTCTTTTTGAACTCGTCGGTATGATATATCATTGGATAGAAATTATGAAGTAATAAATTTATTATTATTGTTTTGCCTGGGTTATAATTAAGTATACTAAAAACTAAGGAAATATGAGGCAATTTTGGGACAAAAAAATTCTCGACGTGCGTGGCACGTCATTCCAGCGTAAGAGGTTAAACCCTTGCGCTGGCAACTGATTTGCGGACCATAACGAGTGACCAAACCGTACACAGTAATTCGTCGCTTTCTTTTTGAACTCGTCGGTATGATATATCACTGGATAGAAATTATGAAGTAATAAATTTATTATTATTGTTTTGCCTGGGTTATACTTAAATATACTTAAAACTGAGAAACTATTGCAATTTTGGGACAAAAAAATTCTCGACGTGCGTGGCACGTCATTCCAGCGCAAGAGGTTAAAAAAAAAAAAAAACAAAATACAATTTTTGTACATCAGGTATTGTTGAACGGACTTGACTAAATTTTAGTTGTTGAATTTGTTTCTTTGTAATTTATTTTTATGTTACGTTTAAGATTAAAACGGATCCAGGTTTAGACTTTCTCGCGACCAGGTATAGCTCATCAAAAATAAATCAGTACTTTATGGTTTTTCGTGACATGTGACTTTCCAGGAATTGTCATGTGCGTTAAGCATTCATTAGATATTCTCTGTGAGATATTCTTTGTAATACTGAGAAAAAGTATGGTATTGAATGCGAATCGTGTTTTCTTCAGATTTCTTGAATAAAAGCATGTTCAATTCCAATCACAAAGATCACGGCCAATCTGCGATACAGTTAGCAGATTATAATTCGTTTATTTGTATTAACTCCAATGGGCAGCTTGAACAGAAAGATATAAGTTAATAAATTTTAACAGATTTAGAAATAAAATGAAAATTCATTGACATTTGTTTAAAACGTTATTAAATTTATCTTTCTAAATAGGCGTTTCATTTACGCAAATATCGTATCAAGTCCGTAGAAATAAGTTCTAAATCACCCTTTTTCTAAGAAATATTACTTTCTTGCTCCGGCGACAGTGTCAGAAACTACGTATCGTACGTATTATGGTTCTTTTCCTTCGTCGCTCGGCGTTAAAACGAATGTAATGAAATTGCTCTCCTATTTCAGTGACTCTCCTTTATCTGTATCTGTAATTCATGAAACCCTTTTTTCATTCCACAATTAAGATATCTTTGAGAAAAAAGAAAAAGGAATTGCCTCCTCTACATTCCGATGTTTCAATCTCTACACGTACATCAAAGTACCTACACATTGTACACTTGTCCAGAGAATAAAAATATTAAAATTAGGAAAAATAAAGGATTTCTAGCGCGATTAACATTCAGGGTAACGTTTACCACTTACTTTATAAATTTATAAATTTATTACGGCATGCTGCACGCGTGTTGCAAGAGAATGCTTTAATCAGCTCTTTTCATTATTCACAGATTGAGTGTACACATTGTACATACATGCGTTCTGGAAACAATCACGGATACGAAGAGATGGATAAAGCCGCAGTCGTACTTCGCGTAACAAAATTCTAGACAATCTTACGTGGTCCGTGAATTCGTTTACAGACACAACCGATGAACCGAGCAGCGTGAATTCCAGTTCGTAGAATAAATTCAACCACTGTCTGTTCTACTGATACAAAGTTCCTGTCTTCCTTCGTCCTAATCCCCACCATTTCGCTCCCATGGTTTCCAAGGCTTCTTATAACGGGTGTGATCAAAGAATCATCATCGTACACAGTCGTTCGCGAAAATATTTAAGCGCTTAGGAAAAAGCTTGCGTCACGTCTTACATGAAACATTTCGAAACTTCATCATGCAGTTCGAAATGCAATTTGAAATCAATCTGAAAAGTCATAACGTGAACATAGAAGTTGAACAAGAATCATGTTCTTTGTAAGTGTAATGCAAGATTTCTGTAAGTATATAGAGCAGCTTAAATTTTTTTTTTACGCTATAGAGAAAGCTTTAACGAACCTGTTCAACTTCCCTTTTGCAATTGACTCTTTTATCTCGATGTACGTGCGACACCTGCAGGCTTTATATATTCATTTACCTATCGAAATGATACATCTTGAAAGTGAATCATGCACTCGATCGATAAGTCCAGTCTATTTCGTTTTCTTTTTTTTTCTTTTCCTTTCCTTAACGTTTACGTACTTTATATTGTATACATATTTTATACTTGCAATATAGTTTATACTGTAATTTTCATGTATATATATATATATATATATACATGAATATAATATATATATAGTGTTTATATATATATTGTATATATACTATATATATGTATATACTATATGTATGTATATATTACATATATGTATATACTATATGTATGTATATACTACATGTATGTATATACTACATATATATGTATATACTATATGTATGTATATACTACATATATATATATATATATATAGTGTATATATATAATCATATTGTTCGTATATTTCTGTATATCATTTTGTTCGTTTATATATATATATAATCATATTGTTCGTATATTTCTGTATCGATCATTTTGTTCGTTTTTCTCGTTATCTCTATTGCTGCCAGAAAAAAGTGATTTGTACAGAGGCAATTGGAGCCGAAAAGTAGTTGTGTTGTCGCAAAGGGCTAATGGAATCACCATTACGATAAAATCTTGGCGAGTACAGATTGATACGGAAGATTTCTCTGCCGTTTCTACTCTACTCCCTTTTGTTTCCTTCTCTCTCGTGTCTCGTTTACGTTGCCGGAGTCGTTTCTCCTTCGAGGTTTTATTTCAAATCAAGTGTACGCGAGAAGATCTTAGGATTTCTCGCAACCCTTCGACGTACTGTAATTTTCATGAATCCTCTGTATTCCGTTCGCTGAAGTTACGATTCACGCTGCGTGCTTGAAGGGTTCAGAACACACTAGCGTGTGGTTTAGACTTATTAAAGGTTTATCGGAGGGAGAGGATACGAAGGGTTTGCGTGTAAATTACTGGAATTGAATTTATTGCAGTTTTGGATGTGCCGAGATACACGCCGAGTAACTCTCGGATGTATTCAAATACCACGACTTGCAGACGCTGTTTTATTCATGGATATATATTACGCGCGCTATATGAACCATTTTTCATTCGCACTTAATAAGATCCAACTGTTATGACCGTATCGCTAAAAAGTCCTCTGTGATAAGTGTTCAAGTACTTTCACGAACGACTGTGATTTTGTGTTGTTAACGTATGAATTGATACAACTACATTAGAATATGACACTATTTCAATTTTTTTTAATCTTTTTCTTTTACCGGAGTTTTATGATTTGACACCCTGTATGCATGATATTCAGAGGTTGAAAATCTTCCACTCCTAGACGACATACATCCGACAAAAGAGAATCGTGTTCTTGGTATTCGTATCATTTTTCTTTCTTTTCAAACGGCTGCTCAATGAAGACTGAGATCTCGTGAAATTTTGTTGCATTTCAAGAATGGTCTTATTGTCTGACG
The DNA here is from genome assembly GCA_032399595.1 of Tetragonula carbonaria. Lineage (NCBI taxonomy): Eukaryota > Metazoa > Arthropoda > Insecta > Hymenoptera > Apidae > Tetragonula > Tetragonula carbonaria. The sequence goes on along the minus strand of JAUCRC010000001.1, from coordinate 23,536,139 downwards.
CCGGAAGAGACGAAATACCGAGTCGGTTCATTATTTTTTAATCAGTTAATTTATAATCGCGAAACGCGCTGGATCTTTCTTTTTAACTTTTAGCGAAACTCTTCAGCGATATCATCGAAAATTGAACGAATGAAAAATTCTCATTTACAGTGATCTGCCTCGATCGATGTAAAGTTCACGATCCTAGTGGTAGACTAAATACACCGATCTCCAATAGCTGTAAATGCACCGTATACAGATACAAAGAAGTTCGAGGGTCAGACATTTTCGAGATAAAGGACCGGCCACCTGGCACTTCTCCGCCATGAATGAGAGAAAACGAGTCGGAGAGAGGGAGAGACTCTCCGTGCATCGAATGCGGGCACAGGAAATCGGCGCTTATTCTCGGCCTCGATGCTATCTTGAGGCTTCGGCCAGCCTTTTTGTTCGAGGACTGGTGCACAGCTCGATCAGAAAACGCGAGCCGTGCGTCAGCCTATGCTCACGGCTGACCTTGAACGCGGTACCAGTTGCAGCACGTGGATGCTGATACAGGTTCAATCCGTCTCCTGTTCTCGGGTTTTCTTTCACTTTGAACTCCCAACGCCTTAAATAGAGATTGCACGTGCTATTTTTAATAAGTGGCCAAGGCTCGATAGCTTTGAGAGAATAAAATAAAGCGATAAAGGCTCGACAGTAACGAGCAATTGCCTACAGTCAAGGTGAATTTATCAAGGCAACTTATTACCGATTGATTATCACAGGCAGGTAACTTAATTGGCTGGTCTGGATTTTAAGAATCTAGGCGTGACAAAGTGAACTTCGATATTTAATTATCCTGTAACTTCGTAATACTGCTCTGCATTGTTTCAATCTTTTCATATTCTCTGTCTGTATTCTCGTTTTTAATCTTTGGACGGTGAAAGTTAGATAAACTTTGACCTACGCACATTTTATTACATCGTTAGCCTGTATCTTTTTTTAATCATTATTGTTAAATCATTGCTGTAGACGCTTTGTTGTAACACTGTAGAAGCTTCGTCGTAAGACGAAAATTATGAAAGTTATGAAATTAGATCTTGCACGAGCAGCTTGAGCTTCGACACACGCGAAAAATTCCTCTGTTTTGTTCAATGCTCTTCGCGTTATTGGCTAGATATAGCCAATCGAGGGTTGAAACACACGAATAACCCACATTTTTTTATCCTGAGTTAGGTCATTTCTGTCGTCAGCCAAACTAGTCGACGTATTCGTGATTTCTTTTTCTCGAATCGAATAGCAGATGGTGGTTACATACAGATCTTCCGACATCGAGTTGGTTTCCTGTTCATTAGTCAGCAGGGTGGAAGTTTGCGACACGGTGGTTGTAGACGTTGCAAATGTATCCTTCTTTTCGATTATGACAAATGTCTGGTAAATGTATGAATGGTGTTTTATGTGGAGACATATAAAATGTATTAAAGAAAGTTAACTTATACGATGATTCTAAAAAAGAAAAAGATAATCATTAAAATAAGACCCATTCGTTAAATCGGATTAGTTCTTCTACAATTTAAATAGCCAGTTTCTAAGTCATGATTCATAATAAATATGTCGGAGAGCAACGTTCTTTGCTTAATTTTAGTTAAATCTAGGAAGAGAAAGAGGTTGTTAAAAAATCCAAAGAAGAAAGCAAAAGCGAAATCATAACACGTAACAATTAAGCACATATTTGTCTTTTTCTTTTTTTTCAAACAATCGTGTCAAGCGATAATATTATGGTATAATGTTTCAGCGAGACTGGACGAGAATAATCGGATGAAGCTGGGCCAAGCATGCCCTCTAAGAAGCAATACAATCTCGTGCATAATGACGAGTACGACACGAGGATACCGTTGCACAGCGAAGAGGCATTTCATCGTGGAATTGTCTTTCACGCCAAGGTAATCGAGCATTAAACGTTTTCTGATTTTCGTAGCCAATTTACTCATTCAAACGAGAGTTCACGATGACTCGTTCTCCGTCTCCTGAAGCAAACGTGATGCTAAAAAGAAATAAATATGTTGTATGTGTAACATTCGATATTGATATGAGCTTAGTTAAAAGCAAATGCAATGTGTTGAAGTAAATTTTGAATATGTAGTAATGTTTACTATCAAATCTTTGAATCAGGCCATCGAAAGATTATAGAATCTTAATTTAAAAAACGTCAATCCTTGAATCTGTCATTGTAAAATCTTAAGATCTCGACTTTGAAGTTCTTCATAGGACATTCCATAATACTGTTGTGCCACCAGTTGAGCCTCATTATTTTGTAGTTATCTGCCTCAGGTCATTTTGACCCTGAGAGGAAGATTTGTCTCTGGTGAAGCAGAGTCTCACGGGTTAGCTGTGTTTTTACACTCCTTTCGGGTATAAATTCTTGACATAACGTTTACGATATATTGAGTTCTCGAAATCGTTTAGATATATTAAAATTGATTGATATCTTCTTCCTGCTTTTTTTCAGATATTGAAAACTGTTAAAAACTTCATGAGAATTATAATCTTGTAAAGATTACATTGTCTCATAGTTCGATTTAATTCCCACTGAAGGACACGAATCGTTGTACACAATCCTGAAAATTCATCGTACGCATCATTGCCAGTGGTGAATGTTTCAATTTAACACATATCCGTCCGCATGACGAAAATTCGTCATTTCACAGACAATCACCAGCAGCCAAATGACGAAAATTCGTCACTTGTATATTGCGGTAGATAATTGATCGTTGTTTCATTAAATCCGAATAAATTAAAACGTAATTTTTACCAAACAGAGATAATTCTACGAAAAAACTGATTTCAGCTTCAGTCGCGTCGTATAAGGGTGCAAACGCAAAAACAAAAAAAATTAATTTAAAAACGTATTAGTCGGTACTGCGTATGGAAGAAGTTTATTCAAAGTTTAAGCACTTGGTTGTTCGGATATTTAAGAAATTTCAGGGATTGCTGTTAATTTTCTTAACTTATTTTCATCAAAATCAAATAATAAAGTAAATCTAAAATGGAGAACGAAAAAGAAATATGTGCAGACAATTTATCCGATTGTGAGTCTGGTGATAACATTGAAGATCTTTTAAAATCTAATTTTGATAGTGATGATAGTGATATTGTTGTGACAAAAAAACGCTCACATCTAAATCCTTTACAATATAGTGACTCTGAAAATGATAGTGATTCTGAAGATGACTTGTGGTCTGATACTGACGTAGAACCCGTTTTCGAACCTTTTGAAGGAGTGCCTGGTGTAAAAATTATGCCAAATTCACCCGAAGAAGTGAAGAACTATTAATTATTGATAAAATTAAAGCCTCGAAAATAATTTACTTTGTCTAATAAAATAACGAGTATGTTTTCAGTAATTCATTTCAACTTTTTTGTGGATTTAATTTTTTTTTAACTTCAGAAAGAAAGAAATCAAAAATAAAGGTGTGTATATATAAATACAAATTCATTTTACTTCATTTCCCAAAATTTCACTAAACAAATATATGACTTTTTAAAAGTTAGGTTGTTTTTATATACAGCCAAATTCACCCGAAGAACTGAAGAACTATTAATTATTGATAAAATTAAAGCCTCGAAAATAATTTACTTTGTCTAATAAAATAACGAGTATGTTTTCAGTAATTCATTTCAATTTTTTTGTGGATTTAATTTTTGTTTAACTTCAGAAAGAAAGAAATCAAAAGTAAAGGTGTGTATATATAAATACAAATTCATTTTACTTCATTTCCCAAAATTTCACTAAAAAAATATATGACTTTTTAAAAGTTAGATTGTTTTTATATAGAGCATATAGTTTCTACAAATGGTGTCAAAAAACTGCTGGCATTTGGTCAATGGCGGTGCAAATAATGCCGCACGGATATGTGTTAAGATTTCCGGAAATCTGCTGTACACGTAACCTTAAGGAACTCGTACCGGATTTTGCAACTTTAAACGCTTTGTGTCGAATATTTCCATAGCGTGTAATTTTCCTTTTTTTCAATTTACCATCTCCAAGATTGAAATTCTTCGATGACTCGCGACACGTGCAATTACTGTACTAAATAAGGGATATAATCGAGAATGTATCTCACCTCGAACTTCTATTACTCACACTTTAAAAGCATGCGTCCTTTACGGGGACAAAAAGAAAAAAGTAATTTCTGCGAAAAACTGGCGACAAAGGTAGCAACCAACTTTGAAGTGTCGATAAAGCGTAATTTCCAGAGGAAATTCTAGATCGTTACTGTCGTATATATCCAGCACGGGACAGTTATTTCGCGGAAAGCGAACTTTCCAAATACAATCGCCGGAAAAGAAATGTTGAAAAATGACATTTTTTTTTTTTTTTTTTTTTTAGTGTGCATAAAAACGGGGAAATCTGCAATTTATTTATCTAGAGCGCAAGCATTTTGATCTTCCATTTAGATTAAAATTATTAACGATGATAATATATACGGATTATATATTTGCAGTAATATTCGTTTGCATTTAATATCGAGCAAATCTCATGGAACATTTGGGAGAATAACTGTGCGTATTATATGAAATGAAAATATATGAGTGAACTATGGATTAATCAATTCTGCTAGATACATCTGAATCTTTTTAAAACGTATAATTTATTTTTTAGATTCGTGACCTCTTCTACTTTAGATATATACCACGCGAGTGATTGAAGTTTCGTTCTCCGGGGCTCTTTTCAATTGTACGGCGAAGCAATTCCACGAGAGGCCCCCCGGCTCTCCCGAAATACTTGACGAGTGACGCTGTAATTTACTGTACAATTCGAATAGCCGCATAAAACCGCAAGTTTTCTCAGTCTCCGAGAAACTAAAAAGCGTGTATCATTCTGTTACGGAAGCGGTTGATCTGTTTGTTTGAGAGAGTGCTGAGTGGTTATTTACAATAACGGGATCTCTGAAGCAATTATTGTAACCAATATATTGTAATTTTTACGTCATATGTGTTTGTAGCAACTCGAGCACAATCGATATAAAACAACACATTCAGATTTCAAATACGTATGTAGAATCTGATCTTTTTTTTTTTTTCCATTATTTCCTGTCTTCAAGCGCATTCCAATTTTACTGATAAATACTCTGCTTTTACTAGCAGGACTGCTTAACGTTGTTGATGTAGAAAAAAAAAAAAAAAGAAAGTAAAACGCAAAATCCTAACAGAATTCGAGAGAGATATTACAATTCAGAAACTCTGTTTCTACACGATTGGAATTTCTCAATGCCATTGCAAGAAAAATGATATTAACACTAGAACTACCGACAGTTAAGACAAAGTTATTTCTACCGAAATTACTTTGATTTCTAATAAATAAAAATAAAATGAAATTCATTATATTATTCCTTTAGTTATATCACTGTAAAAGTCATTGCATCATTGTGAGGGGGGGAAAAAATTGTAACATGAAACAGAAATTTTGAAATAAAATTGTAAAACCAGTCATTTTGACTGGTGTGGTAGTTCCTAGTGTTAAACACAAGTAATCTATAATCGTTCACATAGAAAAGTACAGAATTCAGTATAATTAAGCCTTATAATCGTATCTTTTGCAGCGACAGCGTTAAAAGTCGATGATCGTTCACTTTTTGTGCTAACTGACCGTATGGAAAAGCAAAGAAAGCTATAGGTGGGTCGTTTGACGGCTACGCGACAATAGCGTAGAGCGGGTATTTTTGGTCGCGGCGTACGAGCAGAAAGGAACAGGATTGTGACGTCATTGTGCACGTGTTTATCCCAGTGGTGCATGTGTTCGTTTCTCAGAAAGGTTAAAACTTTCGCGCTCGTAAGCTCGTAAAGCGGTCACTTCACGAAAGAACGCCGCACCCCGGCTATTCACGGCGTTCCACTGCCGTTCTTCTCTCGTTAACGTTCGACTTTCCACGCCGCGTTCTAACGATGTTTCAAGTCCATTAACCTTCTGGAAACGCCATGCGATTTTCCAGTCACGTATATTCGTACGCGAACACTTTTTATGTTGCATTTCGTTTGTTGTGTGATACATATTGTTATGTATTTTATTGTATTTTATTATTATGTATTTTATTATTTGATTTATTATTTTATTATTGTATTTATTGTTTTATTATTTTTATTTTATTTTTTATATTATTTTATTTTATTTTATTTTTTATATTTTATTTTTTTTATTCTGGAAACGCCATGCGATTTTCCAGTCACGTATATTCGTACGCGAACACTTTTTATGTTGCATTTCGTTTGTTGTGTGATACATATTATTATGTATTTTATTGTATTTTATTATTGTATTTATTATTTTATTATTATGTATTTTATTCTATCGTATTTTATATATATATTTTATTATCTTACAGTGTTATTTCGTTGTGAAGCAGTTTCATTTGCACGAACTGCGAATTATTTGTTTTCTATTACAAAAGATAATTCTCTAAAATGCAACTATAAGGAAATGTATGAATTGCTGATATCTTTAAAGTTACTTACAATTAGTATTACAGTTTCAGTTTTTGCTGACGAAAATTGAAATTTTTTCGTTGTATTTTCTTTTTTTTTTTTTTTTTCGTATGTCCAAATTGATGAAAATATGGTTTATTGTTTTTGTGTAAATGTTGCGTGTTATTTATTTTGTTTTCTTTCTGGCATTTGTTTTTTTCTTCACTTGAAACTGACGTAAGAAGTTTTACTATAGTTTCCGGTAGAATATTTGTCAATTTTTTTTAATGTATCTTTTACAGAGTGGAATTTTTGTTTTGTTTGATCCCTTTTTAACTGTGTTTTCCAGTTATTTTGTTGCAATTCAATTTTCCTGTTTTTTTTTTAACATTGTTTCTGCAACTGCGTTTCATGAAAAAAAAATTTTTTTAGAAATTCATTTCTGAACCGAATTAAAAACACGTTTTGCGTACGGTTTCCTTTTGATTTCGTTAAAGTTTTCTTCGTGTTTTCTTTTTCTCAGTTTTCACTATATAGTGTTTCGATATAGATCAGATTTTATTAACGTTACACTCTCGTCGATATTTATTTCGATATTTGTCTCGTCGGGTTTACTTCCTTCATAGCGATTAATCTTCGTTTTGCTAGAAGTCTAGATGATATTCTTTGGATGTACCATGATTCACCTCGAGTTTCGTACATGCGAAGCCTTCAAAGCCACCCTTGGATCAATGAGCTTTTGAGTGAAATAATTGAATCAGTGAAATAATTCTCTTACAAATTTATACCTCTTTGTACTTTCATTTTTTTATTATAATTGAACGCGTGTTTCGATCGTGATTCAATTATAATTTAATTTTTTAATATTATAATACACTTTGACGTGTCAACAGTTTTTGATTGATAAGCATGTTAATAACGATTCAGGAGTGAAAAATCAAATTGTTAATATTCGACGATTGGCGTGTCCCACTTTGTCCCCATTAAAGTCACAATAATTTTAGCTGTTTAGATCTTCTTGGCATTGCGTTTCTTTCACGGCGATACGAATATCCGGGGAACGAATATCTTGGTCATGCTTCGGACTTCGATCGTGTATATTATCTACACACCACCGTACGTTTTTCACATTTAATGTGAAATAAATTGTGCGAAATAAATTATTCCCCTTTTCAATTGAATTTTTCTTCTTAGAATTTAATTTCTACACGTGCGCGTGTGCGCACGCATACGTATAAATTTTTGTAGTACCAGCAATTGTGCTTCTACTACTAGTTTGTACTACTACTGTCGCTACTATGGCGATATACGTACTGCACTATGTGCATATACAGAGTTATAGTCTCATCAATTGCAGACTAGAAACGTCGCAAACTGCTCCGAAGAATTACAACGTCGGTGTATGTAGCTGTTAAAATATTTAAAACACCGCGAAGAATGATCGATCCCATTGTGTTGCGCTCGCGATCAATCGCGAATTCGAGGAATCCGATCGTTTCTCGCGGCTTGCGTGGGAGATGACCACGTGTGCAGCGGTGAACACGTGGCCCAGGTCATCGTTTCAATGGGGAAATTCTAAATATGGCCGCTTGGTCGTGTCCTCTAGCGTGATCTGTATAGGGTGTCCCAGGGTGAAAAAGTAAAAAGATGTCAAAAATTACAAGAAAACATTACGTAGGGACATAACGTAGAAAGGACAGATCAATACTGACAGAGTGAGATTCTTTTTTTTTTTCAATCTGTTAATTCCTATTAATCTGTTAGACAACCGAAATATAGAATGTTCTGACAAATCATCGGTCGTAACGAAACGTATCACCGCCTTTAGCAAATCTATTTCCAGTCATCTGTCTTTGATCTTTATCGGGTTATCAAACTAAACTAACCGACACTGGTTAGTGAGCTGTTTCGGCGTTGTCAAAATAGTGGTGGAAGTCAGATGTTCTAATAATTCAGCTTGTATTGTATATTCGATCAGAATAGAAGTTGAAGAATTAAAAAAATGAATCGTTTATAGTATAGTTTATATACTGAAACGACCTTGACGCACAATGTATGTATTTTATTTGTTCTTATGTTTAGAATCGAGGTTAAATTTCTCTTCAGATCTCTGCAATGACTGTTTCAGAAGTTCTATCTTTGGTAACGACAAATAGTACTTATTCATTTATGAAGGTTTAGGTTAGGTACTTTCCATCCTACAGTAGAGTGGCGTAGAATAGACCCAAGATCGAATAGAGAGTACCAAAGTCACTGATTATCCCAAAATTATTAATCCATGCTTCTCCATTTCTGGAGTGGACTCGACCTCTGTCATGGAAAAGCAACGAATAAAAAGAAATCAGTCTCTCCCTGTCTAATTCGTTCTCTTTCGTTTGTTCATAGTTCATCGGCTCTATGGAGGTTCCTCGACCGACCAGCCGAGTGGAGATCGTGGCGGCGATGCGAAGAATCCGCGTGAGTTCGCATGATCTCTAATTAACCGTGAAGATGGCCTCGCATTGCGGGCCGAGTAGTTGCATCGTTTATTTCAACCTTATTCTGTCCCCAGTACGAGTTCAAGGCCAAAGGGATCAAAAAGAAGAAAGTGACGCTGGAGGTATCGGTGGACGGGCTGAAAGTCACTCTCCGAAAGAAGAAGGTAATTGCTGTGTACTTGTACTCGTTATCCGCCGACTGGCCGCACGCCATTACGTATCTGCCATAATTGCGACAACTATTAGTTCTTTTTCTTTGTTCCTTCTTTATTTCTTCTGAATTTTCTTCTTGTTCTCTGTGTGTGTGTGTGCCTGCTCTTCAACTCTAGAATTAGTTCTTTTTCTTTATTCCTTCTTTATTTCTTCTGAATTTTCTTCTTGTTCTCTGTGTGTGTGTGTGCCTGCTCTTCAACTCTAGAATTTAGAGTATTAGAGTACTTAGTTTCTTAGAAAAAGAGGTATATAGATGTTGAATTAATATTGATTTCTAAACAACAAATACAATGTGCAAAGTTGTAGAGTTGTAAATAAGTTGTAGGAATTAAGTTGTAAATAAGTTGTAGGAATTGTGTATCAAATGCCAAGCACTGACTTCAAAATATCAAGTAACAAATGTCGTGTATCAGATATTGAGTTAAATTGAGTATAAAATAGTTCAGAATTTAATTTTTCACTGAAATCAGATCGTGCACTCTATTAACAGATAAACGAAGCTACATTGTCCATCTTTAGTAGATCAGTAAAATTGCTATTAGTGATATTTTAATGTTAACATAACAATTATATGAAACAGCAGATTTTGATTTATTGCACTATGCCTTTTGACTCGTTGCACTAATGTTCAATGTCTCACAATATGCATATATAGTATATACTTCTTGATATATAGTATATACTTTATGTTTACTTGTACACGTATTATTACATTCAACGGGAATAACTTTGTTTCAAAATCACCTAAGAGAGAAATGTTCTTACGTATTATTTATGATTTAAATTTAGAGAAGAGATTTATTCTACTGTCTTCTACCACGAATACTTTGTTAACATTCCTAACCTTCCTTTCTCAATGAAGTGTCACATTGCGTTACGCTACACTAAGCTTTAATTCCCCTGTTCGAGAATAACCTACGTTTCATGAGTCATTAATGAGTGGTTATTTGTCCTTTGCTTTTACAGAAGAAACAGCAACAGTGGATGGACGAGAATAAGATATACCTAATGCACCATCCCATATATAGGTAAGCTGAATCGTTGGCTTCTCCCATGGGAACATCCTGCGCACAAGAACAAGTTTAACTGTAGCTCATTCAGTTACCACAACTTTCAATCAGTTCTTAATTTAATTAAGTACAGACATCTCATAATTAAAAGATTACTCGTTACCATGCAATTTCTTGTTAGAATCATTTTCTTGTACATTTCATTTTGCTCTCACAATTTTTAATTCTATTCTTTTTCTTCAATTGTTGGTATAAATCGAATTTTGTTCAATTGTTACAGGATATTCTACGTCTCCCATGATAGCCACGATTTGAAAATCTTTAGTTACATCGCTCGCGATGGAAGCAGTAACACATTTAAGTGTAATGTCTTCAAATCTAGTAAAAAGGTAAGTGACGTGTATCAATGATTCATATTCATTGTGTAGATTATGAGAAACTGTTTGTAAATATCTGTAATATCATCAAACTTCAAGTACTGACTGAGTTAAATATGTATTATTTGATTAATATAATTAGGCAAACAAATTAGTGAAAGATTACTGATTTAGTAAACAATCGTGCATTTCGTTTCAAAATTGAGTGATATAAATGATCTTAAAGTAATCGAGGACGATTTCTGAAAAGTTTTGTTGCGAAAAGTTTCATCGAAAAATTCTTCGTAAAAGTTTTCACGCAGAATTTCTCGTTCCGCAGAGCTGCGTAATATCGTCAAACCAATAATGTTACGTGACACACGTGCGTATACCTACAATTATTCTTACGATGCGAATGTGTGTCGTCTGGCATTCTATCAAGTCACGTTATTGTAGTTTTATAAATAACCGATCCATCTCCTCTCGAGCTTTTTCACACGTACGCTTCTCCTTTCTTTCTTCCTGGTTCTTCTCCAACACGCTAAAAGTTTTCTGCTCCTCTTCTCATCGCGCAGTTACAATCAAGTGAAATCTCTTCCTCGACCAATCGCCGTAATCGTTTCAGTTTCTTTTTCCGGTGGATATGCCTCGGATGGTTATTCCTCGACGATGCCTTAATGAGAATGGCCGTTCGTTGAAAAAGATTTCTGTAGCTTGCAAAAAGCTACATTGGCAAACATTGTAATTCGCAATGTGTGGAATGTAATTAAAATGTCAGGAATGAACGTGAAGTTGCATATATGAGTGTATACGTAAGAAGTCACGAAGTATAGATATTCCTGCAACATTCCCGACGTAACGAAATAAAAAAAAATTTTTTTTATAGAAAGAGATTTTTGAAAATCTTTTCTTAATATATAACTGGGTAGAGAACTCGGATTTGAAGTTTTTTTTCTGAACCATCATCGTTGTCACTCGATTGAACAGGGAAAAGTAGCGGGGATAATGTTGCAACGCTGCTGCCAAGGGAGCAGAATGCACCTTCTGCTTCTCTCGGTCGAGATCATGGGCGCTGGGAGATCGTGTAACGATAAAACCCCTAGTGTAATGCTCTATCCACACTGGCTCATTTATTACGGCTATGTTGATAGCTATTACCGGTGTATTATAACGAACGTTAGTTCTGCCTCGTGTAATTTTTACGTTCGCTTGCAGTGGATCGCTGGTAGAATGAATACTGCCAGGATATCATTAGGCTAAGGCTAGGAAATCACACGCGATATGGTCGTAATCTGCTACTTTTTGTATATGTTTTTCGCACAGCATTTAACAGTTGTGTTCGGAATCTTTTTAAGTTTGCATTAGCGGAATTTGTTTTTCACGTTGATGATGCGTTTGTTTATCATTAATAAAGGATAATAAAAACGAACGTTGGAAAACGTCGTGATGAAAGTAGTGTATACCTTAAATATCGAGTAGAGGGGAGTGTCCTTGAATGGTTCAAACTCTGCACGTTTGTTCCCATGTTTTAAGAACGATATCGTGCGTCTCAGGATCAACAGACTAAATCAATACCGCCGCGTCGTTTTTCTTTATTTTCTTTGTTCTTGTTCGCGAAAGATCCGCAGGGAAAGGCAATAACGATGTTTTATCGGAGTTTTTCTCGCACGATCTTCGAAAGTGTGTCGCCGAAATGTGTTCGACAAGTAATAAAAGATTGTTGGAAATTACTCGAAGATCAAGGTCGAGTTTACTGAGACGCAGAGGAAAACAACGAGCGGCTTGATTTTGAGGAAGAGTTGAAGTTAAATTCTCTCTCTCTCTCTCTCTCTCTCTCTCTCTCTCTCTGTTTCTGTCTGTTTGTCTGTCTTGGGGTCAATGAACTTCAACGCGCTCATTATCGTTTTCTGTATAGAAAATTACGTAAATAAGAATTCGCTTGAAGTCAGAAATAATTTTCTCTATTATTTCTGTGGATATTTCTATTTGACTGCAATTATTAATTTTTCGTGATCGTTTGCGCAATGAATAAAAATTTTTCGGGTTTTACACAAGATACTACTAACCAGTAACAAATTGAACTTCTACCAATTGTTACCATATTGTTGATACAACGGGCGTCATGTGCACGTTGTCAAGCAGTTAACTTTAACTTGTACAGTGTTGGTTTACAATAGGAGCCTATCGACAATAAGGCTATTTTAAAAATATTTCTCCCATGGCAACGAATTTCTCGCGCTATACATACGTTGATCCCCGCCGCTCGGGCGTAAATTATCGTTTGAAAATATTTTTAAAACCAGTGGCGCGTATTTTAAATCAGACGAGAAATTATTATTCCCGAAGGAAATTTCACCAGCAAAATGTTTCATCGGCAAATTTTTTTCGTACAGTTTTATTAAATCGATGCATCCGTTTGGCATGCATCGTTTCATTTAGATTCATTGGTAGGAATCGTTTATACGAATATTTCATACGAACAAATCGAAATTTATCGTACCTTCTTTTTTTTTTTTTAGAGTAATTTAAGTTTGAGTAAACTTGTAATAAATCTTAAATGCGCGGGTGATTTAAATTCAGATTTTCAATATCTGCTGTGAATGTTTTCTTTATCTTTTATATTCTTCGTTCCTTGCGCACGTATAGTTTTTTTCTTTTTTTTCTACGGTAGGGACTAGATTTTCAAAGATCTTGTACGTTTCAGAAAATGGCTGGGCTAGAAATAGAACAGGTTGTGCAACTGGAAACTAACAGAAATATCACGGACTAATGTTTAAAGTTCCACGCCATTAAACTCATGAGAGAAAGAGCTCCTTCCACTTTTCGAAGGAACGTGCTCAATAAATTTGAATAGTTTTTTGAATTTCCCTTCCGTGAGATTTCTTCGATGAACTCTTCGAATATTGTTTGCTTCGTTGTTTTCAAAGATGCATATGTAGGCATCTACGTGTAAGAATTCATAAATTATAGAGGACTATATACATATTTGTTATTTTTGTATATACATACGAAAGAATAAATAATTGGAAGAGATTTTTTCCTTACATAAAATATACCAAAGTTAAAAGCTATGTAGAAAACTATGCTAGAAAAAAAGAAAGTATTTTATCATTTTTTATTGTAATTTAAAGTCTATTGTATTGATGAATTTAAAGATTTACTCGTTAATTATTATATTCAGAAACATGAGAAATAGAATTTTTTTTACATAAATTTCAGTGTAGCGAAGTTTAAAGATGTTTGACCATTCGTTTAAGTTCAAGGCTCGCCGTAAAGTTTTTCTAAAACGTCGATTTGTTGTTCGGGAAATGGGATCGAGGTCGGGAAAATTGATTTAAATCGTTGGTAAATTCCCGTTCAAGATGTGTTTTTGCGGCCAAAAATAAACAATTTCACGAACGAATTAAACTGCGCGCGTACTTTTGTCTTTTCGTCGATGAAACTTTTCACGTTTCGATCGGTACGATTGTCATTTCATTTCCTTCCATATATTCCACGTAAGAAGTTCCACGAACTAAAAGATTCTCCTTCAAATAAAGAGTTTCGTTAGTATATATGGCTAAAAAGGAAACGAAATGTGAATAAATATAATTCTCCGTAAAACTATATATCTTCTTAATGATAAACCTCTTCCAATTATTAATATTCATTTTCTGAAGTTTCAATCAATAGTCCTAAACTGTACATAAAATCTTTCGAAACGACAGAAACGAGGAAAGTAAAAAAAAAGAAGATAAGGAAAGTCTTACACCGCAACGAATGAAGACAAAGTAATACTCGAAAATAATTCAGTTTACAAATTTAAGTACGCTTATTATCTTCTAACCAGAAGGAAAAGAGAGGAAACGCTAACTTCACTTGTTTCCTTCTAGAGAGTAAAAAACAAAAAAAAAAAAAAAAAAAAAAGGAAAGAAGAAGTAAAGAAAGAAATATTCACTGTACTGTATTCTATAACAACCAATCCTCGAAATCACTTGACGACATCCCTTTTCCCAGCATCTTCTTGGAGTACTCTAACCGACTCTTCTAAACGTGTGTAACGTGTCTCGTTATCATCGCAACACAAAACGAGAAGGGGAGAAGAGCACGAGGAGGAGAGACGACCGACTAGAATCGCTCGACCGAATTACTGCTCTGACTGAAGGATGCTCGAAACGGGAACAGCGGAACGCAAACGGGCGAATTTCAAGCGTTGCTTTCCGCGTTCTGAAAGCTCGTTTGTACCATAGCACTTTAAGCTCTCTCTCTCTATCTATCTATCTATCTTTCTTTCTCTCTCTTTCTTTCTCTCTCTTTCCCCCCTCTCTCTGTCTTTCTCTCGTTTTGGCTCTCGAAACGGCAGGAAGGAGCAGCAGTAGGAAAAGAAGCAGAGAGCGGCTTGGTCGTCGAAGAAAACGCACATCTTGATCGAAGAACTGTGAAGAAAGACAGAAGAAACGATTGCGAAGACGATGGGGGAAAGATGAAAGAAACTGACAGGGAAAGATGAAAGTAATTTGGATACACAATGTAATAAAAACTGTTTAAGAATTTTACTCTTGAAGAATTTTACGGTAATAAACACTGTAAAGACTGTAAAGTATAAGAGAATTGCGTCAGAGTGGTTATACAGAGGGTTGAAGAAAACTGAACGATGAAAATTGTATAAAAGTCGTCAAAGTGTAAATAGCCGAAATGAAGAGAAGAAAATGGACTGATAAAGAGTAACAAGAATCTGATAATTGATATTAACGAGGTTTGCGAGTTAAAGTGATTAAAGAAAACAAAGAGAAGAGAGTGATTGGAGAAAATCGACGAGAAGAAATTGCGTTGCTAAGTAGACAGATGAAAACAAAATTTCCAGATTCTAAACAAAGTCTGAGTGACATAAATGAAAGTGGTTGAGAATAGATAGAAGAGGATGCATGAAGAAAACCAGTGAAGAATAATTGTGTGGAGTTGTTAAAGAGTAAGTAAGAGGAAAAGCAAAGGAACTTGCAGAGAATAATAGAAATCCAATTACGTAATGCAAAAAGAATTGAAAGGCAAAGGTGATTAAGAAAGATAAATGGAGGGAAAATGAATGAAGATGATTGTACATAATTGCCGAAAAGTAACAAGTGTTCAAGTTATTAAAAAAGATTGCAGTGATTACGTTCATTTTTGGCAAAGTTCAGGGGTAAATTTAAACAAATCATTTTTCAAATTCTGAATTTGAAAACTGTTCCTGTATTGTATATTTTTGTATTTGAATTGATTGGATTTCTGGTACAGAAAAGATGGGATAAACTCTTGGAAATTATTGTTTGAAAAAGAGAAATGTAATAGAAAAAATTGTCAGGTTGGTGTTTGTATTTGTGGAGACTGAAATAGAATTGGATTTAGAATTGGATTGCAGTAACTATATTTTGAGCTGTGTACCAGAGTGTTGCTTTTGTAATTGATAATCAGGAGTTTCTTTGATGCAATAAAGCTTGTAGTTTGTAGGGGAAAAAATTGACAATAATTAATTTCGATTAATATATAAATTAATGTGAGATATGTGAATTCGGTACATAGTGAATAGTCTTACAATGGTGATGGAAGTCTCATAATGGTGGAAATAAGCAAAAAGTCGTCGTAATAAGATATTGATTGAGTTCCTTTATAACAGTAAAAGCTAATTAAGGAATGTAACAAAGGTGTACGTATATAGACGAGACGTGGGATGGAAAACTGAACGAGCTTGATAGAGGGAAATTGGAAGTTTTATATATATGTACCTAGTGAAATCAATATCAATCTGAGAAGAGAATTTGAATTTTATACCGAAGATATTGAGAAAAATTTCTATTTTCTTGTTGTAAGGAAGATAATCCCAACTTTTTATTACAAAAATTAATAATTACATTCTTAAGAGAAAAAATTAATACTAAGTACAAGCAGGAACAACATCTCCAAGAATTTTTCTCCAAGAGTCTTTTGTTTAAAAAAGACTAAAGGTAACATTACAATAAAATTCAAACATCGTATTAGCTCGAAATACTTCAGGAAATTTGCCAAGAGGATAAAAATTCAGATTTTTCCGTCGAATTTCTAGAAAAACGTTTCTTCTTCAGACAGAAAGATCAAACTCAACGTAAGAAGAAAATTTCAGCTTCACATATGAGCTACTCTAAAGTAATTCTATTTTAAAAATAGAGCTGGAGCAAATGGAAAAGAAATATTTTGCCAAAAATATCGCATGCTGAAGACAAATGTTATAATATAAAATGTGCAATACAATATAAATATTGTAATAAGTATTCCTTGCACAAAATAGACTCAAAGAAAAGAATTCAAATTCCCATTATAATATTCCAAATGATCCTTTAGACAAACATTGAACCTCATCTCTAAAAATAATCAAGGAATCCTTTTTTAATAATATTTAAAAATCAGATAGATTGAATAACTAGAAAGTCAAAGGAAACTACATCATAAAGATGTCTCAAATCCATATTAAATATTTCAAAAAATGTTTCAATATTGTACAACATTAAAGAAAATCAAAAAGCGTCTTTGTCTAACGTGAGACGAAAATCAAGGAACGCATCATTTTGAGAAAAGAAATTTGAAAACTGGCAAACAAAGAATTTACTGCACCCAGAGACTTCTTAAATAATATCATAAATAGCACATGAAAGACAAAAGAGGAGAACAATTTTCGCTACGCATTTACACAGGACAAACACGGAAATGCCATTGAGCTGCACGAAAGAGCGAGAATATTAATGCGTTATATAAATAAACTGGAGGGGAAAAAACCAACGAACCACGGCATGTGTGGCGTCGCGACGCTTCTGCTTCTCTGCTGGCGCTATCGTTCGGCCGACGATTCATCAGAGGCACACGCCGCTTAGTTCCGCTCCACCTGGCCCTGGTGGCAAGTTACTGTTCGTTTTTGAGTATTTCGAGAACACAAGTCTCGCCTCGTTTCGATTTTAGAATTCATACAATAGTAGATCAAATAAACAGAGATTTGTAATCCGCGAGGCGAGGAGATGAATGAAGAGAGATGGATGGATAGCAGGACGTGTAACAGGTAAAAAAAAAAAAAAGAAGAGGAAGAACGTGGAAAACACAATTAATTATAAAATGTTATAGTGGTTATATTGTAATTTAGAAGGGGGAATAAAAAGTGTGAATAGTGCGCGATTTTTAAAAGAAGAAGAAAAGAGATTGTTGCAAGTTGTGTCGTGAAATGGAAAAAATAGAACATTTGATTTGTAAGAAGAAGTACAGAGAAATAAAAGAATGATATCACGAATGGAATGGAAGAGAACAGGGATTTGAATAGAAAACGAAGAAAGAAGAAATAGAGAATTATATGGTATTATGGAAGAAAAACTAGGAAATTGAATCGAGAGATAAAATTATGATTTGAGAAAATAAAAAATAGGATATTGATTTAGAAAAAGAACAAGGAAAAGATGCAAGAATAAATGGAAGAATAAAATGGGAGGAGCAATGAGGAAATAGAAAAGAAACGAAGCAGAGCGAACCTGATAAATATGAATAAAGACGCTGGGGAACATTAATTTTGAAGCAGAAAGTTGAGAATAACTACGAGAGGAGAAATATTGAAAACTTCCGAGAAACTTCCGAACAGAATTTTGGAAGTTTAAAAGAAGAAAGTTTACAGAAAGTACGAATTGGTGTGGGGAAGAAGAAAATTGGAAGGAGTCCTAGTGAGAAAATAGAAGAAGTTTCAGAAAGAAAATTAGAGGAAAGTGTGAGTCGAGAGAGGCGTGGTACAAACGATGATACAAGAGTTGAAATTTTAGACGAAAAATTGAGCACATCTTGAGAAGAAAAATTGCAGAAGTTTTGTCCAAAAATTACAAAACTAAATTAACAACTTTTCGAAATAACCAAGTAACAAAACAGAAGTAAACGACGATCAATAAAAACCGAAATTATGAAATTATCAATTACATATACTTTGTGATTAATATAGTTATCAAGAAACTTAAATATAAAGACAAAAATATTTTAAAATAATCAAGATACTAATACAATTCTAAGAATACCAATGAGACAGGTAAAGCGATCTGTTCAGTGAGTCTAATTACAGATAAACTAATCTGTTCGGTGATATTCAAAAAATAAAAAAAAAAAAAAAACTCTTTTGCAATATTGAAAAATCTTTAAACGAAGATTGATTTCGGTAACACGTTCTTGCATTAGATATATAGGTAGAGTTTTGAATTTTACACGTAAACGCTGAAATTGTTAAACGCC
Organism: Tetragonula carbonaria; assembly: GCA_032399595.1. Classification (NCBI taxonomy): domain Eukaryota; kingdom Metazoa; phylum Arthropoda; class Insecta; order Hymenoptera; family Apidae; genus Tetragonula; species Tetragonula carbonaria. The sequence continues at coordinate 23,517,422 of JAUCRC010000001.1, read as the reverse complement.
TGTAAAAAATGATAAATGAACACGATTGATTCCGAATGATCGATGCGATACTATCTCAGCAGTTGGTAATATTTATTATCGTCTTCACTTGTTCATCTTCAGTGTCTTGCCCTTTTTTTGCTCTCTTATCTCAAAAGATTGTCGCTTGTTAACGTTATGTCTTTCATTAAAATTGTTTTCTGAAGAAAAAGATAATATCGTGTATTCGTATATGATTAGAATCAGATTAGGAAAACTCTTACGGTAGTATTATATAAATCAAAATCGTTCCTCGAAACTGGCAAATATTTATGGAAAGCTGTCAGAAAATGATGCTTTCAAGGGAAGCCTTTTGATTTCTCACCATTCTGTTTCCGCCCGTTGAAACAATATACCAATCGAAGTAATCGGAGAATCGAAACTTGGCGAATGATACTTTGCTTGCCCTGGTGTTATACCGTTTTTTACCTCGTGAATGTTAAAAATTTCTTATACTTTTTTTCTTTATATTCCTTGCTTGTAATTTGATTGGAGAAAGAGGAAATGGAAGATCAAAGGATTTTAGAGATTAGATGTAAACGCCGTAGCGCTATTTAGTTCAGGCCACGTTTATCTAATACACTCTTTACGATCAATCGTACATATATCCTTGAGCTTATCGATAGATCATCGTCATTACTGTGTTCGCTAGTTTTTTTAAAAAAAAGATTTATTCAACGATTTGTATAAAAGTGACGATATAATCTTCTTTTTATTAAATTTTATTCCGCTCAATGCTCAATGCTCAATGAATCGACGATCTACAATTTTATTAAAGTAAATTGATAGTCAAGCGGATAATTTTCTATGTGCCAATTGTTTAGTAATTCAACTTTCCGGCTTTTGTCGTAGTTCAATCATACGAATACAGATCTCCAAAAGAAAGAATAGAAAAAAATAGAAAAAAGAAAGAAACGAAATAAAATGAAAAGTAGAAAAGTGAAAGTTATACCTTGAAAGTTTAGGTTGTGGTGGTGCATATCAAATGATTATAATTATGTAAACACGAAGCAGTGCGTCGTCTTTAAATACGATCGCGTGCATCCAATTGAAAGCAACGCGTATTATCAAGTCGCCACTTAATCACCGACCAGAACACGTTCACTCGTGTTACGCACGCTCGTCTAATCAAAGCGATGTACTACTGCCCGTTATCACTAATGGCGGTCATGTGGGGTCAAGTTCGAAGTTTATGAATGAACTACAGCGGATTTACCGGCATATGAGTAAAGTGCTTAAAGATCATCGATGTTGATTCGTACTTTTAGGAAGTGAAATCTGTAAAATAGTATACAGAGATGCGTCTTTTCTTATATCTTCTCATTATCTTCTGTTCTCTTTTTTTTCAATTATTGAAGGATTAAAATTTCACTAAAAATCTCTCAACTGTATCGATACATTTTTCCTCGTATTTTCACTTTTTTTCTAAGTCCTTTTTAACACATATCCGTTCGGTATTATTTGCACCGCCATTGACCAAATGCCGGTATTTTTTGACACTATTTGTAGAAACGATACGCTGTATATAAGAACAACCTAACTTTTAAAAAGTCATATATTTTTTTAGTGAAATTTTGGGAAATGAAGTAAAATGAATTTGTATTTATATATACACACCTTTATTTTTGATTTTTTTTTCTTTCTAAAGTTAAACAAAAATTAAATCCACAAGAAAGTTGAAATGAATTACTGAAAACATACTCGTTATTTTATTAGACAAAGTAAATTATTTTCGAGGCTTTAATTTTATCAATAATTAATAGTTCTTCAGTTCTTCGGGTGAATTTGGCTGTATATAAAAACAACCTAACTTTTAAAAAGTCATATATTTTTTTAGTGAAATTTTGGGAAATGAAGTAAAATGAATTTGTATTTATATATACACACCTTTATTTTTGATTTTTTTTTCTTTCTAAAGTTAAACAAAAATTAAATCCACAAGAAAGTTGAAATGAATTACTGAAAACATACTCGTTATTTTATTAGACAAAGTAAATTATTTTCGAGGCTTTAATTTTATCAATAATTAATAGTTCTTCACTTCTTCGGGTGAATTTGGCATAATTTTTACACCAGGCACTCCTTCAAAAGGTTCGAAAACGGGTTCTACGTCAGTATCAGACCACAAGTCATCTTCAGAATCACTATCATTTTCAGAGTCACTATATTGTAAAGGATTTAGATGTGAGCGTTTTTTTGTCACAACAATATCACTATCATCACTATCAAAATTAGATTTTAAAAGATCTTCAATGTTATCACCAGACTCACAATCGGATAAATTGTCTGCACATATTTCTTTTTCGTTCTCCATTTTAGATTTACTTTATTATTTGATTTTGATGAAAATAGGTTAAGAAAATTAACAGCAATCCCTGAAATTTCTTAAATATCCGAACACCCAAGTGCTTAAATAACTTTGAATAAACTTCTTCCATACGCAGTACCGACTAATACGTTTTTATTATAAATTAATTTTTTTTTTTGCATTTGCACCCTTATACGACGCGACTGAAGCTGAAATCAGTTTTTTCGTAGAATTATCTCTGTTTGGTAAAAATTACGTTTTAATTTATTCGGATTTAACGAAACAACGATCAATTATCTACCGCAATATACAAGTGACGAATTTTCGTCATTTGGCTGCTGATCTGCGATTGTCTGTGAAATGACGAATATTCGTCATGCGGACGGATATGTGTTAACAATGACAATCGTTTTCATCAAATCTGTACGAGAAATCGCGAGACACTGTTAAAATAAGCAATTTATAAAAGATGCTGCCGCAAGAACAGTGAAAAGTATCCGCAATAAAGTTCAAATCGGCGAAAGATAAAAGCAAATGTGAAATGAAAAGACGCGCACAATAAATAATACTTCGTGCAAACGTCGTTTCAAAATAAACATCGCGGAAAGCGATTGCGAAACGGCCGGAAGATTTACAGGATTCCGAATTAATTCCTTCGAGTGAAATGAGAGTACGAATGCGAAACGCGGCTTGCCGTCGCCGGTCGTACACACTACAGAGCAAATAAACTCTCGTGTAGGCTCCGTTAACGACGGCTGGCCTGTAATATGTAGTTTCTAAAGCAAGAGCAAGATTTATCGGGGGAATTTGCCAGTTGTCGGATCCAACGCCGGCCGACCGGCTGTTTATAAATGGAATCGTCCGGGTACGCTACAACACGTAAATATCGATTCCTCGTCGATGCTCGTGCACGTATTCGAAATAAATTTCGTTCGATCGTTCATCGTTCTCTGCGAGACGCGATTCGCGGTTATTCGAATCGTTTTCCTGGCTTCGTTCGCGAGAATTGGGTTTCGCTCTCTAAAAGTATCAACGCCTCAGATCACGCTCGTTTCACTTGCTGAAGCGGAAAACGAAGTTTTAATTTATGTGTATAGACAGGCGTGTACAAAGGGCTTGAAGCGAAATACTTCGGGAAAATATGGAAATGGAATTTTAATTAAATGGCTTTCTTTTTGTAATTGAAATCGAGGCAAGAACCATGACTGAATTTGAATTTAATTGGTATTTTAGACATTTGCACGTGGAACATTGTATGTGTGCAATTTTATTATGTACAGTCTTATTACCTATTACGGAATGTTTGCTGTAATTTAAATTGCTTGAATCTCAATTGATTCAGCAGAGTTAGAAGTTCAGGATGTATTTAAACGAACTTGAAATCACGAACTAAAATCACAAACTTTCCATGTATTAATATTTTACAATCGTACTTTTTATGAACTAGAATATATTCATTGACCGTGTAATTAACGTAAACCATTAAATACATCTAACGAGATGAGAGAGCAAAAAGAAAACATTTCCATCGTGATGTATTGTAATTACCTGACTCCTGAAAAAGAAAGTATTAATGTTACATACTGATCACAAAAAGCGCAACACGTGTCAGCCATGCTGAAGAACTCGAAACAAATGAATTCTGAGGCAACAGTGTCATCTAGTTCCGGTCTTGCTGGCTCTTCCGTCGTCGAGACCACGCCGAAGCCCAGGAAGAAACTTTCATTCAAGGAGCCCGAAATATTCAGCTATCTGAAGTTGAAGAAACCTTTTAAAAAGTCGAAACCTCCCCCTCTCCAGCTGACGCGTTCGACGAATGTCGATTTTAGCTTCGATGAGAACCCCTTCGAAGAAGAGAACGATGACCTCGAGGAGCTCGAGGTAAAGGTGTACGCTTACGAATAACGCCGTTTATGGGATAAAGTTATCCCACTCCTGCAAAGAAAGAAAGAAAGAAAAAAAAAAAAAGAAAAAGAAAGAGGAGTCACGGGATGTCGTGGACGATGGAGGAAAATGTCGTGCAGGAATAAATTAACAATTACAGCATGTCCTAACTTTCTATCCATGGCTTTCAGTTCCTTTGGTTCCTTCTTTTTTTTTTTTTTTTTTTTTCTTCCGTGTTTCCTCGGTGGAGTTTTTCCGATACTGGACGTATAATATTTGGCGAAGATTAGTTTCGTAGAAATTGCGATCGATATATATGACAATATTTTAGAACGGAGTTTAGCTAGCTTTTAAGTTTGGAATTAAATTATTCTGCATTGAGCGAGTATTTTAATAAAAGTTCCGAGAAGAGTTCCGTATTATGTTCGAAAGTTTACAAATTAAATCTTAAATGTTAAACACCGAAAGCTGAAAATTCGATTCAATTTTTGGAGGAATTTCGAGAATAAGAAACATTTAGAAACTTACTCATTCTGAGAATTTGAAAATGAAAGAAACTTGAACTTCGTAGAGTTCAAAGTACATGAGACACTAAAAAGTTCCGACACATTTGCAATTGAATTTTGATCATCTCAATACTTGAAGTTTGATCGCGCGATAAATTCACCCTAATATCTGCATGTTGTGTGCCGCAACTATTCCTCGTCATCTTTTAAATATTATACTTACTTGTTACGTTCAATTGAAAAAGTTGGATTTCGTTAGAGTCAAGCGATGAGGGTGGTCAGGACGGTAGGACAGGCTTTCGAGGTGTGCCATAAATTAAGTTTAAACAACGCCACGGAAGAGCGGGATTCTCGGGGAGAGAAAGAGAAAGAGAGAGAACACGGTGAGAATCATCGTGACGTTTACGAGGACCAAGACGAAATACCGAATGAGCAGTTGCAGCCGTCGCCGTCTTCTGTGCATAAAGGTTCTGTTCAATCTAGAAAAAAAAAAAAAAACAAACAAATAAAGCAATTCGTCTTAAACTAAACGAATGGCTTAATATTTTTATTGATAATGACTGAAATCTCTATTAAGGTTCCATTTGTTTAATAAACTTACTTAAGATTATGAAATTGCACGAACATCTGCAGTCTGTTGGCTATGAATTTATGGAAAAAAAAAAAATATATATATATATTTTCAGATATATCGTTATTAGGGGATGCAGATGATTCGGTGCCAGAACAGACGACTGTTCCTTGTCTTCTGAGAACGAACGATGTTCCAACGACCGCGGCGTCTACCTCGCCTATTAGACAATCGCCATCGGTAAGTTGAACAGAATATCAAAAATACGTACTACCTTATCTTGAAATTCTTTTTCTTTTTTTTTTTTTTTTAAGATATACTGAACATGTAACTGATTAATCTCATGTATAGGGTACAGTGACTTCCGATTGTGGAGGAGGGTTACTGGTTGGAGGAGAATTAACCGCTCTGAAGCATGAGATTCAACTGTTGCGAGAACGATTAGAGCAACAAAGCCAACAGACCAGAGCCGCTGTTGCCCATGCGCGATTGCTTCAGGATCAGCTTGCGGCTGAAACGGCAGCTCGAGTCGAAGCTCAAGTAAGCGATATGCTGTAATGATGGAATGCTTATCAACTGTACCAAATCTGAAAATGTTGATCGACTAATATTAGAATTAAGTTGCTCTGTAGACATTAATCAAAGTTACTAGACATATATTGAAATAAATAAACATGTAGTAAATATTGGCATGCATTAAAGAATGTTGATACGTGATAAAATGAACAATTATTATTATAATATTATTAATGTTATATTAAACTTACTTTGCAAGTTAGCAAGATTTGCTAAACGTTTGTAAACTCAAACAAGCATCAAAAGATACTGGTTAAAAGATATTGGTACATACTTATAGATTTTGTAACTGTTATCCATAAATAGTAATAGCTAGTAGATATTGACCAGTACTTATTATGTTATATGTTTTTTAGGCTAGGACGCATCAATTGTTGATGCAAAACAAAGAGCTTCTAGAGCATATAATGTGATAAAATGAACAATTATTATTATAATATTATTAATGTTTATTATATTAAACTTACTTTGCAAGTTAGTAAGATTTGCTAAACGTTTGTAAACTCAAACAAGCATCAAAAGATACTGGTTAAAAGATATTGGTACATACTTATAGATTTTGTAACTGTTATCCATAAATAGTAATAGCCAGTAGATATTGACCAGTACTTATTATGTTACATGTTTTTTAGGCTAGGACGCATCAATTGTTGATGCAAAACAAAGAGCCTCTAGAGCATATAATGTGATAAAATGAACAATTATCATTATAATATTATTAATGTTATATTAAACTTACTTTGCAAGTTAGTAAGATTTGCTAAACGTTTGTAAACTCAAACAAGCATCAAAAGATACTGGTTAAAAGATATTGGTACATACTTATAGATTTTGTAACTGTTATCCATAAATAGTAATAGCTAGTAGATATTGACCAGTACTTATTATGTTACATGTTTTTTAGGCTAGGACGCATCAATTGTTGATGCAAAACAAAGAGCTTCTAGAGCATATAGGTGCATTGGTCGGCCATCTTCGAGAGCAAGAACGGATCTCGAGTGGACATGGAACCTCACAGTCTCAATTGTCTGGCTCGACCACGATGCAACAAACTACTACCGTTCCTGACCTGTCGAACATCGGCCAGGTAACGCTCTACAGAATACCATGACACGAGTGTTCAACAGTCAGCAAACCGTATGCCTGCGAACGTTGCATTCCAATTAACGTTTAGCACTGTATTTTGTTTTTCTGTTCGTTTTATTTTTTTTTTTTATACTGTAATGCCTTTTGTACTGACGCATTTTTTTAAATGAATTTCTTAATAAAACAATTTACACGCAAGTTTTTCTTTTGCACCTCATCATCGAATAAGCGATTGTCGTTCTCATCGAGAAACGTGTTACAAGTATTAATGTTTTAATTTTTTTACTGTAAAATTGAGAATGCGTATTTTTTTTTTTTTTTACATTTTTACATTTATTAAAATTACAATTGTCCTTTCTTTTATCTTCAGTTAACTGCGCTCCGTTATTCTATTTTTAGATAAGATATAACTAAATGTATGCTCAAAAGTATTTACTAATTCAAACTGAATGTCCTAGATTATTTTGCATGTACACTGGACTGTATATTTTGAAATATCGCTTAGCAGCTATAAGAGATTTTATACTTTAATGTAAATAGCGTCCATTTAGAAATACAATTACCTATTGTAATTTAGTTGTTCATCAATTGTTAAATGGACATTTACTATCTACATGAAGAAATCGTATAATTCAATCAGTATGGATGACAATTACTTGAAATAGTCGAATAAAATTTAAACACTGAAATGAAAAAAGAAACGTGGTCAAGTATACGTGATAAGTTTAAGCAAATTGTATAAAGGAACTTTTTAATCCTTTCAAGGAAACTGTATGAGCGGTTAAACTTTGAAAACAGCATTGCTTATGAGCGACGCGTTTTGTCCTAGATTGCTCGACCGGAAGATAGCAATTTAATGCTGACATTAAAGCTAAATCGCTAATTCAATAATCGTGCTAAGCGCCGGTGTGACGATGTTATGTAACAGGTCTTCGCACGGGATTTTGGACTTTGTGCTACCAATAAATGCTAGGTAATGTTGCCAATTTTTGAATTCTTACAAAGCATGCATCAGAATTTAAAAAAAAAAAAAAAAAAAGAAATGAAAAATAATAGAGTTTCAGGTAATCAAATATTATTATGTTTTCTTATTTCAAATTTTTGCCTTGGTAAATTCATAAAATCCGAATATATCTCTGAATACATGAAACATTAATATTTCTTGTCATTTACCCTTTGATATATTTTTTCTACAATAATATTTTAACATCATTATTTTCTAAACAGTGCCAAAGAACAGGAGGACAAAGTTCACCATGGGAACTGGATCCACCATCTCCATATTACTCTTATGCATCAGATCCCTTATATTCTGGAGGTCTAAACTCAATGGGAATGCAAGGAAACAGTTGTCCAGCAGATCAGTTACAATTTCAAACGCAACTCCTAGAAAGACTGCACAACATAAGTCCGTATCAGTCTCAAAGATCACCTTATAACACACCTTCTCCTTATACAATGGGTCCCAATTTTCTTGTACCTCCTAACAATAGGCCGCCTGTAAGTAAATTTTAATATTAATTTCAACTTCAAATAATCTCGCAAAATATACATGATTTACACAATTTTTTGGATTTTTAGAGCTCAGCTCAATTGTCTCCAAGCTCCATGTCATTAAGAGTTTCTCAGACAAACAGTTTCTCTTCATCACCTGTAATGACGCACAAATTAGATAATTATGTAGGAAATCCGGAGAATACAGAATTGAAGACAACATTCATAAAACCTTTACCTTGTACAGGCGAAAGTTATTTCAGTCACATAGTTCAGGAAACAAAGAGTAAGCAGGATCGAATTAATTTGCATGACGAAATTCCACCCATTGTGTTGGATCCTCCACCTCAGGGTAAACGTTCAGAGACAACTGCTAAACAATTGTCGACGAAAAAAAATTCCAACGGCCAAGGGTCAAATAAGAAGAGCTCACAGAACCAGAAAAATCTAGCTACCATCTTAAGAACCTCTGGTCCACCACCGTCTCGCACAACCAGTGCTCGTTTGCCTCCGAGAAATGATTTGATGTCTGAAGTGCAAAGAACTACCTGGGCAAGACATACAACCAAATGATGAAGAATCCTCTTCGGAGTAGTTTCTGAAAAATTTACTGTCTATTAGACATATCATTTCCTGGGTAAAACGTTTCTGATGAAAAATAATTCTTTCTAATTTTATAGTATGATTTGCAGTTCCATAAACTGATTGGAATTTCTATAAATTGTTTGTATCATAACACAATCAAAATTATGTAATTGTTGTTATAATTATTTTTAGTTTTAAATATAAGAGAAACATTGTGCACAAATGAAAGTTCTATTCAAGTCAGTTTGTTATTATAAGTGAGAACTATGTGAAGCGTGTAAATACGTTTTGTTGTTAACGCAGACTGCTTAACGTAGGCTGCTCATGGAAGATAGAATTTTAATTATCAACGTAACAAAAAAAAAAAAAAAAAAAAAAATGATAGTTCCAGGTGGTTGTTTATAGACTTTTCTTGAAAAATAAAATCAAAGGAAAGATTTATAATCGGAAGTGTTAATTTAGTTTATATTTTCCATTGGTGCCAAAAGAGCAGAGCTTTTAATAAAATATATTTTCAACATGCGAATAAAGAAATTTGTGATCAGCATATAACAAATGAGTGTATATAAAGCATCATTCTTGTATATACTTATTAAGCTCCGATAATTTTACAAATTAAATAACTCTGTACTATGAAATAGAAAGGTGCAGGTTTAATTTGATATTAAACTCTTTTGTGAATTTTATTCGTCACAGTTCTTAGAACAGAAATTTTTTCTTTTGTTTTATATATATGAAAAAAATTGATGAATGTAAGAAAAAGACAGATCTGTATACTGAATTGAAAGAAAATATATAAATATGTAGTTCTGACATGTTGAAATTGCAGTTAAAATAAATTATGACAAAAACTGTTGGAACCATTTATAAAAAATGTTGAAACCGGAAAGGTTACGTTTAACAATTGCAATGGCCAGTAAATAAAATATTCTGCGAAAAATCGATGTCTTAATTTACTTTTAAAAATCCTACAAGTCAAGATCTATTTAATATTCCCATAAATAGTGATATTCTTTTCGTTGACAGTGTATACGGAATTATTAATAGCATGCAACGATGCAGCTGAATGCGTGTTAGCGTCTTTCAGTATTCATAGGATATTCATACCACATGATTTATTCTGAAAGTGCTTCTATCCTTTACAATAACTAATATACCGATAGTTGTGCAATTTTTGATGAAGATTTGAAAAAATTTTTTTATAACAAAATTTTTTAAGAAAAGCATTTAAAGTTTTATTGAAATAATGATTAAATTTCAATAAATTGAAAGATAATGGAATACAATGACTCGCTTTTGATAAGAAAGAACTGTTAAGAAAAATTAAGGTGTCTTTCGGTCAGGACAGTTGATATTTGACATTGATACAGTGTCAGTCGTGAATACAAATATAGAGAAAAATTCGAAATCCATAGAAAAGATTCCCGAAATTTTATGATCTCGAATGATGCCTCTCGATCTCGAATATGAGTGATGGCATTATTAGTACAATCTTCTGTGAAGGTAAAGTTCAAACAAAAAATTTTCTGAAACAAATAAAGAAAACAATGTCATCTTGGATTAAAACATATTTTTTTCATATTTCGAAGAACAATTAAAAGATTGGAAAAATAAAGAAATAAAGATTTTTTGTGTGTTACTTGCATTTATCTAATCAGCAAATACGTCAACGATAGTAACAGTAACATCGCGTGAACAGCGAAGTTTTCATCAAGTTCGATAAATTCTCGAGTAATTTAGTGACTAATAATAAGATGCATACCTGACGTTAATTAGCAAATTAATTTCGCGAAATGAAATTCCTGGACATGTATTTTTACGATAAAGGCTACTCTATATTTGCGGCTTTCGTACCACTAGTTACGAGGGAGGGCTCGTAGCTAGTCATCCTCAAATACTATTAAATTCAATATATAATCTCCTATGTATAATAAAATAAAATAATAAATATAACAAACACAACAAATAGAATAAAGCAAAATTTTGCAAATAATATAATTACGTACGATGTTAAAAAGTGAAACGTTATTACCAAGGAGCTTAACGTATAATAAAAGTGTAAAAGTGATAATTATAAAACCGGAAGCACATTTAAATTAGAATTTCAAGTTTTATAAACTGAAACATTGCTCAATTTTAAAGAATCCGTATCTGCTCCCCTAGACAGATGATTCATTTTTACGAAGGCGTGTCATAAAAATGACCAATAACGATAACGTGGCTTTTCGTGACCCTTCGCAAATCACATTCCGAGATTCCCGCGGGTAAATAATAGACAAAAAGGGAGAAGGTGATATTGGAGGGTCTTTAGATCTCGCGTGTAACGCGACGCGAGATTCTGAAAGAAGAATAATTATCTGTGAGGCGAAGGGTGGGGTCACGTGAAGAATGCGAGTTGTACGTGAGCATGATGAGTATTTAGGGTGCGGCACGTCGCATGTGACCTCGGGCTTCTGAAACGTTTACATTGACACTTCATCAGGCTCTTGTCATTGATCACCGACCACATCCATATTTCTGAAAATAAAAATTGTAAATATTTTGAAAATAAAAACCACGAACGTCCCGCATGATATTTTATTATTTCTGTAAAGAAGTATATAAGTTTTCATTCAAAATCTACTACTTCTGCCAAGTTTTACTACTGCTATAAAAAAAGGGATAAAGAAAAAATATGGAAGAGTATTGTGAGAAATATTATTAGAAATTAATAAAGATCATGATACAATATTATAAAAATTTTTATAGTGACATCGTCATTAATAATTTCATAATAACGGTAAAATATTGTCATTGTTCACCGACCACATCCATATTTCTGAAAATAAAAATTGTAAATATTTTGAAAATAAAAACTACGAACGTCCCGCATGATATTTTATTATTTCTGTAAAGAAGTATGTAAGTTTTCATTCAAAATCTACTACTTCTGCCAAGTTTTACTACTGCTATAAAAAAAAGGGATAAAGAAAAAATATGGAAGAGTATTGTGAGAAATATTATTAGAAATTAATAAAGATCATGATACAATATTATAAAAATTTTTATAACGACATCGTCATTAATAATTTCATAATAACAGTAAAATATTGTCATTGATCACCGACCACATCCATATTTCTGAAAATAAAAATTGTAAATATTTTGAAAATAAAAACCACGAACGTCCCGCATGATATTTTATTATTTCTGTAAAGAAGTATATAAGTTTTCATTCAAAATCTACTACTTCTGCCAAGTTTTACTACTGCTATAAAAAAAGGGATAAAGAAAAAATATGGAAGAGTATTGTGAGAAATATTATTAGAAATTAATAAAGATCATGATACAATATTATAAAAATTTTTATAGTGACATCGTCATTAATAATTTCATAATAACGGTAAAATATTGTCATTGTTCACCGACCACATCCATATTTCTGAAAATAAAAATTGTAAATATTTTGAAAATAAAAACTACGAACGTCCCGCATGATATTTTATTATTTCTGTAAAGAAGTATGTAAGTTTTCATTCAAAATCTACTACTTCTGCCAAGTTTTACTACTGCTATAAAAAAAAGGGATAAAGAAAAAATATGGAAGAGTATTGTGAGAAATATTATTAGAAATTAATAAAGATCATGATACAATATTATAAAAATTTTTATAACGACATCGTCATTAATAATTTCATAATAACAGTAAAATATTGGGAATTATTATAAGAGTATAAGAGTTTCTTCTATAATAAAATAAATTCATCGTTAATAATCTTGCATATCTTCTTTATCTAAGTTTATTGTTTTCTAAAGATAAGTTGAAACGTCGTTAAAAAGAACACGTTTACGCTATGACCATCGAACAAAGCAGTCTAATCGTTAAACGAAGTATCTATTTGCCCCTAATATACGACCTTTCGTGATTTCGAGAATTTGTGTCGTGGATGGAAACACGATACCGAGTCCCTGATATCGAGTGGAACAGACATTACGGTCAACTTATAGATTTCAACATAGGGGTGGTCCCACCAGGGAATGACCAGCTTGTTCCATTGACACGATGCCAGTGGCTTTGCATCTATTGACTCTGTTTCATCTATGATCTCTGTCTTGTTAACTTGCAAACTTTCAAACTTGCTGCCGTCCTCTCTCTTTTTTGTATCCAAAAAAAGCTTCCCTTACAGTATAAAAGTGATAGTTGGCCCCTTTGCTAATTAGCGGCCTTAGCAGTTACGTTCTAAATGAAAACAGTTTTGTAACAGGAGCAGGTAGAATTGAACAGAAATCGTGCACTCGAAATCGAGTTCAACGTTGAAATTCGATAGCCAATGGTCTGTGCAAGTTGTGCGCATAGTATGTGGCGTGAGGATGGATGATTTATGGAGGAAATTCATGCAACTAATTGTCCGGTTTTACCTTCTGCGGTAGGTGGAACCTTCTTCTTCTCCACAACCATCGGTCGACCGATTGTCAGTTACCTTTGCCGTCAGTAAGGACGAAGATAATCAGAGGGAAGGTTGTTCAAGTCAGGCAAAGAAAGAAGACGATAACGCCGTCGACGTGAAGAATATGCAGAGAATCTCCATAGCAGGTTCGTGTGTAAATGGAATTCATTAACATAATGAAATTTTTCTAACAACGATCCATGATAATCCTAAATGAAATGGAATCATATTTACAAAAGATTGTGTTTAATGAATTTTAGAAGAGGAGGCTGACGAGGATGAATATTCCGCTTCAGCGTGTGAGATTATGCAACGACGGAGTTCCAGTCGACGGCAAAGCAGACGGAAACGTCGCCCATCCTCTCCTTTCGAAGCTGAGGCTACACTTCGTCGAAGATCTTCCGTTTACACTATAAGCTCCGAAGAGTCAGTACATCAGTCACTTCTTTCATTTAAATTCTTGCGCTTGTCGATCGTAAGTTATTCCGCTAAGAACTAGAAACGACTCGCTGTTAAAAAGTAAGTAGAATTAGACGAGAGTAAATAAGAGACAGGAATGTTAGTAAATAATTTAAATAAGAAAATAGAAAATAGCGAAGAAAATGAAAATAATATCGGTGAAAAATCTGCACGCGCAGAACAGCAATCTCTATCGAAGAAAGCGGAAGTCAAGAACAGATATTCGAAAAGTTGAAGTTGCACAAAGAAGTGTTGAGCGGGGTGAAACAACAACCATGGCCACTTTGCCGGAAGATGAAATTAGTACGACAGGCAAAATCCTACATCAGAAGGCACGAAGGTGTTCTACAGGAAAGGCTGGCTCAGACTCGTAGCACGAAAGACGCCATTGCTCGAGTTTCGCTCTATATCACGAAAGTAATAATTAAAAAAAATATTCGCACAAATATTTGTCGTGTATTTTTAATTTTTATAAATTGACAACAACATTTAATTGATAGAAATGGCAGTACTGTCGAAGAGAGATGGTTAATCTTCAAACATGGTTGGTTCCATGGGAGCTTCGTATAAAGGAGATTGAATCGCACTTTGGTTCGGCAGTGGCCTCATATTTCACCTTTCTTCGCTGGTTGTTTTGGATTAATCTTGTCATGGCGGCTATTCTCACTGCTTTCGTGGCCATTCCTGAGGTAATGTCAGTAAATATACAGTATTTTCAATGTAGATTTTATCACGGAAGATTACACACGTTTATTTGAAGAATATTCCAAAGTTATGTAAACTCACTTTGCGAGACTTTGTCGTTGAATTTGAATTCGAAGTCTCACGTCTTTTCTACGAAGAAAAGTAGTTGCTCAAATTTCGTCGGATATTATTCGTGACAGGTGCTAACAGCAGATCCAGCGGCAGGAGAACGGAAGACAATGCTCAGGGAAGAGAAGACAAAATCGAAGCACTTGTTAACTCTATGGGAGTTCGAGGGTATCTTGAAATACTCACCGTTTTTTTACGGCTGGTACACGAATCAAGATTCACGAAGCGGTTATAGATTGCCTCTAGCTTATTTCGTTACTAATTTGGTCGTTTATATATACAGTTTCGTCGCCATATTACGCAAGTACGACTAGCCACGAATCAAATATCATCTTATATATATTGTATAAAAAAAAAAAAAAACCGTACTAATGTAATTCCCTTAGAATGGCAGAAAATTCTCGACTGAGCAAACTCACGGAGAAAGAGGACGAATGCGTGTTCTCTTGGAAGTTGTTCACCGGATGGGACTTCATGATTGGAAATACTGAAACTGCACACAATAGGATGGCGAGCATTGTTCTTGGATTTAAAGAAGCTCTGTTAGAGGAAGCTGAAAAGGAGAAAGACAAAAGAAAGTAAGATTCCAAGTATTCGAAGAGACATCTTACCTTTTTTTATAACTTTTCTTCTCTTTTATAAAATTCCCTGTTGTTGTGTTATATATTTCTTTTTTCTCATAGTTATCTTCGTTTTTATAAAACTTATTTTAACTCGTATATGCAGTATCTTGCTTCTTAATGCTTTGTAAAATTTTAGCTGGAAGATCATATCAATGAGGATCTTTGTAAATATATGCGTGATCTCGTTGTTGGGACTGTCGGCATATGCTGTGGTAAAGGTGGTTGCGCGAAGCTCTGAAGAATTTGAACGGAATAATTGGTGGCGTCAAAACGAAATTACAGTCGTGATGTCCTTGATTACATATGTGTTCCCGATATTTTTCGAAATATTAGGATTGCTGGAGAGCTATCATCCCAGGAAACAATTACGTTTGCAGCTTGCGCGGCAAGTATTGTGAAAAAAATTGTTCGCTGACATTTTCACTAGGAATCCCATTTTACAGTTACTCGTTTCATGATCGAATTCATTTCTTGCAGAATTATGGTTCTGAATTTATTGAATCTTTATTCCTTAATATTCGCGTTATTTGAGAAGATTGACTCAATGGTAAGTGAATTATACGATTACTCGATTGTGAGATTCAAGAAGGTATTCATTTGATATGTTGATGCTATAGAAGCAAGATTTAAGAGGTCTTCAACCAACATTTAAAAATTGCACGTATAAACGTATTAAATGTGATGATAGTATGAAGAAATCACAACATTTTGCGACATTAGCATCTTTGAGTTTAGTCTTGGCGAGTAATGTCACTGGAATACAGAATAAGACTGAAATTCTCGAAACGAGTATGTTTTTATTGTATCGTAGTAACGTGCTTTTTACTTTCTTTTCTTATCATAATATATTTTTATTTGTCATCTCTTAATTTATGGACAATCTTCCAACAACATTTTTCCTCGTTTATGTGCTTTTTACTAATATTTTATTTATTTCTTTATTTCAGAAAAAGAAATTCGTTTGCGGTTAAATCAGTTAGTAGAAGTTTCGATTTTTTTTTTATATTTCTTGTTCCTCGTTTTTCTTCTCTAACTTTCATATAAATTACAAGTTACATTAACAATTTGTTTATACCGAATAATTTAGCACTGCCACAACTCTCGTTCGTACCACCAAACTTCTATTTAAATCCGATTCTCGATGAAAAATCCCTGGAAGAGATATACAACGTCGAAGATTACTCTCCTGTAGATTATACGTACGATAATTACGATGATAATACAAAAAACGAACTAAACAGATCTAGTTTCGTCGAAAATGTAACTAAAGAAATAAATTTTACAACGCAAATGCATGAACAAAATGACACATCCGATGTCACTTTTACAACCTATGAAAATCTCACTGACACCGTCGATTCAAGTGAAGAAATTGATACTACTTCTACGACTAGCAATTTTTTAAACGAATCTACAGTTTTTAACGAAACAACAGAAGGGAGAGATTATGATATAAGTACAAGTGCAGATACTATCTCAAGTATTATTACTGTAGACTTAAATGAGGCTATTTCCATAAAGGCAGAAGATTTTACTATGTCTTCGTCTATAGAAGAAAGTAACGCATCCGAAGAGTATGTAATTACAACATTCAATACAGATACTAAATCTTCAGTTATGGCGACTGAACTTACCGAGGAACCTAATGTAGAAACAACTGATAAAATTTCTACTATCAATCATTACGAAGGCGTGAGTCCTCAAAACTGTTTTGAACGGATATGTGATACTACTACTACGAAAGATAAAAGTATGCACAAAGTACAATTTGTATACCGTATTTATAAAAGTGTTGTAGTTTCATCTATAACTTGTACTTTCTAAATTTGAACGTTTCTTTTTTCAGTTTCTTCGTCGAAGCCGTTAGATTTGAAAACTCGAAAAAAGCTTCGTCGTTTGTGCTGGGAAACGATGTTTGGACAAGAACTTGCCAAACTTACCGTAATGGACTTGGTGAATTTATTGTTTCAATTTTCTTTAACAGCATCCTCGTCGCTTGCTATGTTTGAACATTTGTTTCATTTGTCACAGGTACTTAGTATGGTAACCACGTTTAGTATAGATTTCTTTCGTGCAGTTTTTGTACGATATATGAACAGTTGTTGGTGTTGGGACCTGGAAAAACAATTTCCCCAATATGGAGATTTCAAAATCGCTGAGAATATACTTCATTTAGTAAATAATCAAGGAATGATTTGGATGGGGATGTTCTTCAGTCCAGGATTAACTGCACTGAATCTTTTGAAACTTGGGATTCTTATGTACTTGAGATCCTGGGCTGTCCTTACCTGTAACGTGCCTCATGAAGTCATATTTCGAGCCTCTAGGTATCTTGATAATTATACTCTTTATCTCTAACATCTTTTCTTACAAGTCAAAACAAATCTACCTTTATTTTATTATTTTTTGAATATTATTTTTTCCAGATCCAACAACTTTTATTTCGCCCTGTTGTTAACAATGTTATTTTTATGCGTTCTACCTGTTGGTTACGCCATAGTTTGGGTTGAACCATCCTGGCACTGTGGTCCATTCTCTGGTTACAAGAAAATTTATTATGTAGCGACCAAACAGCTTACTGATTCTCTTCCTGATCCAATTAAAAGGTATATTTCCATTTATTATTTAACATTTGTAAATCACATTTAAAATCATGTTGAGATTTTTGAGAGTTTCACTCAAAAAATTATAAATCTAAGGAATAAACTGGTAAAAGGAAATCTAGTCTGTACTAGTTTGTACTTATCATGTTTTTTGCTTTTGTAATTTTTTCAGATGCCTTGATTACATTGCTTCACCTGGCATAGTAATTCCATTAATTGTCCTTATGACACTTATTATTTATTACATGGTCTCATTAACTGGCTCATTAAGAGAGGCTAATAACGATTTGAAGGTAAACATTAAATCATAATTCCTGAATGGAGAAATTAACGTTATTACCGAGTAAAATGAGCTTGTTACTAATTTATTAAATTTTAATTAATAATAATGAACAAATGATCCACTTGACTTAATAAATTGAATGGAAAAAATTTCATCTGTTACGTTCATTTAGTTATTGCAAAAAAAATTGGTAAGTCCTTCGTTATTGATTTCTTCATTATTGCTCAGATACAACTGCGTCACGAACGTACTGAAGAACGTCGGAAGTTATTTAAGATAGTGAAGAAGAGAGAAGAATTGTCCAACTTGTCCTTTCTAAAATGGAAAAGAATGTTACCAGTTCTATCTAAGAAATCTACAAACACAGGAGCCAAAGGTAGACAACGAGATTTAATAATTAATAAATAATTAAAATTATTAACTGAATTGTGAAATGAAATTATAGACGATGTAGAAATTGCAAGAACAAACGTGAATGAAAGGAAACGTTCAGCTTCAGAAGTGATAGAGTTAACAGACATGGAGCAGGATGTGATATCACACGATCAGGCACAAATTTCTGCAAGTGATTATGATGAGAAAGGACCAATTAATAGCAGGTAATAATTAACTTAAAATTATAAAAGATTATTTCTTTATGAAATTATCTACTTAAATCATTGAGATGTTCAATTAACAGCAGTTGATAAAAAGAAATCGACAATTGACGATTGTTCAAACATTGCAAACAGGTTGACGAAAATTTTGTATGATTCTTGGGAATCACAATCCAGTGACTGTGCCGCGATACCAGAGATTCGCATAAATGAAGCTGAAGGGAAGTCGGAGTGTCATTCTCGATCAGCTTCTAGAAAAAGTCACAATGTAAGTGAAAAGAAATGAATAAAAGGTTAAGAAGCAAAAGATTCAAATACAAACATCAATTTTATTCAGCCAGGCCTTGAATACTGAACTGATTCATTCGTTTGCTTATATTAATAAGAATTGACAAATTCTTCTTCCAACGTGCACACATCACGATACAATTTACGTGTTCAATTTTAAAATCTATTTTATTTCCTAAATTTCACTAGTCGCGATGAGGTATAAAATTTATGACATTCAAGTACGCAAGTTAAAAAAGAGTTCCATTCGTCATCCTAATTTACTTGTTGTTCACATTACACGTACAAATTCACGCACACGAGACATTCATTTACTAATTACATTTAAAATACTGGCGATCTACACGAGATTAATCGCGCGTCATTCAATCGTGATAGTATTAATATCTTTGTAGAAATTGAGTTTGCTATTGTTCTACATATGTTCTTGCAAATACGTTTCTATCATCAAAAAAAGTTTGTCTCTTCTTCATTCGTTTCACGTTAATGATATATAACTATCTCAATATTTTATTTTTCAATAAAAGATAATTTACTTTAATTCAGTTTAGTTCTGTTCTTTCTATGTCATCGTATCATGTATTATCAATGACAAGTACCATAAAGTTTAAAAGTAGTATTATATGATTCAACATGTGAAATTTGCGTTCACCTTTTTCTAAGAAGATAATAAATTACTATTTATGTGGCAATGTATATCTTGGTTATATAATAATTATTAAGGACAGATTAAGAAACTTGTTAAACGAGTAAATTCAACGAAACGATCCTTATCCTATTCATGTTGATACTACCACGATTTCTTCTCAATTACCAGAAGAAACGATCATTTGAATCTTCTTTAAAAAGTTAATATATTACGACCATTCGCTCAAGAACCACTCGCAGATCTATTCTGTCATCTGAGACTAGTTCACACGTATTTCGATATTTTACTTTAACCATACACGCGGAATAACAAACGGAAGTGTTTTCGTTATTAATTCGTCAGCGTAATTTAAAAAAAAAAAAACATACACGTTAAACACAGGCTCTCTAACGAAAATAACGTTCAAATAAAATCATCGTTTCATCGCCGTTTGTACATTTTACTGCGCACTTCCTGAAGAAATCCTGTTGTTGTTCAGTTTCAAAAGTTCTTCAGAATCGTCATGCTTCGTCATCGATCGTTAGCGACGAATAACAAAGATATACGAAGTATGTCCATTTGGGATTTGGCGAAGACTGTCATCGTTCGTTTAGATTCGGATTGTATATCGGCCTGCTACTTCTGAGAAAGTTATTCCCACGGGTTGCATTTGTCCTGACTTGCATGTATTTAGGCCTTTTGTGCCTGGTACTCCAATGCAGATAGGTATACCAACCGGCCACCAAAGCTCCAAATGCGTTGCAAGTGGAAGAGAAGATCAGAAGAATGGTCAGGATACTTTCGACTTCGGGACAATTCAGATCCATGTATCTGACTGCCGTTTCGGTGGAATTCGACGCATTCTCGCGAGGCTTGCACACGCAGGTAGCGTTCAGTACGCGCGCCGGATTGCATTCCAGGCCCATTAAACGTGCCAGGTGTATCGCGGAGAATACACACGCGATAGAACAGGTGACTGTCGCCAACGTTGCCAATAACACGCTAATCACCTGTTGAAAGAAATGAAAATATCAGTAAAAAATACGTGAATTTTGAAAGTGAATTGCGTCGAAATGAAAAATACGATACAAACTTTAGTATCGATGCGAAAAAGATAGATATTTCGTGTCGAACAATATAAATTGACGTTGAAATCTAAATTACAAAGGATTACTTATTAATTTATATGCGATTAAGTAAACTTTAATATTTTGATCTTCAAAGATTTTTTTAAATTCATACGTAGAGTGTTCGAAGGTAATATACTTCGCATGTTGTAAAAATGATGAACAATCACCTTGGTCGACGTGAGACAAAACCCGGGACTCATGCCGGGGTACTCCTTCTTAAAGCAGCAGAGCAAGCAAATACCAAAGCTACCTGAAAGTAATAACTGCAAACGAAAAAAACAAAAAAAAAAAAAAACAAACGATGATTCAGCGACTAGTTTTTGAGGAACTGAACGTTAAAAACTGATCGTTGCTTGAATAATCACCGGCATTCCACTCCAGTAAGGATTATCTGCGGCAGGTAGATGAGGTGCCCACAGCAATAACCATAATGACAACGAAGTGATCGCTACACCGAGGATTGTTTGCAACGCTGCTAGACATCGTCCTAATCGCCAGTGATAAACCAATGGCGGCAGGAATTTTTGTGGTCCTGAAAAAAAAGAAAACACGTGCTTATGTTATTATTTTCATTGATATCTCGATATTATTATATCGTCAGATTAACGTTGAATATTTTTAATATTATCGCGAGTATCGGTGCTTCTGTCGCAAACTTTTCTTCAATTATCAATCCGTGTTAAATTAAATTAAAGATAGAACTGTCGTTGACAGACAAGATCTTTAATCTTACTACATCCCAACAAGTAGTTAGAATCGAAGATAGAATCGCTGAAGCCGTTTATCCAGTTACGTAACACACATCCATCCTCCTCGTCCAATATACGAAGAGCAAATTGATTTTATCCTATCTATTGCACAACGGCCGACGAGTTCATACATAATCTAATGAAAAAACATTAATAAACAAGAGGGAAAAAATGCAACCGCGGCGACAGACCTGTGGCAATAAATCTGCCAATAAATAAGAAGCAACGTGATACAACTTCGAACGATAACCTACATACGAGCGAATGAAAGATTTTCTCTGAGCTAGCTCTGTTACCGCTTTTTACGCATCATACATACGTGTGTTGTGTTTTTCTCGCAGCTCGCGACACACATTTTTCCCACAGTTGATCGACGGTCGACACGACGGTTGACAGACATTCTGAGAAACGAATGTAGGGCCGAAAGAAAGGAGAGTTCCCGAACAGCCGACCTCGCTGTCCCTCCTTACAAGGTATCTCAACCGAACGATCGAACGTGCCGATGTCGAACTCCGTCGGCCCGGGAAACTCGCCCACTAGGATCGTTTGTGCAACGTGTTTGCAGCAGGAATTCGAAGGGAGAAAAGAGAAAGAAAATAAAAAAGGAAAAGTAACGCGCGTTAACGTTCTCGTCGGCTACCACTGTGCTGCTTCGTGACAATGTCGACGCTGATGAATTACACACAGATTCCATTAGCACAGTCTTACGAAATCGGCGAGAGGCATAATCCAGAAGAAATCTAGAATCAATAATTCGTTTCGTTTGGAATTTAGTTAGAATAACGATTCGTAACGATTTGTAAAAGCCATTATGACCTTTGTAGAGATATTTTGCTCATTGAATGATGAGAAGTTTGCGGTGCAAAGAACATGAAGCAACGTGAAATTATTTTCATAAAACCAGAGCAAAAGAGATAGTTCGAATGTTATTTTCACTTTATGCCGCGTTGTGCGTATTCGGCTGCAACAGATGGCTTATGTTGGTTCGAAGAGATGATGGGAAAGCTTCTTCGGTAAGAAAAGAAGCTGAGAAATAATCCTGGGAAATAACGTGTGGCTTAAGACCGCGCATCAAGTTGATCGAGGAAAGGAAAACCGCAAGAATAATTCTTTGCGACGAAGAATAGCAAACGTCCGTCTTAAATCCTCGAGTTGGCTGACGAGCCCGTAATGATATTTCATCCTATAATGATAATTTTCCACGAGTAAATTTCGATTCAGATGCAAAACACTCACAGATGTCAAACTAATGATTTCGACGATGTTGCTTGATGTTTTTGAAGAATTAGAATTAAGACTTAAGAGCATTTCGAGAGAGTTGAAGAATTAAATTTTCTATCGATTTATGGTTCATCACGATTCATAAACCGATCAATGACAATGGAGATTTTAACCGTCGTCGACGAATTTAAAAGCACATCTTCTGTAAAAGACGAAATTATTTTGAATAATTTTCAGACATCTTGCAATATTGTAATCGATAAGATTTAACATTATAATAGACGTATTGTAATGGACGCGCAAGCTCAGATAAGTCGAAGATTTCGCGGTAAAGCCATAGAAAGCTTATGAAAGAAAATTCTTTAACTCGTTGCAGGATATTAGTCGACACCCGAAGAATATTAATGGATGGCTGTGACCGATCGACGACCAACGAATAAAGCGCATGGCCAAAAAAAGAAAGGAATATACGAAGTTTACGACGCGACATTTCCATTCTACAATTTATATGGAGTCTATTTTGCACGAGGTTTTCATATTAAACGAGTTCTAACAGTACCAGACGTACTGCATAAAATAGAAGAGAAAAATTGATCTAAAGATTTATCTTCAATCGGACTTACAGTGGTTCACAAAAGTATTTGAATACCTACTTGCTACAGAAAATATTACTTATAGAGAATGTTATTTATAGATAATATTTTGAAATTTCATTGACAAAATTTGCGAGCAATCTGTAAATATATATATATATATAAGTTACGAAATAGTTACTGCAGATATATATTTGGCAAAAAAAATTAGTACATAGCATAAAGATTAATATATGTTAGTATACTACTATCAATATATCAAAAACTATTATATATTATAGTACATAGTATTGAAAACTTTTCTGATTTCTATAACACATAGTATTTAGATTTGATATTTTATAGTTTCTATAGAATTTTGCAAATTATGCAAATATAATTAAATAATTATCGACAGACCAATAGATCAGATCTCATTATAGTACTAATGAAATATGTTTCGCATAATACATATTTATAAAGTTTCTTAAAAAGAAATATAATAAAGTTTATTTAAAAGAAATATTTCCTGTATAAAATATTCCTTGACTATATAAGTATTCTGATGAGAAATCAAAGTACATGTACCTATTTTTAAAATTATTTAAGATTAGTAGGAAACTTGTGTTGATAAAATTTAAATAAATTACAACAATTAATAAAATTAAAATAGATTGCAACAACATTTCGATAATTATTTACGAAGAAACGTTCGACATATTGTAATTAAAATTTTCTAGGAAAAATATGATTTATGCCGGATGCAAGCACGCTATAGATTTTCATTCGCGGAACGATTCGCACGATGTAAGAATAGGGGACTTAAATGCGTATATGTCGTTTCTATTGTATACTGATCTTATGTTTGCATACGTCTACACGTGCATGTGTGTAGATGTTATGTTCATTATAACAGAATAAGATCCTTCAGTAGCCAGGACATCATCTACAAGAGTCAGACAAGTATTGTGTCTACAAACGTTCAGAAATATAGTTGCAATTGGACTATTTATGTAAAGATCTTAATTAAACAAGAAGATATAATCTTGCATTCTAAGATCTAATCAATTGAAATAAGGCTATTCGAATTAAAGAATTCAACTTAATTCACTGAATGATAATTGTCGTACATTCTGATTGATCTTATGACGAGAGATCTATATATAAAAAATGAATATACATTACATACATCAAGAGTGCAAGTTAAAGTATTCGATTCATTTTTTTGAAAAAAAAATTTAACAACAGGAGAATTTGTTGCAAACTCGTTTAAATGCACGATCGAAGTGTGGAAACATATAGGCGGTACGTTTTCATTATCTAGTGACCTCGATACGTGCATAATGACAGTGTTCAACTTGCGTAAGAAGAAACATGGTAATTGTGTAACTGCATTGTAGAGAACTGCTATCGCTCGCGATATTTGAAAATCTCTTGGAAATTTTTATCACAGTACTATGTGAAACTAGAAATAAAAGAAATGCAGATTAGTTATTTGTTCAGACAATCATAAAAAAACTAAGCACACGTAGATTTCTTTTTCCACCTCAGCATTATGCATGATCATGCACGTTAACCTCATTGACACAATGCAGTCAATAACTTTTCACGTGACAGACCACAATGAAATACCATACGTGATATTTGATTTGTTTAAGATTATTCACATTATCTGACATTAATTCTCGCACATGTATTCTTCTTCTGAAATAACAAGTGTCCTATAAATCAAACACGACTGATAATAAACTTAACAAAAATGGAACTAATTCTATTGCACGGTCGTATTTAAATTCTTGCGTCTCAAATTCCTTTTTTTTTTTTTTTTTTGGCTGGAATTTTGATCGGCCTTTGCGCTTTCACTTTCGTTTATTTCTTTTTTTTTTTTTTTAAGCCGTCTGTCTATTGCGTCCAAAAATAGAATCCGATGGATAGGGATGAACCAAACGGGAGATATACCACACGAGAGAAAACCAAACCGGGCAATGCTCACGTTTTATCCATTTAAACAAAACTTGCCAGAACGTACACGCTATTTGTGCAACACTTTCCGATGAAGAATTTTTTCTTCCTAGAAGCGTGTTAATCTAATTAAGTAAATCAAAGCATTGAGAACAAGTAAAAATATTTCGTATATCAACATTTAATTCTTTCCTGAAATCTATATGAAAATGTTATATTTCGACTTCCACAAAGTATCTTGCATCAAAGATTAAAATATGATCGTCGATAGTTTATGAATTTCTTTTTTCAAACACAAAATGAAAAATCCCTCGCAAAACATAACATAACGTTGCGATCTCATTCTGTAAAATTATCTAAATCTACTCGATAGGAAATCAAGCAAAAACCACAATACTCGAGAAGTCTTTTATAAAACGTTTCAAATTCGCGTTATGCCTACACGCGAGCATGAATCAGTCATTGAAAAACTCAGTATTATAGTTAGAAAACGGAAGAAGCGATTAGAATTACATTCAAAGTTCGTACACGCTAGCCCGGAGTGAATGAATGCAACTCCGAAAAAGATCACATGATATATTTCCGGCTTGCCACTTCCGCTATTCACAGAGAAGCATGTGTAACCACTTTAAAGCGGCCACGGTAACCAGCGAACCAAGAAGTCTTAATCTCTTTGTTTCACCTGCTTTTAATGAAATTTTAATTTTAGTAAAACTTTCATATCACCATTTATTTATACAAGTATATGTAAAAAAAAAAACCTACGTTAACTACGAAAGGAATGTTCCACAGTTAAGTTTCACAGTTGAAATTAACGCATTAAGTCAGGTATTGTTGATTTGAAATATACATCGAAATATACTTGTTAGAAGATGTTGAGGTTTCCTTATAGCCTAAAGCTTTCAGTCATAATCTTCCTGACTATCTTGGCAACAATCTCGATATAGTCAGTATTTTATTATAACTATGTCGTTATAATACCGGACGAGATTGCAACACGTCACGTAACTAGACGCATCGTCGTTGAAAAAATTTTCAAGGCAGATTGACTTATTTTGGACTGATTTGTGATACGATGAATTGTTCGTCTGGATATCTATCACGATTGAACAATCCCTTCTCTAGCACAGACATTAATCTGTGCTTAAGTTATGTTTGAAGAGAAATAACTTTTAAGATAAATATTGGACATCACGTTATAATGAAACTGATGGAAATGAATCAACGAATGGTACTGAGTGCAATAAGATACAAACTTAAACGTAATTAAAGCATTGAAAACAAGTAAAAATATTTCATGTATCAACATTTAATTCGTTCTTGAAATCTATATGAAAATGTTATATTTCGATTTCTACGAAGTATCTTGCATCAAGGATTAAAATATGATCGTCGATAGTTTATGAATTTTTTTCTTAAACACAAAATGAGAAATTCCTCGCGAAACATAACATAACGTTGCAATTTCATTCTGTAAAATTATCTAAATCTATAATTGAAGTTGCTCGATAGAAAATTCGAACTAACAATAAGTCGGAGAACTTAGATTTCGAAAGGTGCTGCAAATTTAAATTTAAAATCCGCCAACCATTGAATTTCATAAGAGAGGAAATCTGAAGGGATCCTGCCCCCCCCCCTTATATCGTAATATAAATTATTAATCATTCTCAGTAACATTGTACTTTTCTTCTATTCGAAAGAATGTTTATTGCACCGTGAAAGGCCGTTCGGTGACATTCGAGACTCGTTCGCGTGTATTTTACCTGTTTTCGATCTCTGATTTTTGTTAATCAACAAGCGTTGCGTTCGTGTTATTCAACGTGAAAGCAAAAATCCTAAAGTCATTTTATTATTACATACTCAGGCAAGAAAAAGTTTCCTCCTTAGGAATAATTTTCTTAATATAAAAATATGCATATAATTGTACAACTAAGACAATTGTATAGAATTACAACATAAAAATTTTCTTCCAACTTTTACAGATTACAGTATTGTATTTCTTTATATGATAATGAGAAATGTGTATAAGAACCTAAGTATGTACATATGTAAGTGGTATTTTTCAGCTGAGGTATTAGGTACTTTTGAAGCGTTTAATTTGTTTTTAATATTTTTGGAAATTAATTTCTAGGTCTAAAAGTTCCAACTTTTTGTGAAATTAGTCAGCAGAAAAAGTCCAGTGACCTAAGATATCCAATAGTGAATCATATGATGTATAATAAACTGAGAAGACTCAATGTAAACTTTTTAATTACTTCTTAAAGAAAAATTGTAGCAAAGCATTAAAGATAAATTAAAGATAAGTTAATAAATGCTTGCAGATATCTTGATTTTTTTTCAAGTTCACAAAGTTTTATACTCTATTTCAAAATTTTACTTCATTCTTGTATATGAAAAAGTTGAAGTTTTTTTCTGTTTCCACAGAGAAAGTAATAGCAGCAAAATTATGGGGGAAAAAGTATCAACAGAACGATATACTTGAGTCAAAGCATTCAAGCGTGACATTTATACTATGAGTGACCGCAATTTTAAACATTTTTCTTGATTAACGATAGTATCTGAACTAGTAAGTAACTTCAAACTAAATTGTCTTCAAATAATTTTAAGAAAAACAGTATGAGTTCAATAAAAATTACATTGTCGCTTATAAATGTACTACAATTTTTCTCTTTAAAAGTACAATTAACAAAATAAAATAATTCACTCGTTCTTCAATTACATCAATATCTTTTTCTTCAAGTCAATTCCATGGAAGATTAAATATTTATCCATGTTTCTAATGGACAAAAAAATTAGTTTCACCGGAAACTAGTAGAGAATAACGGGGGAAATTACAAAGTAGAGATTTAATGTTTGTATACTCACGATGGCCGCTACGATGCAACACGATCATCCTGCTGTGCCTGAGAGAATTTCTCGTGGGTGTGTGGCGACCAGCGATTTGAGAGGCTGCCAAATTAACGGGAACCGTAGTTGACAAACAATTGGCCATTGATGGGGCACGACCCAACTCCTTTCCTTCTCGATAGATTTTTCCAATGTTGCCTGTTGACACAGCTCCTACCGCGGTAAATTGCAATTATTACAGAAAAAATTGTAAATGAATGAATCTTTGAAATGAAAAGCACTGGTATTTATTCCAGATGGAATGAAGAAAATCATCCTACACGAGAAGATCATAATTACAATTGATTGGATGATTTCTTTAAGTTTAATTTAATTAACGCGAATTAAAAAGAAAAAGAAAAAAAGAAAGAAAGAAAAAGATCTTTTTCGACCTTTTCTTATTATCAAGATGGTATGGCTAGAAAGCGCGCAACATTTTCTGTATGGTTTTGTTCTGCTGAGATGTTGTCCGGTGCACGAACAAAATGAAATTCGCGAAAGTTTACACGAATACCAAGCGCTAGCAAAATGTCGACCGAATTTCACTCGTGACCGTTCTATTTACAGCTGAATAACTTTCCTAGGATAGACACTGGTGGCATATCCAATTTTGTTTGAAGTTAAATATAACGATAATGAAAAATTTATAAAATTAGAACAAGTCATTTTTATTTTATTTTAGCGATATTCATTTTTATAGAATTATACGTTTATTTCGTACGAATTAGTAATGAACAAGCGTTCCTTTTCCTCGGAATATTGATCGACTGAAAAAGAAAGTGGAAAGTTCATTGAACTTACCCGTGACCTTGGTGTTCTGAATCTTCGACACGTTGCCAGCACTGACTGCGCTACTCACTCGATTATTGTTATTGTTGTTATTGGCCGTGGTCATCGACGAGCTGATACCGTTTGAATCACGAACCTGATTCAAATTGTCGGCGCTTAGAGCGGAAGTCACGCAAGGTGTCACCATTGGCACGTCCTGAACAATGAAACAGAAAAATGCAAAGATCACTATCGCGGATCTGATTCAAATCAATGATAAATCGATTCAATTCGACGACAACGTGCCGTTTTCATATCAACAACATGCAACAAAATGAATGGAATTATGCTACAAAACAATTGAAATTTTATGGTTTAATTACAAGATCAGATAATCATCGAAGATCTTTTACGTCCATCTCATTTTATATGACTATGATCAATTTTATTTCTAAACGATTCTAAAATGATTTTATTTTTGCGTACACACACAGGTCGATAGCTTCTCAAACATTACACGCTGCGGTTTATCTCACTCTCGTTTCCCATTTAACTAAATTCGCGGTCAGACTATCGATAGGCTGTTCGTTCAGGTAAATTAATCGAGTGAATTCGATCGACAAACGATCCACAATTATATACTGAGAACATCAACACTAATACACGCTAATGGGTATTGAATCTGAAAAAAATTAATTAAAAAGTATAAAAAGTATAAATGAAGAAAAAAGGAAGGAAACTTATACATTAATACGAAGACTAACTTTCATTTAAATACTACTTAATACTTCTTCATACTTAATACTGTATAACGTAACGTAACGTAACGTACTATCATTACACTGTATATTACTGTTCTTCTACGTGGATCCTTAATACTGACGGTGTGTCAAGACCACACACAACGTAAACAATGACACGTGGTACAACATGAGGGCACACCTTAAAATTGTCATAAAAGCTGACAGGACGGCTCCTTGGCGCGTACTGAATCTCTTCGTCAGGCTGCATTACGTTATTGCCACCGTATATCGTCGGATCTAAGGGCTGCGCGCGCATGTCGCTAGGCATCCTGCGCTTCTTCCTTTTTTTTACCACTTGCAGCGGCTGCGAAATCGAAATAAAACGATCTGATTTTCAGTCGAAAACGAGTTTAGCAATTGAAACGAGCAAGCTGAGGTTTAAAATTTCAATTGAAATCCAACTTTCACTGAAAGGAATATTGAAATGTTAGATTTTTGCCAAGCAAGATGAACTAACTCGTCATGAGGATTTCCAATCTCTTGAATCTCTAATGGTCTTTCTTTATTTAGATCCTCTCTCTTTCTCACTCTTAGTACATTATTTTATTCCTATTTAAATGAAATTATATCATACTGACGGAAAAACGTCTTAGAATCGCGTCGTTGGGTAAATTTTGAATTTGAAACAGACGATAAATAATCGCTAGCAGTGAAATAATCGATGTTCATACCTGAATTATCATTCGCGTCAGCTCATGTTAACGTTTCCTTTTACGACGAGTAAAAGAAATTACATCTGCTCGTTCTTCGTACCGCGAATTTTTCACTTCCCGGAAGCACACCTGCGGATTTATGCTACCGTTGTATGAATCAACAGTCGATTTGCAAGTAATAGATCAAGGGGAAATTTCTCTTAATCTTCTTCGATGCGCCATAAGTCACGCGCTGAATTCTTTATCTAGCTTTGAACGACGAATTGCCATAATCTGCGTTCCTCGATTCCCCTGATGTTTTGTCCACGCGATCGGTCACGTGCGCCCGCTATCTGTCACCCTACAAACGTCTGAAAAACGAAGAGAAATCGTCAGCTTGGGAATAGCTCGTATCATTCTGTGTGTAACCAATTACTTGTGAAAAGTAGAGTATGTACGATGGCATCTTTTAACTATTAACGTTAGATCTACTGACTTTTGATACATAAATATATTATGCATGATAAATTAGAGAAACGATGAAAATAAATAAATAAATAAATAAATAAATAAATATATATATATATATAAAATACATTATGTTTCTGTTTCATTAAAAGTAAATATTAATGTTATTAAAAACACTCATATTTTGTTTTTAGTAATTATAAAAGCAAAATATCCAGTAATTTTTATTCTATCAATAGTCCTAATGTTAATGTATCATTCCTGTTGAATATTCTTAAAATTATACTAGACGAACTTTCAAATATAATAAGCACGATTGTTTGGGTTATTTATAATAATTATAAAACAATGTGAATTTAGGATTTAGACCAAGAAGATTTTTATAAATATAAGATGGTAATTTACGTGAAATTGTGCGCATACAAATAATTCTTATATTTTATATATGTATTGGTTAGTGTACTAAATAAGTATATTTTATATGTATATGATTAGTATGCTAAAAAAAAAGGTTAACCATGTCAGACAATCTTTTTAGAACGATAAATTGAACAACATAATGAAACGTCAAATCTCGTTGCACGGGGAATATTTCCTCAAGAAGAACGAATAAATCCTTTTCCAGACCCTTGATACGCTCTTCAAAGAAAAAGTTACTTTTTCCCGTGGGAACTAGCATCGTTGTTGATTCGATCGTGCTGACCTCGTGGGACAAGAATGGGCACAGTCAATTAAATACGAATTTCATAGGTCACGTGCGTTATAGCTTAAGTGGTATGTCTAAAGACAAAATCTGTCAGAGCAAAGTTGTATTTGTAACATTTAACAAATCTAAATGAATCTATTACAAATGCAGGAAAATATAAAAAAAAAGAAATTGAAACTACAACTTTACGAGATCCTGCTAACAGGTATTATCATCACGAATGTTTTCTTCCTTGATAAATATGTAATGGAGAAAATTGTAAATACAGAAATGTAAAATTTATGACTTTTTACTACTCTGCTAATTCCACTCTACTCTATTGATATACGTATATAAATATATTCTGCCGATATATATATATATATATATATATACATATAAATATAATTACCAAGAAAATATGAATTTCCATAATTTAATTTTTATATGCGAATTTGAATACTGAATTCAAATTTTTGTATAAAATAACGAGTATATTGGATGTATATTTTTAGATAAGATTCTGGATGATTGACATTCAGAGTGACAAAGAACTTAATAAGTTGAACGTTCGATGATCGCGATGATCGGTGATATCGCGGGAATTGTACAGTCTCTGTGGCGTGATTAATAAAGATTAATCATCCAAACGCACAACTGTACGTTAGTTTTTCCCTGGATCTTTTATTCGACGACTGTGAGCGGGGCTTTACTTTCACGATACCACATCTGAAGTTAATATACCGACTGTTGTTGCGCAACATGGTACGCAACGCAATGAAACCGTGGCGCATTGAGGCCCTGTACAATGACGTGGGCTACCTATGTTCGGGCTGGTGTTCAGGTTACGGCTGGAAATAAGTCATTTCTCCATTAAGCTTCTTTATGCGGCGCTCACAATCACGTCACCGTGACCAGCAGTTTACTGAACTCTAGAAGATTCTGGAATTTAAATGCGGGCTCATCGTATTTAAATTTTGAGTTTTCGGCTCGATTAAATCACTTGTAAATACACATGCGACATTGATTGCAAAAACGCTCGAACGTTTGTAAAACTCTTTTTCAAAATATGTTATGTCGTATGAAACATCATAGAATTTCATTAATATCGTAACAAAAGTGAGCTATAACAAGTAGGACGTACAGTGGAAATTACGAGACATTTCAGACAATTATTTTACCAATATACACGATCGCAATAATCATCTGTCGTATTGATGAAATTTCAAAAATATTTCACGTAACGATATACATATATCCAAATACTTTCATTAGACATCCAACGATATTTTATATTTTATAAATTTCCACTCGACTTGACTCGTTTTATTATTCGTTTTTGGAAGTTAATAGTTAATAATGTGTAATTTTCCTGCTGCATATCTTAAAAGGAAACGCGCAACGATTAAAACTAACTTCAAAACAAAAGAGTGCATAATAAGACTGAATTAGAACGCAATTACTGCCCCCTTTTTTCCCAGTTATCTCCTATATTTAGACTAGATGTAATAATATCGCTGCCCTTTTTTTACATTTTGCAATTTGCGTGTTCCTATCTGGTCTTTTTGTAAAAGCGACGCGCTTGATCATTCGCGCACTTAATTATAGGAAATGAGATAAACTCATCGCGTTCTATTTATGCGTTACGTGGTTTTGTACGAACACATGCCTGCCAAAATGTAGCGTTGCCAACTATAAGAAGTTCAGATAGAAAACTCATAAAATTACATAACTGTGCCACGAGAAAACCTTATTTTCTACGTAAAATTCACCAATCCGTTTAATTACCAATCTGAACGCTATTTTTCAAATATTTATACAAATCTATTACTTGAGTGTTATTTAAATATTGCCCACGATTTTATTTAACTTTATTATATTAAATTATATTAAATTGAATATGAGTACCAACTGAAAGGAAATACCTCTCTAAAAATATTTCTATACTGTGCTATTTAATTCTTACGTTCTGCTACTTTCCCATTAAATTTACTATTCAATTCGATTATTTTATCCAAATGATTAAAGAAGCATATTTGTACTGGAATGTCCAGCAAGAAACACGATATTCAAGATATTCAAGATTCGTGAGCTGTGATCGTACGTGATGATACATTAAACAAGTAGGACAGCTTAATCTCTGAAATGTTATTAACGTATATTAACATGCACGATAGATCGATTCCGTTATAATGAATAATCAAACTGTTTTACTCTCTTGATTTAGATTGTCATAAAGAATTATTCACCAGATTATACCAGATTATAAACATTAATAACATCACATTATTAAAGAACTTCACGTGAATTTCAGACGTGAATAAGCGAAGAGACTCCTCACCGTGATTAGTATCATCAAAGTGCGCTCCTTAAAGGCAGGAATCGGCTGCAAGTTTGCTCGAGACATGTCCAACATGTGCTACCTACAGTTCTAATTAAATTCTCCAGTTACAAACCATTCCCAGGGTTCATGTTCATAAACGTGCGACTCTTATCAAGTGCCTGAAAGTGCGATATCGCGTCGCTTTGCATGCCATTGTTCGATGTCTTTCATACGAAATGAGCTTTAAAAGAGCTATATCACCTCGTCTTTTCGTGCCTTTGTACGCGTACAATGTGGAATAAAAAGCACATTCCGTATCCTCATCTAGTCATGTGATTATGCATCGATTCTCATACAACGTATTTATATCTTACTTTTTCTCCCAAGAGAGGATATTTCATCACGGTATAAAATTCACATCACTCATTAATTACGTCTACGATGTTCTCGTGTCAGTATTTTTTTTTCTTTCTTTTAAAAGAAATAAATTAATTTTCTGCCTGTTGCGAAAAGAGAATGACACCGATATTTCATCTGACAAAAAGAGCAAACGAAGGAGCAAACTTTGCATCAGAGATTGTAATGTATTTCTGATATGGAGATTTTACGCGTTTATTCTGCTATTATTATCAGGCAAGGCAAATGTTTTTTATGATACCTGTACAGCTGCTGGCTTAACATGTACATACGCGTAAATAGCCGTGTCATTTCGTTTGAATAAATTCCGAGAATACGTTCAATTCCCGTATCAGTATCTGTTCGGCAGAATTAACGAAAATCATTCGAGAGTGAAACGGGAGAGAAATCGCCAGTATAAATAAATACCTAGGTTCTGTGGAAAGCTGTAAACGTCGTTCACTGATTTCCTTCCTACGCTATGGATATCGATCGTTCGCAAGATTTGTCGCGTTTCGCGCGATTCCTTGATTAATCGAACATAGACAAAAAGTACAATTAAAACTTACCGAGCGTCTGACTTAATACAAATTATTATTCCTCCTCATCGTTGATTATGTTATACAGGGGAAAAAAGAATCATTAAACGAGAAAAAAATATTTAAAGACGCTAAAATTTCACGCCGATCGAACTTCTTCTTCGAGATATTCTGCGATATTGATCGAGACAGAAACGCAACTGTTCGCAAAGCTGAAGTGTATTTTCGATCGAAAAATTTGCACGAAGCACGTGAACGAAGAACACTTGTTGAATCAGATCCGATGAAACTCGATTAAAATACTACTTTTAACACAAGAACCATCGTGCTTCTCAGAGAATAAACAACGCGCGAGTAGCAGTGGAAATAACTTAATGATATAATTCTTCGTTGGAAAGTTACACGATATAACGTTGTTCCATTGGTGTCGCAGTGACAACTGAAGTCTCCGGTTTCGCGCGTCTGGACGAGGCTGCCGACTCACGAGACCCCACCAAAGTATTCATCAAAGCAGAGACACGCCAGGTGTCAGCGGACTTCGGATCAAACGAATCGCGATGCAGGTGACAATTGCTTTAGCAAGAAATGCCTCCACCAACAAAACACATCGCGTACATTGATCGGTGTAAAAACATTGTTTACAAGATTTGCTCGGCAAACAACAAACAACTTAATCGTCGCTCGTTATTCCTTTTAAGTCAGTTTGATCGTAGCTTCTTTTTAATTATCTTTTTCTCCTACTTGTAAGTAAGGAGTAAGATCATTTCTGCTTTAAAAACCGGATGTCTCGATGTTGAAATCGAAAAAAAAAGAAGAACATTCTTCCTTTTTTTCTTAGCATCTATCTGAGCATCACTGTGCCTCACTTTCACATCGTTCGCCGTGTTTCTGAAGGAGGTTTAATGAAGGAAGTTGTCATAGCGAGAAAAAGGGTGAAAGAAGGAGGGGAATCGGTCATGCCTACCAGTTCACGTTTGCCTTGAACAATTTCTTGCAACCTTATTGGAATCTCCTTTTTCATCGTTGTTTTCTTTCCTGTTGAAACGGTGATCATGGTACAAACTGGTTCGTTTTAAAAAGATTGCCTTAGGATAGCCTCGATGCAAAAAAAAAAAAATGCAAGGCACTGCAGTTACGTAAAACTGTAAAATGACAATAAAATTCAAGGTCGGTAACATGATTAGACACACGAGGTAATAACAAGCAATTCTTTTTTTGTGTGTGTGTGTGTGTGTGTGTTAAAAGGTTCCAATAAAATTAAGTGGAGCTACTTTGCTTTAATATAAGTATAAGTAATAACAATGACTAATTAAACTTAGATAATTATCTAATATTTCTGTATAACTAGGTATGTAGAAGGATGTAAACTTGTAATGAAGTTCATTCGTACTAAAACTATCTGGATCGTGTGAAAAATGAAATAAACGAATATGGTGAAGAATCGAATAACTCTTAGTAGTTAGATCGTATATCTCACCACGAATCAGCTGATCTTTACCTTGATTATAGCATCAACTGGTATGGCTTCGTATTTTTCATTACTTGCAATGTAAGTATTATGACGTTCCAGAAAGTTTCGTAGAAGTGCTTGCAATTTGAATAAAAATGAAACTTGTCAGGACACATTAGTGCTATTAATGAAAACTTCAGAAGCAGTATGAATTCTAAAAAGAATAGAATAGAATAAAAATAAGCCAGGCAACTTCGATTTGGATTAAGTTTCATCCTAATCCAGACAAAATATTTATGGAGTAATCTAATCTAAACGGTGAATGAATTGTATCTATTAGATGCTTTGAGAGTGCATAATTATTCGATTACGTGGAAAAGGAATTTGGGAATTTGTAATAGCAGTAAAAATCTAGCAATATAATCTTTTTCATAAGAGTGTTGATATAATAGCCAGATAAACTGTCAAGTTACCTATTCGTTAACTAAAATTTGTGAAATTTCAATACTTTAACAAAGAAACATAAAAGTAAAGATGAACATTGGTATCTTCAAACTTTTCATTGGTATCTTAGAATTGTCTCAATCTCTATAAATAAAATGGATAAATACTTTAAATAGCAAATAATACTTCTTGAGACATTATAATCATTGTTATAATCGTTTTTTATTAACTTTATTTAATTCCTCGGATTACTACTGGAAAAGTAATTTACTACCTGGCACAAGTGGAACATTTCACTTTTGTTCTGGCCGTCGTCGTCCGTTAGCAATCTCACCCACCTACACGACGCCGTTCATTCATCCACGATCATTTCCTCTGCTTTAATGAGACTCACCACCTACGACCAGTTCGATATAAATTACAGTACTTTCTTGGTCGAACATATTGGTATTTCCTCTCTTTCTCTTGTCTCGTCGCTTTATTCTTATCTACGTCGTTAGTGGTCGTCCGAAACGCGTCGTCGAGAGGGGATACGCCGCCAGGTTTGCGAATACCTGCAGATGAAACCGGTCTCTCGAAATCGTCTAAGTCGTGAGGCACAAAAGAACCGCATCGGCCGCGAGAGAGATTCCATTTCCAGCGGAGATAATACGTTCTCCTCGCAGTTAGCAACGATACTTTAATTAATCGCTGCAGCGTTTAATACAAATGCATCAAGAGATTTCAAGGAATTTCTGTAGGGTATTGGTATTCAAAAAAAAAATGATGACGTAGCAAAGTGCAATTAATCCAAGTGTAGACGTTAGTATTGAAAGACGTAAATAATAAAGTAATAGACGATTAACGATCAATAACAAATGATTCACAGAAATCACGAACCTCTCGTGATTGTACAAACGACAACTTTACAAAAATTATAAGAAATATTAAGAAAATATTCGAAATTTCGTTTTCACGAGCATTGAACGTTGGAAAAAAAAATGTAAATTAATTAATGTTGCTTTTTAACTTTGTTTAATAGTGACTCGTAATAGTTGAAAGAATAAAAAATTAGATGATCTCTCAGAAATGAAACAAGAAACAAAATAAAAGATGACATAAATACCTTCTAATGTTAAGTGTCATAAATTAAAAAGATTCCATCGATGATCTGTCTTAAACGCAAATGAAGTACCATTTCAGTCGATGATTACTATCATTTCTTCTTTGGTAAATATTATTTGCGTCATAAATCACCAGTGAACACAGATGAATATCCAGCCTTGATTTACTTCAACGGGGAATAGCGATTTTTAATTGGCAGAATATAAAATAATTTTATAACAAAAACTATATATACAATTTGTACACAGTAGAGAATATTATGTAGAATACTAATATTATTTCATATCGTGTAAAAAGAACAATGCAAAGTTTCTATTAATTTTGTAGTTCTTCGTTAAGATTAATTTTGTAGATTAAAAGAATGGTAGAAACAAAAAAATACGCGTATAAAATTCAGATTTCAATTTCTAATTTCTGTGAATTAATGCGTAGACACGCTCTCGACGTGACATCAACATTACAATAAAGCGCGATGAGTTGGCATTCAGGAATTCGGGAGAGATAAAACAGGGTTTTACAGAAGGACGAGAGAGGAACGAGAGGCACCCCTCAAGCCCTTCGTGCTTTATCTACCTCTGTATCTTGGAATGTTAATGGTTTATATGCGAGCAGTTAAAAAAAAAACTACAACAGGAAAGAAAGAGAAAACATATCACGACACGAAACGAGACGAACAATTTGAATGATGTTGAAGGAAATTATATCATCAACTTTAATGAAACGCTTAACAATTAACACCGCTAATACACGGTCGGTAAAGTGTTAATATCGTATAACAATATATTTGTATATATTAATATACGATATTACCGGTCGGTAAAGTGTTAAAATATATAAATATATTATTACACGATATCGACACTTTACCGACCGATAGCGGTAAATAGTAGCCGATTAATAGGCTAACGGTCGGTAAAGTGTTAATATTGGATCGTCAAATAAGTGATCGATTGATATTATAATTACATTATAATTTGAAGGGTAACACTTCAATTAAATGTTGTTCAAAAAATTACGAAAGAACGAAGAAAGGAAATTAAAACGTAGGAAAAAAATGAAATTGGGTCGAAATTCGGACAAATCAAACCACATCGATGAGACGAACAATGAGCAACAAGGTGGAGAAGGGACACATTCCTTTTGTACGCGTAGAGACGCATCGTGAATGCTTATCGAACGAACGCGGTACATTTCGCTTCTACAGAATACCGACATGAAGCACTCGTTCAAGTATAGACACTAATTTGTGCTGCTAATGAACTCCACGATCGTTTCTTTTCACGATTTCTCCAGGTGTACAGGCTGTTTGTGCTTGCATTGGGAAACTGTGAACAATATACATGTACGTTAGTTATTGTTATTATTATAATTTGTAACATTTTTTTCAACTTACCATTTCCGTGAGAAATTAAATTGTCCGAAATTGCAGTAGAATTTCATTTATCTGACATGCAAGATGGATAAATTGGAATATTTTATATACATAGAAAAATTCACTGACCAACATATTTAAATTAGATATTATTTAAGTTATTATTCAATTGGCAAAAGTTAATCAATCGAAATTTCTTTCTAATAAAATAAAATAAAGTCATCTTAACTAAGTTTCAGTTGAATTTCGCATAAAATATTGAAACTTATCGAAAATGATCAATATAATTAATACAAAAAAAAAAAGAAGAATATTTAGTTCAAATAATCAATAAATAAAATTTTTCCAACCATAATTCTCCGATGAACTGTTGCCAACTGAATCCAGTTAATTCCTATCATACGAATGCAAAACCAGTAATACAGTAGAGTGTTCAATTCATTGAATTTTATTATGCGAATTGTTTGCATCTGATATATACCGATAAGTATACAAATGAACGCTGAAATATCTATTTGGTTTGATCCAACACTCGAACGAACGAAAACTGACTTGCAAATAAACAAGGAAAATTGTTGCATATATTTGGAAAATTGCATTTACGTACAAGAAGCCAACGAAATGTTCAATCGGGTCAAGTTGTACATCGCACAACTAAATAAAATTAACATATTGAGGTTAACATTGATGTTATATAAGTGTAGTACGATTAATTGTAGAAATTGAGCCAAGTACATGTGTATACTTATTGTATTGTGTATAAATGAATACGATGGAAAAAATGATAAACTCTCTTATAATTAAATTCAGTTTCCAATGAATGCATTTCACATTAATCATCTGTAGTACCGTGTTAAGTATAATCTAGAACATTTGGAATCATATCTCTGTTAATACAAAAAAAATTATTTGAACGAACACGTAATGTGCTTCTTTATTGCAAATTATATTTGTAAAAATATATTATTGATAAGTTCAAACTTTCATAAAATCGACGTTTACAGGATAAAGATAATTCATTCAGATTGTGAATTTACATTGGTAAATAAAAAAAAAACGGCATATCTAATTATGTTGTTCACAAAAGATATCATATTTCAATTAATTTTTTCCAATACTTTTAAATAGATGTTAATAGTCAAATATGTACCAAATTTTTCATCCCAATTTCCATTAGTCGCTGTTTTAAATTCGCTGTTTATATTCCTTCATTGATGATGTACCATTCAAACAAATCTGGCAATGCTGTTCATATTTTTTAAATTTTAATTTTCGCCATTAGTAGTGCTGCGGTCGCAAAATCGGTACAACAGGATGCGACACGAAAATGGTAAGGGGGTCATATGACTCCCCAAAACCTTGGGCCACGAAAAAGCATTGGATGCCCTAGGTCTATGCTAGTTAGTCAATGATTGGATGCAATGTCTATTCATATACCTCGTCGGTGACTAGAGCAATTAAAACAATTTAAACCTAG
Source organism: Tetragonula carbonaria (assembly GCA_032399595.1). Lineage (NCBI taxonomy): Eukaryota > Metazoa > Arthropoda > Insecta > Hymenoptera > Apidae > Tetragonula > Tetragonula carbonaria. Next base: position 23,476,693 of record JAUCRC010000001.1, on the reverse strand, counting down.
CAGATAATAAGTCTGAAATTATCCAAAAAACCGAATTGATATTGTGTGGAAACTCTCCCTGTTGCTCAGTACAATTATCTAAATAGGTAGCATAACAATTCACAGCAGGTAAATGGTCAAATTTTTGGGAGTTTACATAGATAACAGGCTGAACTTCAAAATTCAGACAGAATAGAATACTTGAGTATACAAAAGTATATAATATTTCTAATTGATACTTGATGGGGCTGTGATCTACAAACTTTTTTGTTAATATATAAATCCCTCGTACAACCCAAAATAGATTATGGACATTATGGTACTACTACAAATAAATTACATACCAAGTAATCACCATACCTACCAATATCATACATGCTGAAGCTAAAATTCCGAGTATCATAGATTGGACAGTCCTAGGATGTAGAGACATTTCAAGAATCATATCAAACAACATTCTCACTCTATGAGGTTCTAGATTTTTATGAAGCATACCAAACATAGTACCTTATGCATAAATCCACAATTAATAAAGACTAACCCATAGTAAAAATATACTTAAAGAATACATCCCTAACAGAAATACTCCCGAGCCTAACATAGAATCTCATCAATTATACAATAGAATTCAAACCATAATTGAAAACCTCAATCTAACTACACGTCCTTTGTTGCGAATAATATCTTCTAAGATTTAATAATGAATAATACCATGAACATACAATAATATATACTGATGTTTCCAAATCCACAAAAATATGGTCAATACAGCACGTATAATTCATAATTACAGAGAACAAACTTACCATTACAACCTCATCAGTCTATAGCAGAATACCTAGTGGTAAGATTAGCAATAGATTATACCAATACAAACCCTACTACTTTATCTGCACAGATTTACTGAGTCTTATGCAAAGCCTAAAATACCCTTCTCCATCCTAGAATGAACAAACATGTAACAAATATCAAGAAAGAACTGCAGCAATTCAGAGCAAACATAACGAACGAAAAACTCTATCTCCATAATGTATATTCCAATTCACGTCACGTTATGTCAGAAGGTAATAAAATGGCAAACCAAGAGACAAAGACAGCGTAAGCATAGGCAATTCCCCAATACATACAGATCCCACACATCAACTGCATACAAGCTCTAAAGCACACAATTCAATCACTAACTGAAGAAAAGTGGAAAGCACAAGCCAAAATATCAGGTGATAATTATCTTTGAAACTATTACGAAACAGCTAACACTCCCTAGTTTCATAACAAAGCAATATCCAGATAATAGTATGAATTAATAGAGCATGAGCTGGCCACTACAGTTTTGGCTCTTCATTGGCCAAGGTTGGTTCAAGATGTCTCTTGTAATTGTGACCGTACAATGCGAGATCTTGACTACATAATTTGGTTCTGCCTTAAATATGTAATTAAGCAACTCCTAATAGACTCTCTAATCGAGCCGTCAAAAATAATAGACATCTTCCTAAAAACAGTAACATAAAAATTTAAATGCAATGGGAAAGAAGAAATCTAAGAACTAGCCTCTATTTTTATACTTTTATATTAATTGTAAGCTACTTTTACTTTGTATGCCTTCTTTTGTTATTTGCTTTTGTATATAGCGTCTTTTTTTTTTACGTACAAATTTTATAGCATGTAAGATTATGTAACACATAGGCCAAATATAGATCTGAAACTAATAAATAAATATATATCTGAAACCAATAAAAAAAAAAAGCAGATATATTTTAAGTTGCAAGAAAAATTAATTTACAGAATTAAATTGCAAACTTTTGTAATTGCATCTTGTTAATTAAATTTCTAGCTTTTTTTCTACAGGGTGGCCACTGAAAGACTGAATGATATTAAAAATAATTTAAATATTAAAAATTATATTAAAAGAAAATAAAAAAGATTGAAAACGAACAAGTTATGATTTTTTCAAATCCTTCAGTTTTTTAGTGGCCATCCTGTATATTCTATTTGCAGTACAAAAACAATCGTGCAGCACCAACACAAGGAATTTTTTAAAAAATTAGTACCACCTACCGATAGATGGCGCTACCACGTCCAAAATTGTGGCGGCGCGCGCATTTTTAAAACGAGTGGCAACGTGGTTACAAAAGAAGAAAGAAGAAAATAAAATAGCCGAAAATATATTTTAATTTCAGTTGTTAAGAACGAAGTAAAGAAAACGGTTGTTTTAAGAATTTTGTTATAAATTAATAATTTTGCTATAATTTATATAAATTATAAATTAACATAAATAGTAGTTGTGATTTCTTGTTAATTATCATAATATATTTATTAAAAAGAGTAAAACGAGCAAAAATTGCGAAAAAACGCTAATCAAGAGGAATAATTTGTTAATTTTTAAAATTGCATCGTTTGTTTAAGACATCTAGCTTTTATTTTCCATCTAGCTATTCCATTTACATTTCAGAAATGTTGCTTAATAAATCGAAACTCTTTTGCAAATAGTGTTCAATTTCTCGCATTGGTATGAAAGTTGTTTGTGAATGTAATCGATAATATCATCTTCGAAATACATATCTAATAAATGCAAATTATTGGTGTAAATCAATTTTTTTTTTTTTTTTATTAATTTAATTCCTCTATTTCACCACAACCTCCTCATCATAGATAAATATTCATTTGTGAATAAAATTAATTTAAAGAATTGAATTGCAAACTTTTTAAATTGCATTTTGTTAATTGGATCTCCAGCTTTCTTTTCATATCTCATTTGAAGCGTAAAATACACAAATCGGAATTTTTAAAAATAATTAATACTGTATCTTATGGCACCATCATGTCCAAATCGAAGCGCTCTGCACTAATTTGCAAAAATGATTAAATTAAAAGGAATAAGTTATCGACTTTCAATATTCTATCGTTGGTTTAAGAAGTCTAGTTTTCGTTGTATATTTCATTTAAGTTTTGAAATGTATTGATAAATATAATGATTTTCAAATTTCATCATTGAATTTATTCATGTACGTATCTTGCTTATGTATAGAGCGAAATTTCCGAAAATCTGTTACTTCCAATTTAGCTGAAACTTTGAAAATAAATCTATATGGCATCATAAAAGCGATGTTTCCGAGAAGAATTTTTGACAATTTAATGACTAATAATCAAAATTTTAGAAAAAATTCTTTGTATTTACTCAGCTGATATTTGGAAAATAAGTTTATTCTTGATACCGAATATTTGCTGGATTTTCAGCGATTTAAAAGTTAAGGTCCAAGATTTTGTGAAAAATGAAAGATCGTTTGAACCAGCATACGGCGACGGAATTGAACTCTCCTCAATCTAATTTAACCTAATTCGTAATATTTTTTGGAAAATTAAGGATCTCAACTCTAAAATAGAGAGTTAATTAGTGAAAACATTTCTCAAATTAACGTTTTTATATCAAATGAACTTATTTTCAAATTTCAACCAAATCGAAGGTGACAGGATATATTCATTCAATTCATGTTTCTAATTATTCATAAATTCCCGCCAGATATAATGCGTAATAGATGGCACTAATATATAGTTGAAGACAGTGGCGCGAAAAACATGTGTGGTCGAGCCGCTTGGTAAGTAATTTTGTCACGTAATTCCAGTAATTAATTCATGACACGCAAACATCACTGTCTGCTAAGAGTTAAAGAAATCCATAAATGATTTAGTTCCCTGAATCCGGAGACTTTGTGTCGTGCTTGCGGGTACGAAGATGCAACTGGTAAACAACAAATGATATCATGGACCAAAAGCGACGTCGAATATGTTCCATCCACCAATATTGGCCCCAAAGATGTTCTTCCGTGTATCGTTGCTGGTTCACATTGTGGCGAAGAGAACGAAAGAGTTCTTTGCGCTATGATGTGGAGCATGATTCCACCTTGGCACGAGGTATTTTGTGTTTTATAAGTAAGATTAGGTTATTCCACAGATGGGGATGGATTCACGTGGTCACCATTTAAGTAACAGCAAATGTGTTGACGCAAAACGTGCAATTCAATGCAAACATATTTTTTATATCCCCTTAAGATAACACTAATCTTATTTTCTTCAGTATTTTCAATAATACACAAATAGCAAAGGAAGTAGAAAATATTTTTGTTTTCAGGGAGATTACAGAAAGCACAGTTTGTCAACGCATAATGCACGTTTGGAGAATATTAAAAATTCCAAATTATACAACCCGCCATTGCGCAATGGGCAAAGATGCATAGTAATTTGTGAAGGATACTATGAATGGAAAGCTGGAAAAACTAAAAAAGATACTAAACAACCATATTACATTTATGCCAATCAGAGCAAAGGAGTAAAAGCAGATGATCCTTCAACATGGAAGGACGAATGGTCCAAGCAGGATGGGTGGCAAGGATTTAAAGTCTTAAAGATGGCAGGGATTTTTAATAAATTTAAAACTAAAGAGGTAAACATGTGAAATTTATACAGGATTTAAATAAAAAACTACAGGTACAATAAGTCATGTTTCAGGATAAGATGATATATAGTTGTACAATAATTACTACCGAGGCAAATAGTGTTCTCTCTTGGTTGCATAACCGAGTACCTCTTTTTATAAATAAAGAACAAGATTTAAGGGTAAGGAAATGAAGATGTTTATGTAAATATTGAAAAGAATAATTTCTATATCCACACACAGATAATTTTATTGCTTTGTTGACAAATAGCTTACGTTTTTATAACAATTAATATCTCAGTATATTTGTGCTTCTGATAATAGCTCTGGCTGGATGAAAAGCTACCAATAAACGAGGCTATTGACAAATTAAACAAATTAACGTTATCAGACGATGATTTAAATTGGCATACAGTCTCAACTCTTGTAAATAATGTATTATATAAAAACGAAGATTGCAGAAAGAAGACAAAGGCAGTGTACGTATATGGAATGGTAACAATTAACCGCTGGATGTTGAAATTATGAACTTTTAATCCTATGAAGTGACATGCCAGACTATTGATTTAGTAATTCCATTATGTACAGAGAAGAGAAAAAAAGCAACTCTACTATTTTTATGGCTTCTTGGTTGAAGAAAGGGTCTGCAGAGTCAGCTAAGAGAAAAACTACCGAAACTGGAAAAGATGATAATACACCATCGAAAATTATAAAGGAAAACTAAAAAACTAAATTTAAAAACTAAGAAAAAAAAAAGATTGTTTCGTTCGAATTCGCAAGCATAGTATCAAACTTAATTTTTTTTCGTAAAGTTTTCTCTTGTAAATATTGATATTTACAAAGGTATTTATTACAAGTTTTTTTATATTTTCATATTTTGTAAAAAAGTATTAATATTTTAAATATCTTCATAATAATACTCTTCATAATAATACTCATAATAATACTCTAAATTTGATATACATGTATCTTGTATTTATTTATCGTAAGATAAAAGTAAAATAGCGATGTATTAAACATCAGTATTAAAAATAAAATGGTAATACATTTTTAACATGTTTAACATTCAATATCGTTTATCTATTTTGTTTCAATGAATTTTTTATATCATATATAATTAACCCTTCTATCCTGTGGATTATTGTGGATTATTTTCAACTCGGATATTTTTTGAATAATTTCGAAAAATTATTTATGATTTTTAATGTTATATTTTAATAAATTTTTTATAAATATATTTTGTAAAGTCCATAGAAACGATCAGAGAAAAAATTCCAAATATAATTATAAAAAAAGAAATTCATTTCAAATGCCATATATGCATCGAAAATGATAATAAACGTCATGCAACATATAATTGTAATGTGAATATTACATATTAGTTGTGCTGTTAGTGATACACTACTTATTTAGAAAAAAATATTTTTCATTTACAATTTTCAAATTTATCATCGTGTTTTTCCTTGTATATACATAAAAGTATTTACAAGTGAATATTAAAGTATTGAGTAATAAAGTATTTACGAGTGAAAATTAAATAATTTTGAATTTACCGATACAGGATACCCTTGTGACCCATATGTTTTGCGAGAAGATTGGAATCTCTAAAACATCTAGTATTTGATTTTTATAATATACTCTTATGATATACTTCGCAGAAAAAATTAATAATTTTCTTTGTAAAAGAAATAAGATAATTGTACAATATCGTGTAATTTGCCATAAACAAATTTTAAAAAAGGCGGACTTTTATTTGGCACGTGACAGCGCACATGAGCAGCCGAGTGTAACATGGCGGCGACCATTGCTCGCATCCCATTCGACGGCAACGAAGAAATAGATGGAAGAAGAGAGGCTAGAAACTGGCCGGTTTCCCTCAGATGTCAGCACATTGGGTCGTATATCGCGGTGGTAGTAGTGGCGGTGAAGGCGATCGGTGGTGCGGTGGTTGAGCTTGCAGAGTGATATACTGAGTAACGTTAGAGAGTGACGGTGTATATAACTTCTGCCAGCGCCGGAGAGTTAAGCCTTACGCATTTTCGTCTCCCGTGCGGGGGCTACCCTTCGCAAGAATCCGCGTCACGCATGGCACCGCTTCGTGCTTAAGACGCTTTTTTCCTTGGAGACAGAGAGAACAGGATCGTGCGCGGCCAGGGCCCAGCCTCTTCGCGTGCCTCGTGTCATTTTGCCGTTTTCGAGCGCCGGAGAGACCGAGTCGCGAACGAGTCGACAGAATGACCAGTCAGGAGACACTTGACCAAGGGATCAGTAACGTGGAAACCGAGTATCTTGAGATCAACTCGAAGGGAGCCTGGCCGATTCTCTATCAGGTAAAAAGATCGCGCCCCGTTCCACGATCTCTTTCTTCTTCCGTTTTTTGCGTCTTTCCTTCCGGTTCGAGCGAGAAACGGCGGTTCCTGTCTGCGAATGTGTCACGCACAAAGCCTTTCTACATTACCGGATCCAACTTTCAGTCTGGGGTCTTGCACAATTTCAACCACCGTGTATTGTTGAAATTTTTTTTGAGTTTCGGAATCACAAGGTACTGGTATTAATAAATATACACTTGCACAACGGAAATAAATTTGTTTATGAGGCAAATGAAATTTTGTAAGTTAATTTTATAAAAATTAGCAGAGTTATCTGACCATCCTGTTTGGCAGAGAGTTTACGAAATGTAAAGGAGCTTATAACCTAGAATGTGTAACTTGTCAATTTATTGATATTATTGGTTGGTAAGTTATCGTGCGAGAGATCCTTGTGGATTCTTGGCATCGTGGAATTGTTCCCTGCTAACATCCAAGACGCGATCCGGAAACGATAAAATCGCAAATGCAATAAAATCCGATTTCGACGTTCGGTCGACGATGTTTGCTAAACGATGAGACTAATATCGTAATAATACTGGCATGTTATCATTTGTCGCAAGATCTCGTGGTACGCTTACCAATTTTTAACGATCTTTCTTCCGCATTGCTTGAATGAACAAGGAAACCTGTGCATCATGTCACGCGTGTTTGTTATCGAGTTTTCCTTTATTTATTGTACGCAGCCTGTTCTTCGTGATTTTTGTCAATCTAGAACAACTTATCCTCAACAAATGAATTCGAATTTGTTTTCACTTACAATAATGCGACACAACGATGACAGAGAAGTTCCACTATATTCATTCATTATCTGTTTTGTCTTGTAACTGGCTTGCTTTTCCGCGGATATTTACAACGCGCGGATTGTTTCACGATTCTCGGGAACTATCGGTTTATCTTCTTGGAAAGCCGTTTTCACGGGAAAATTCTTAAACGCTGCATAGAGTCTGCATTGTGATTTTATTGCCAAGGTCGAATTTCTTCGTTTTAAATATACGTGCCAGGTGTATGTTTAGAAGTACAGTTTGTACTCATAAGTAAAGTGATTTAATTACCAGGTACTAAACAAAGTTTCTACAGTTTAACAAGTCGATCAAGGAAAAATATATTGTATAAACAATGAAGAGAAAAATGTTATATAAATATAGGTTGTTTGAAACTTTGTCAAAAAGTTATAATAAAAATATTAAATACGTGATTAGTAGCTGTATTTTACTTCATAATGTTAATTATTTTTGTTAATACAAAGCTGATATGTAGTGTAATAATATGTTCATTCAACTGATCTAATAATTATTTGCTAATGATATAATAATTATTTCTTTTCCTTTTTAGTGTTCTTTTTACATATTGTATTTTTTATTATAACTTTTTTTATAACGCTTCAAGTATCTTTTCTTCTCGATACGACATAAGACAACATTATTCTTGCAGCACATACGTAATGAATGCAGTAATTTTACATATACATATAATGAGTCAAAGAAGCCACAAAACAAAAATTTAAACCGTTATAGAGATGTTTTGCCATATGACCATAGTAGGATTGTCCTTAGAAGAGGGCCATCCGATTACATCAATGCTAATCTCATACGGGTAGAAATTATATACAAATATTTAATTTTAAGCAAGAAGAACAACAAGATAACAAGATTATTTTTATTATAGGTAGATCGTGCCCATAGACAATACATTCTTACACAAGGACCATTAGAAAATACTGCTGGCCATTTCTGGCTAATGGTATGGGAGCAAAATTCTAAAGCTGTGTTAATGTTAAATAAGATAATTGAAAAGAATCATGTTAAGTGCTATCAGTATTGGCCTCTTGGTGATTCAACAATTAATACTATGATGTTTCCGGATGTTGGTATAAATGTAACATATATTAGTAAAACAGAATCATCAGATTATACGACTAGAATATTGAAGTATGGGAATGAAGAATTGTATTACAAATACTGTACGTATGTTTAATTTTTAAAAATCGTAAGTCATATTTGCTTTGTAGGTTAACTGATTTGGAAACAAAAGAAAGTAGAGAAATATTACATTTCCATTACACTACTTGGCCAGACTTTGGAGTTCCACAAAGTCCAACAGCTTTTTTAAGGTTCTTAACAGATGTTAGACAATCAGGAGCATTAGATCAAAATGTTGGGCCTCCTGTAGTACATTGTTCTGCAGGAATTGGGAGATCAGGGACATTTTGTTTAGTTGATACTTGTCTTGTTTTGGTAAGCATTATGCATATTAAAGAGAATTTAAAAATTTGAGATGAAAAATTGTCTTTTTTATTGTAGATTGAAGAAAATGGATTGAATTCCGTGAATGTTAGAGAGATATTAATAGATATGAGAAGACACAGAATGGGTTTAATTCAAACACCGGATCAACTAAGATTTTCATATGCTGCTATCATCGAAGGAGCAAAACAATTGCCATCCAATAATGTGGTAACTAATACCAATTCACAGTGGTACAATGTTATTAGTTTCTTTATTTCAAATTAACTTAATAAATAAGTATTTTCGTTGCTGGTTTCATGTACATATTTGTGGAAAAGTGTTGTTCTTATTGTAAATTAATTCTAATAATATTGTGCTACTGTGTTACACAATAGTTTTTGATTTTCACTAACTTCTGTGTTATTTACAGAATATTAATAACGAAGTAGTAACAAATCATTATGACGTGGTAAGTAACATTAATAATCCTTCAAATGGAGAGGAAGATGAACCACCTCCTTTGCCACCTCCAAGAGGTGAATCGTTAACACGTAGTATGATGGCTGATTTAACTTCAAATCCAATAACAAGAAATGGTAAGCATGTGTAAATAGTTAGCAATTGTCAAAGTTAATTTTTAAAATGTAATTTTTTTTTTCATTTCATATTAGATGAATTACCACCCGACAAACCATTACCTAGAGAGCCATCAGTTTCCACAGAAATATCTACCACCAGTCCACAGATTATTGCAAATTCTACAGTAATCACAAACAATTTACACGAACAGAATTCCGACGGTGTTGTGGTGCCTAATGATAATATCAGTGACGGTGAAAACTCTTCAAAGACAATTAGTCCTCCGTCCAGTCCGGATACGTGAGTTTTCAAAATTGTTATTTTGAAAATTTAAGTGTTTCAGTGTTTTCTTTTCTTCATATTTATTTCTTCATATATTCGAACAGGAAAAACGAAGTACGTCATCGTAATAAAGAAAAGAAAGAACGTTTGGCAGCACAAGTGCGGGAGATGAAGCGTCGTCAAAAAGAGACTGAAGAATGGCAGAAGCTTAAGAGGTCATTATTTAAACCTCTTACAATAGGCATAGGTGCTGCAATTGTTGGTGGGGGTATTATAGCGATTTGTGGCTATTTGTACATGCGTGGTTAAGATCAATGCAATTGTTTTCCTGTCACGCATGTACATGGACTGTCGAATTTGTCAGTGATACTAGGTGATCCGCACATTCAAAGATAGTTACTTTCACCATGAAATATTTAACAGCTCTTTTGCACATGCCGTTGATTGTCGTTTCGAGAGACTAAGTCAGGGAGAAGCATTTAGTGTTATATAATTTGAAGGAAAAACACACGCAGTCGTCGTGAGGCGTTAGAAGATAACTGACGAATGTTTGTCATTTTACCAATTCAATTGATAATCTATATTATTAATACTAATGTGTATTAATGAGAGATTATCAATTGAGTTGGTAAAATGAGAAACATTCGTCAGTTGTCAAAGGAACGTTTAAGAGAAGTTACTTATTCTAACAAAGTGCATTTTGTAAAGGACATTGTTGCACGATAAAGAAACGAGAAGAAACATCAGGAAGTCTTAAATGACAGGAAGAGGAGATCTTCGATTTGTATTTTTATATTGTGATTCACTCAATAAGTATGTAGCATACTAGAAGGTATACATTCTTTTGAACATTCTTTTCTCAGCTTTCCTTGAAAGTTATACTTTATGAAGTCAGTAAATACTTTTACATTCATATTTCCAATTATAGTAAAATAAGAGACACATTGATTTAGATTTTTATTTTGTGATCTTTTTCTGCCCAGTCAAGAACACAGATTATCTTTTTTATTTGTTTGATAACGCTAACAAGTGAACATACATTCTATGAAATTGCGTGCGAGAAAAAGCACATTTAAAAATCTAATATAAATAAATAATCAATGTTCTCTTATTCTCATATTGTAATGATCGTAGATTCTCATATACAACAAACACTGCACGCAAAGTGAGTGCACATTTCAATAAGCAAAATTGGTTACTCTCAAAATAATATTCAACATACAGGCAATTAAAAGTATTAACTTACTACTCCTTTTTCTTTGTTACAATACTTAAATAAATTTAGATTTCTTTAATTTAATTCATTTCATTACGACCGATATTTAAATCATCACATTAAGTTGAAAAACAAATAAGATAAATTTTCTTTGAATAAATTTTATCTGCTATTAGCAATTATTCAGGGTACCAATCATTCGCTTAAAGTTTATAAGTACCCTTGATTATCTTGCTAAAATTTAATGGATATATTCATGATAGTCGTAGAGAAACGTTAATGAATTTTACGATTATAGTATACTATGTAAATGTTTCTTTTTATAAGTAACTTGCCCAATCAACTAGAATACATTTTTTTTTCATAGAATGTTCATAATGAATCGAAATCATACTAGAAATTAGCATAAGCGATGCCTGTAACGTACCATGGCCCATTTTTATATGGCTGTTTACTTAGTGTCGTCGATTTCGTTCGAAACTTGTTCCTGGAACTCAGCAAAAGGGGAAAAAGAAAAGAAACGAACTTTTTTGACTTTCTCTTTTCCTTAAAGAAACGCGTCATCGAGATATTCCGTTTAATATGGCAACTGGTGCCTTTAATATTGTCTGTACTTGTCGCAAATAATTCACGCGATTTCGTAAAATGCTTGTAATCATTTGTAATATGAGTCATTTTGTACTTGTACCGGAGTAGCTGAGAGGATTCTTCTACACAAGAGTTAGATCGGCTGGTATACGGAAAAGAAAAATTAGAAAATTTTTCGTGATACCGAAGAATAAGCAACAAGGATATTCTCAACGAACAAAACTTGCTACGGTACTCATCGCATGCTATTGCGACTTTCATTTCATGTAATGAAATTGTCGACATAATAGGTGCCAAACAATAAGCCAATAAGGATTTTATACGTCATGCATAATACATATAGAAATGTTTAATATTCCTGTGAATCAGTTTTCGGTGTCAGCCGTGGTGTGTATGTGTGTGCTCGCGCGCGTGTGTGTAAGTATTCAAACAATATTTGATTACATGAATGTGACTAATTTAAAGAATCAGTGTTTCGTAGGAACTTCCTCGCATACTTGAAATTGAAGTAATGTTGCTACAAGTGATGTAACAAAAATGTTCTTGATGTTGAATACTTCCTGCAGACCTGATCAGCGTCATATTAAGGCCGATGTCGAAAACTGATTCGACTAGAGGAACATGTTGATGTATCAAACCGTATCATAGTTGCATTAGTGAATTTTATTTTATACACTTTTAACCCCTTATCGAAGCGTTTTATACATTAATAACTTCATCTCTATTGAGCACTCGGATAGATATTCTTGCAATATTTAAATAAATTTTAAAGAACCTTAGTTTCTGTGTAAAAAAAAAGGATAACTAGGGGTTAAAAAAATAATAAGTCCTTTTAAGATGACGAATTCTAACTGGTTTGCTCAATGATTAATCGTTCAAAGTACATTGAGCACTGCGGAAAGACTGAGTACGTCTAATTACTTCTAAATGAAGTTAAAAAAAAAAAAAAAAAAAAAAAACGAATGAAAACTAAAAAGGATTACGAGTACGTAACGCGTTAAAAAGAATTGTACTTGTAAGCTGAGTTTCTACGTGAATCGTCATGATCGTTCTTTAACCTGAGGTAGGCTTTCTCGATCGTGTTCCGGCGTAAAATTAAATAAAAAAAAAAAAAAGGAAAGAAGTTGAAACAAGAAGCAAAGTGTAAATCAGTTGCTTACGTTTCGACATTTTTCCAAAAAGAGAACATGCGTGGGTGTGCGAACAAATGTATTTTGTACTTTTGTATTACGTCGTTAATCCATAGGATGCTTGGAACACGATCTTCGTGGAAAAAAATTATTTTCAGATACGTGTTGCATTCATTAGGCCACATATGCGTTCGTGAAGTATAATTACACGTTATCATGATAAAAATGTCATCATGTTCCATTTGAAGCAATGTTAAAATATGTTCGAAGTTGAATACAGTATTCTGTGGTCGATACAAATTCACCTATGTGTGTATGCACCATTATATATATATCTTGTTACCTGATTTTCGTTTGGAGCGTATTCGTGTGTTTATATTGTCGTTAGGGATACATGCGACTCAGACATTGCGTTTTCCTTTTTTTATTTTGAAAGGATTTTCGAAACATGCTTGAATAACTTAGTATTCATAGGATGCGAGAACAGCGTGAAAAAATAATCTCCAGGAAAAGTGAACGATACGTGTGTCAGCTTCCGTTTCTGCTGATTACATTGGACGAAAGAGATAATAGTAGCGTTTTTAGAAGAGAATCGATAGAATTCCATATTTTTTTATGTTTTCATTATTATTTTTAGAAACATAGTGAATGTGAGCTTCGAGATTATAACAATGTATTTGTTTATGGAAAAGAATATCGTTTGAGGCTTTCAGATATTGATATACTTTTTGAATATAATTTCTATGTTGGAGTCGTTCTCACGAGAAGATATAAAACTAATAATAATTAAATTATTTTATCATATATATATATATATATATATCATATAGATATTAATATTGGTTTTTATGTTACAGTGTAATTCGACAATTGCAATTCTATATAGAAACTCGTGTATTGCAATATTGTACAATTTAACTTTCTACATAATGAGAATTGGCACCTGGAACTAAACTGTGGATGTTTATACATGTATAACAAATTTGGAAATACGTAATGCATTGTGCTTAAAATACAAAGATGTATAAAATATCCTAAGAAAAATATAGAATATAGTGTCTAGTAAGTAAAACAAATTTTTAGTTAGATTCTATTGTTTTGGTGATGAAAATATGAAATAAACATTCACAGTTTATTTTCATAACGATTGTAATTGACGAGTTTGTCGAAAGTTAAAATTTATTTGAAGTTAGTTCAGTATTTTCTATTGTTAACGATTCATCGCGGTGAAGGCGTTTTATCGTTGTATGTTTATCGAGTCACTCTTGATTCCCATAATTATTGGGAAAACGAGATGAACATTAGACATTTGTCCGATTGTTGCTGATTACCAGAAGCTTCCTGAGGAGATTGACAGAGTGTGAGAGAGCGAGTGCGTGCATATTTTCAAGAACTAAAATCCACAAAAGACACGGTGCTAAATAAAAAGTTCCAAAAAGGAGGGAAGAAAGGAGAACGAAGAAGAGGAAAACACGCTTCGAAGCGCGCGCATGCTTGAGAGCGAGAATGAATCGAAGGAGCATATGAATTGAAAAAAAAAAAAAAAAAAAAGACGAGATATTACGACTGTGACGTGAGATTTCCTAAGAACATTTTTTCCTACATTTCGCCTCTAGAAGAATAATAATATAAGAACGGGAAACGGAAAAAAAGAGACAAAGTCACACGATGTATGAAATTTTTAGAGGAATAAACTTCGTCGATTATATGATAGAAACGCTCAAAGGAAGATTTAAAAAAAAAAAAAAGAAAAAAAAGCTAAAAGACGGAAAGGGAGAGCTTTCTATGCAATTTCAGTTTTTCTCCATCCAATAATCTCTCCATCGTGTACAATAGACAGAAACTTGTTACGATACTACAAGGAACCGCAGAAACATAGCTAAGTGCCTGCTCATACGAAAGAAAAGGAAAGGGAAAAAGAAAGAACCATAGCAAGAATACGATCTGTAGTAACATTACGAATAGTTATATATAGCAACCCCTCGCCTTTTTTTTGGAAGAGCGCAGTCATCGAGCAAGTGAATTCTTTATTATTCTTTATTATTCGACAATATATCCTTACATGTATGTATGTGTGTGTGTGTGTGTGTATATATATATATATATATATATATATATATATATATTTAGAAATATATATATCGTTCCACTAAATCTATTGTTACATGATTGTCAATGATCAATCACGAAGTTTATAGTTTACTATTTATTCATTTCTTGACTGCTATTTTTTTTTTAATATAAATCTCATACAACTAATAAGGTAACAATAATTGATGAAAGAAATCTAGTGTACTGGTAAAATTAATATGGAGTCAATAATTAAAAAGCTAAGTAGAAAGTCACCAAGTTGAGAAAAAAAATGAATTCTATATATTTTTCAAATGTCATAGAATCATAAAATGCGACAAATAATAACGTGAAATAATACAAGTTATATTTTTCTGAGTATGTTACATTTTACCTGGTCACTAAATTTCTTTCATTCTCGTGGTTCGATACAATTTGACAATCAACGTGTCCTAAAATTAGAAATCGAGTTGCATGTGCTAAAAGGGAAACGAACAAGCGAACAAAATGCGAGATAAGAACCAGGTGAATGAAAACGAAGATCAGGCTTTGGATAACAATATGAATGTTGTCTTCTCGGAAACAAAAAATGGAACATGGTCAATAATAAGAAGTGACTTCTCCCTGAAGTCGGACTGCATACCTGCGACTCGACTTTGACGCAATTAACTGTTAATATTTACAATGTACCGTGGTAGAAGATGTATCGAGATGTGGTATTTTAAATGTAAAACAGAAACACACACACACACACACACACACACACACACACAAATGACAAGAGGAAACGTTAACACTTGGTAGAATTAGAGACGAAGGAATAGAGAAAGAGGGTTGAAAGAAGCGAAATGGTAACACTAAAAATTAGTAAAAAAGAAATAATCAAATTTCTAGTTTGTTTCCAATTGGCAACGAAAAAGAAAGACAATTTGAACGAGTTGGAAGGGGAAAATTCATTCGAAACGTCACTTCGCTTCTTTATATGCCCTAGTTAGAGAACCTAGATCAAAACAGAAAAATAAGAAAGTGATTAGTATGAGGAAATGGTTTGCATGCAATAAAATGTTACGCGACAAGAAAAAGAAAGAGAATGAGAAAATATCGATATGTGCGGCAATATCGATGCCCTCACGACGCATATTCATTTTTTACTCCCGAATGTAGAACGAACGAAAAAAAAAAAGAAGTAAGGATAACTCATAGACGAGGTTCCCCGATTTGCATATTTAGATCGATCAATACAGGAAAGGATTTTTTCGTACTTTCCAACTTTTTTTTCATTCCACTACCCCCTTTTTGACTAACGTGACCGGACAACAGGTTTTGGTTATCAAATTCGCATGAAAAATTATCATGTACGTTACAAAAAAAGATAAAATTTATATTTTTGTATACATATATAATTAGAGTGCGGATTTTTATATTATTTATTCATTCGTGTAAAAACATGCAACAGTATATAAGACATTTGAGGAGTAGAATAGTTTTTTATAGTGTACAGTAAGTGGCATAAATCTCTTTTTATATTTGATTTTTTTCAATTATATTATATGTTATATGCTCGTGAAAATATGAATTCGTATAAATATCCGCTTCTAATTATAATATTACAGATACGAAGAAAACTGAAAATTATATTTTTTTACATTGTATAGTGATTATGAAAGATATCTGTGTACATTTATTAATTAATGTTCCGAAATTCAATTAGTATATACCACAGTATATTACATTTTACATCATATGAGTTTCATATGAGTGTAAGAATTTGATGATTATGAAAATGAAGATAATAAAAGAAGTTTCTTTGGTAAATAGAAACATGTACAAATACTTTTAATAATCGTTATATGTATATATCTATTTTTTTTTCTTATTTGCATATATGTAAATGATACGATTAAGGAGTTTTATTAGCAAATTTGATACTGAAACATGTTGATCGGTTCCCCCAGCTGAATGTTTCATCTAACAATTTCATCCAGGAAGATCGGTATGAGTGGAAATCGCGTTTATTAATCCATGTACTAACAGGTCTAACTCGATCCTTGATCTATTACTAATCCGTTTTACCTTGTGCTTGTTTATTTATTTCTCGCACTTGTCTTCCCAACAGCCACAAAAATACCTTCATCTGGTGATTTCTTTCAGATCTAAAAGCGAAACTACTACCGAAAGCAGCGAAACCGTGCACGAGGAGGCCGAACCTGCAAAATAAAATAAAAACAAAAAAAAAAAGAGAGAGAAAGATAAAGAAAAGAAAGAGATCATACAATTTCTTTTTTTTTTTTTTTTTTTTTTTTTTAATGAACTCTGAAATAAGAAATTGCAATTAGTCCTCAACGTTATCTAGGAAGGCTAGACGAATGCTTAACTGAGGAAAATAAATCAATTTATTTCGTACAGAAGCAACACTTAATTCGACGATGCACGATGTTCTTTTAAGACACATCCTCTCTCCCATTCAACGAATTTATCGTTTCTAGTTTTTCGCAATCGATGATTTAAGAAAATATTATTTTTGATAGCTTCAATCATTTGAGATTCAGCTCGAATCAGCCGAAAGTCTTAATCTTCCTGTACATAATAATAATAATATAGATTTGTATTAATTTGTACTATTCGTTTATTTATAATTATACAATAATTATTTATTGTGCTTTTTTATTTAAAAATGATAAACTGCAACGAATAATCTCAATTTTCTTGCTCAAAAAAAAAAAAAAAAAAGGAATTGATTGCACTGTTAATCTTCAACGTGAATTCTCTACCGTATGTAAAAAAATTATTTAATAGGTCAATTTTTTATTTTTGGTCCAATCGATCTGACGGCACTCTAAATCTCTAGAAAAGTGCGAAAATATTAAACGCGCAAATATTACGGCGAGTCGATAAAATATTAGTCACGAATCAAAACGTCTGTTCAACTTCAAATGAAAATCTAACATCTAAAATAGGAGCAAGAAGTGTAATTACCATTCTTTACAGCTTCATAGAAAGTGAGTTCGCCATGTTCAATAAATGATTACTGAAAACGTGTAAAACGTGTACCGACTTCCGCGTGTCGTGAAGAGATATCGTTTGAAACGCGAAGCTTCGAGCGGCTCGTTACGTACTTTCACAGTTGTGGCGTGCAATTGCATATTTTCTGCGAAAACTGAATCATAGTTCGGCATAATCAGCGATCGTTAATCGAACATCAAACATTTTTCTACGTAGCAGGCGAGACGAATGGGCAAGGTATTGCCAGTTTGATTAGTATTGACGCGAGTACGCCTCTTAGTCAATGTCACGTTTCACCCCCGTTTTGCTGAATACCTAATTAAAAGAAACACGTACTCGAGGATGCATCGATATTACTGGTTTACCAGGTCAGTTATCACTTGTCGTAGAACGTCATTGTACGATTAACGTTGCCGCATTTGACGTCATTGTTCCATATAAATGCCGCAAGGATTAGCTTTGCCGGACACAAGTCCGCCACATCAGAGCTATTGCAAGCTGATTTAGTGACTTTTCATAGAGCAGAAGTTCTTTTCTACGAGTTATACTTGCAGTTTGCCTTGCTTTTATCTTCTTTGAGTGATAACTTAAAGATATCCGAGTAATTTTTAAGGCAGTGTTCTTGCGAGCGTTTCTTAGGCTTGGAAATTAGAAGATCGGTTGAAGAACGTTGAAGGAACATCTTACTGAAATAACAAGATGGTAAGAATATTTTGAAAATGTTCAAATAGCTTTAGCGTGGTTTGTCTTTGATGGAATTCTGAACTTTTTTTGGCACAATTTTCTATAATTGATGCTCTAGAAAAAAGAAAATTTAAACAGATTTTAATTTATTTAAATCAATGATTAAATTATACTTTATATATTTACCTTATATTTTATTACTTTATATACCACGAACCAATAATTTTATAATATTTTGTACTAATATAGACCATACAGTAATATTCTATACTAGTAGTAGAAAACTATAAAAAAAGTTGTTAGAAAAGAAATTTTAAAAATAAAATATTCCATTCGGAGTTCTCGTCGAAAACTTACGTTTATTAGAATAAGTAAGTAAATCTGAAAATAACACAATAACAACAACAACAAAATTTTACGTATTCATCGCAGAGAGTTATCGTAGCCGCCTTCTTTCTGACTTTCCTCGGCTGCTGCGCTGCACTTCCGGCCAAGCTGGAGGACAATTCCAATCCGCTTATCGGCATTCCGATTTTGTTCGAGGAATCAACCGGTCCTGGAAGCAAACGACAGGATGACTCAGCTCCGGTAGTATACGCGCTTTTACTGAGTAAATTGGATGGGTCGGAGAGGGATTTTGATAGCACATTGGTCGAGAAACGTGACGCAAAGGAAAATGATCAGGAGGATCTTGAAACTGCAGCTGGTACTAACGCTCTTCGACCACTGTTCGTCTATCGACAGCAGTTGGCTTACAGGCAACGACTCAGGGACTCGAATCGTCGAGGATATCGATTCTGAACCACGTTAATGGGACTGGTTATGTTGTTGACAACCTGACAAGCCAAAGGACAAGCAATTTGGTAGCTGAAGAAATGCACGTGACATGGACATTTATGGAAATTTATGAACGAAGGGAAGAATATGAGTTGCCTCTTTTGGTTGACTGGGAAAAAACTTCAACTTTGAAAAAGAGGAATACTTTTACAGACACCCTTGAAAGGAATGTAATAAGGAAAATTTTCTAGAAAAAGAGGGATCTATAATCTTTAAAAGGAATACAGTTGGAACGAGAAAGCAAAGAAAGTTTTAAAAAATTTATATTTTTAGAAAGAATTTAAAACTATTATTTAATTTTGACAAAGATGAACTTCGTATTGTATTTCTTTTTACTGATAAGTATAGTAGAAAATGCTTTCAAGATATAGAATACGGAAGTAAAGCGAACTTTAAGAACGCTCTGTTAGTTAACAAACTTGTTAATGGATGAATACGAGTAGTAGAGTTGTTAATTCGATGAGCAAACAGTCTACATGATGAACAGAAACATCAGCGGTTACAGAAAATTTGTAGAAAATAATCATCACAATAATTCAGTCAGTCTTTTAAATTTATGTTCTATAATTTGGTACAATTACTTTTGTGCCAAATTCTTATAAGATAAACTCTTAGCTCATAATATTGTATGGAAGAATGAATTAATACTTTAAGATAATACTCTAATTGTAGATAATTTGTAATTGTAAGAGAAAACTACCCACCAAAATGAGCATATTATTGTCAGACATAAGAATGTAGAATATTATTATGTATGTTATCTATATAATATTATTAATGAATTGTTTTTTGTAATATAATTTTTTATATACACGCTAAATATATTAATAAATTCTCACTTAATAAATTCCTCATGATAAAATATTTAAGAATTTTTTTTATTCTTATACATATACATTTATTATAAATGATTATTAATCACATCAATATACAAACGTATAAAGAACAAACTATTTTCCAGGGAATACTGGTATCCTTATAAAATGGCGAGAACCTTTTTCATCACTGGACCAATATCTATTACTGAAAGATGGCTGGTACCAAGCAGGATACAATCTTTTTTCTTCCTCAGATTCTTGTGAATATGTGCTTTTCCTTTCTCGGTCTTTAACATCCATTAAATCTACTTCTGCAGGATCGAATTGACTATAAGATTCTTCTTTGGAGCTTTTTCTCGATGAATCGTCAATGTCTTCTTCTGCGGTATCATTTTCATTATTTTCATCAGAAGTATTATTTTCGTCAGAGGTATTATTATCACCATTATTTTTATCAGAAGTATGATCCCCATCTAAATTTAACGACTCTTGATATTCTCCATCTTCACCATCTCGTTTAATACGATACCAAGGTTCCAGAACAGAATTATGATTTGATTTCTCAAGTATGATAAGTATCTGTCGATCTTGTCTTTCATCTGTAGATTCTGTAGTATCCATTGCAGATGCTTCGGAAACTGATGTATTATTTTCTAAAGAAGTTGATCTCATCGTAGAGGTTGCGAAACTTGAATCAAGTTCTAATGTGTTCAGCATTGTCCCGTTGTCAATTTTTAAATCAGAAGCAGTAGAATTCGAAGACTGCATCGGAAGTGCCTTTATTTCTAAATTGTTGCATTCGAATGGCCGAAGAATTTTTAACAAGATGATCAAGCTAAGGAAAGAAATCGGGCGTCCCATTTTCTTCTGTCGTCACTGTTAGAAAATAATCGCAAGAAAACTGATCGTTTAATCTTAACTTTTGATTCGACAATAATTGTACGAGCTGTTCAAATGCTAACGAGGTACTAAGAAACTGGAAAATTGTTCCCTCTTTTTATAGTCGGCTATACAGAAGCTGCTAAAGTGATCGCTAAACATTTGAATATTATTAACGATGTACTAATTGCCAAATTAGTGTCTAAAGGATCCTGACGATTCAAAATAATATTTATGTGGATAATATTTTATTGTTTCATATAAGTGGATAAGTGTACAGAAATCTTTGAAAACAAAAATTTTGAGAAAGATTCTTATTCGTCGACATTTCCTTTACTGTAGTCTTTCGTAATTTTTAATTGATACATGGTAATTGCAGTCGGTTGTGTATATATATATATGTATTGTAATTTTATGGATATTGTTCTTTCAGACATCTATTATTTCTAGTTACTTAGTTCTTAGATATTTTCAACTTAATATAATATATGATATATTATATATTAATATTAAAACGAATCAAAGATATTTATATCGAATCATTAAAAAACTAATAAATTTGATAAAATAAATCTATAAAATCTATAATATTCTATATAATATTATATAATAATATTCTATTAAATCTAATTATAGAGTGCTATATTTTGATTGAAACTGAGAAAAATTGAGTACAACTTTTCATTGACGAGAGCTGACTAAGGGAAGAGCAAACGGTATGTGATATTAAAATTGAGGAGGCAAGTTCAAGGTGGAGCTAGCCAAAGTGATGTACCGCAAGGTTGATACTCACGTCTGTTAGCAGGACAACGATAATTCTTTTGGTACCTGGTATAAAACGTGAGCGGACCGTTATTGCTAGTCAGAGTCGAAAAGACGTTGTTCGAAGTTTTTGTCAAAGAGGTAAAAAAATCCAAAACGCATTGAAAGAAGATTGAAGAAGATCCCGTGACGGCAGCGATGAAGCATAAAATGGTACATACCACACATATAATACAAGTAGTGTTACTAAACGTTGATTGATATAGCCGTTCTTTATCTAAATAACAAAATATATGCAATAAAATCCTAAAATGAAGATATTTGTATCTGTTAAATCTATTAATTTTTAAATTTCTTTGGGTTTCGTAATTTCATGAATAATAAAATAAAAAACGTGCAAATTAAAAGTAGAGTGTGAAAATTACGTGCTAAAATTTCAATGGCGTGTTTCCAGTATTGCGTGACTAAGCGTTGAAATACTGCGCAATACACTATTCAATTGGGATCTTCGCTAATTTTAATTAACTTTAATACTGTTATCGTTTTAGGCGATTACGTTACAATTTGCTTTTTGTTTGGCTTTGATCTATGGGAACGGTTCAATGGGAAAACCTTTGACAGCAGAGGATGTCGAAGATTTACTTCCACCAGCCCCGCGTGATAAAAACGAAACGATAGCTGCGGTCGTTCAGGATCCAGTTGTTCAGGATGCTGTGCATCACGCAGTTAGCAATGGGTCTCTAAATGGATTGGTTGTTAAAAAGCATGTATTCATAATGCCAGCCACCAATCCGACTATGGTTTGTACAAAATGGAATAAATATCGTAATTTCAATTTCTATGCAATTTTCGTGTTTCTTTCGTGAACAAACCTGAAAAATAAGAGTTTTCGAGAGTTTTCAAGAGTATATTTCAAGATGGAACAATATTTAAGTTGAAAATTAGCATTTTAGGTATTTTAAGACAATTAGCACACCTTGTCGGATATTCCAAAAATACGAAATTTCGGCATTGAACTGGCCTGGATGACTTCGCTATGACTACTATATAATAACTAAACTATAATTTTTTTCTTTATTTACCATAGTTGAAATAGTTCAAAATTTTTATCGTTGGATTTTATCATATTAATTATTTGTCTAACTAAATAATTGATTGTTTTATTATGTTAATTTTGAATTATCTTTTATCCAAGATATTGTCGAAACGCGAACATCTGCTAGTCGTTCCCACCGAGAACTTGGAGGATGTACGAAAAAATATTACAGCAGCGAAAGAAGCAGAGGCTCAAGAATCCTCATCGTTGGAAAGTCAAGCATTCTTCGAGGGCGACGCAAGTGACTACGCGCCACAGGTAAAGGATAATAACTCAGCATGGACATTCCATCCAATCAGATCTTCGTCTGTGATAGAAAATGGTGATGCGTGTCAAGTTGATCTTGCTAGAAAAACGCAAGAGAAACGCAATCTATTATTTAGATAAATCTGTTGTTTTCTCTCTCTCTCTCCGTGCGTGTTAAGATCAAATATGTCTGCGCGGCAAATTGTATTGCACCGTGTTAAAAAAAGTTTTACATAAATTCCTTTCTATGATACGAGAGTTTGGCTGTTTCACGGAAAGTAGAATTTCTTTTATCTCGTTCATAAGTTTGTTAAAAAGAATATCATTAAAATTTGTAAGTTAAATATTATCTTGTAGTTTTAAATTATTAAATAGAATAATTTGAAAGAAGTATTGCCGATTAAATTATTCGCTTCCATATTTTCATTAATTATTAATCAATTTCTAATTTTTTTTTTTCGATTTCCAGGACAACGAAAGCCGATTGGAAGAAAAAGAAAACGAGTCTTTCTCAGAACAGAATGTTGGCCAATCAGTGCCATTGAACGAGAAACGTAAAAGCGGAACTGAATTCTTGAAAGACAAACTCAGTAACGGAACTGTGTTACCGGAGGATTCATCTTCAAAAACGATAGCTGTTCCCATTGTCGCGGTTATTGATCCCTCAAACGCTGAAAAGGGCAAAGTGAAGAGCCCGATCGTGGCCATTTTGCCTAATGAAGTTAAAAATGGCCAGTTGAATAGCCAGATGGAATTTTTGAAAGATAACGGCGGAAAGATTGAAAAGAAAGCTCAGGACTTTGTTGATCAGAGTTCATTGACAGTCAATCCTAATTATTGGAAATCATCAACACCGTCGGAGGTAAATTTTGATACAAACTACGTGTAATAGAAATATAAAATTAGAAAGAAGAATATAGAATATCATTTTTATTACAGTAGTTGTGGGAAAAATAGAGGATTTTAAAAGGTAAAAGGAGAGAGAAAAGAAGGAAGAAAGAAAAAAAGATAAAAATTAGAATATTAATAAATACTAATAATTAATAATTACTAATATTACACTGTAAAGTTCTATGAAATAATGTTACATTAATAATATCCATTACTAACATTCTCTTTAGAGAAAATTAATGTAATTAATATGCAATAATAAGCATAATTGCTAAGATGAAAGAGACTTTTTCTATTTTCAGATTATCGTTGCTTCATCACCAACATATAACAGTGACCCAGTGTCATTAGCCACAGACGGAATGCTTTTATCTCCAGTAGTAGTGTCGCAATGGGCAATGCTATCACCATCTCTGCAGAATGATCAAATGGATTATTCCCAAGAAACAGGTGACATGGATGTAGCTGAAGATATTGTATTTAGGCCTCTGTTTAAATATCGACAGGAATCGCAGCAGCGGTCTAAATACTATGACGGCAGTAATCGACGATATAGTTACACACCGTATCGCAGTTATAACAATTATTATCCGAGACGCCCTTATTTTTACAGATCTTGATACGATGATTATTAAAAACGAGGAGGATTAGGGCGAGAAGAGAGAAAGAAAGAAATGTAATTTACGCTTGGATAGACGGGAAAAGAGGATATTTTGATCTGATACATTTCTCATTGCTTTACGATTCTATATTTTAATACCTATTTAGATAAAATTTTGTCTCCGTTTACACCGTGCGTAGAAAAAAATATGTTTTCTGTTCAATTGAGTATCAATTAAATTGTGAGTTCAAATTTTGAATTTTCATTTATTTCTCCTCTTTTTATTTTCATCTTTATTAAAATTGAAAAATATTACGACGATGAATGCTGGCTTTTGCGAGAAGTTATTAATTTCTTCTTCCTTAAGAAAGGAAAAAAATTTGAGTCGAAAAAATGTAGGAAAATTAAACAAACTTTCTGTTTAAAAAAATCAATCTTTTTTTGAAACCCCGAAAAGATTAATCATATTTGTTCATCAAATAAGTGCGAGCGAAAAATTAATCCTAATCATTCATAGCTATAAAAAGAATAGAAAGCAACAATAAATACCATGAAATTTAAGGCTACAAGGATGCTTGAAACGTTGTGAATGATGACAACGATGAGTGAAGGTTGTCAAGAAATGAAGACTTCAATGGCATCGGTGTCATTTCCAAACGAATTACCACCGTTTATTTCTGTAAGATATCAACTTAAAGACTTTCTCTCAGTCTGCAAGCAAGATTATAAATTATAAATCTCAAAATGTAAGTCTCGTATCTGTAGAAAAATTAAATAAACTATTTACTTCGAAAAACTCAGATAGAGTTACATTATTAGTTAAGTTACAAAATTCACAATGATTTTCAAAGTAAATATTAACGTTAATCAATACTGTTGTTTAAATTCATTCTTCGATAAAACAAAAAAATAAAAAAACGTAATTCTTAGATCTATTTGTCATATACATACACGTATAATGTTAATATACGTACGTTTCTTTAATGAAATTGATGTCGTTTCAAAGAAATTTAAAATATGATAAACAATGATTAGAATTAAAGAAGATAAACTTATCAATTCCAGAATGTACATTTCGTACAAATGTAACATTTATATAATAATAAATAACACGACAACTTAAAAAAAAAGAAAGTCTTTATCAGCAATATAGATACGCGTAATATATTAATAATAATCATCGTTAAAATTCATCTAGAGATTAATGTTTAATGATTAAACGCGTCCGATGAATACATATTCACGAACCAATTTTCCACGAATGAATTCCGATAACTACGTTACATGTGACAATAGTCACATTACAGACATGAATTAACGACGTGTTAATGTCTGGAATTGTTAGTCATTCATTCCTTCCTTGATTCATTCATCGAAGATGTCCAGCAGATGTACGACGAGGGTGTATACTAAATTCATTTACAACTATACTTTGGGAGGGGGAGGGGGAATTTCAAACATTTCTTTTGCGTGACGTATATAATAGCGTACAAATTGAAATACTTATGAAATGTTAGATATTTGATGATTTCAAGGAATAAGAAATTATATTTTATATACTTTGAAGATATAAAGTAGTATTAGCGAAATGAAGCGATCGTTTTAACTTTAATCAAGCGGATTAAGTTTGTATTCCATGTCTCCTAATTTATTTTATGGATTTGGTTAATGAGATTGCTTTACTTTATTTATTTTATAATTTGCTCAACGGGAATTGTTGTCACGAAGACTAATAAAAGTCGAATAATCCTTTAAACGTGTTATAAATTCACAATCGATCAACTTAGTAATCAACTTTTGTAATGTTTACATATGAAATTCGTGTCTTTATTTCTCTTGCAGTAAAAACAATTTAAATATTAGAGCTATGTCGCCTCACTTGCGACGGACCTTCGATTTTCATTTTCAAAGACTCTCATTGTTTTCACGTACACGAATTGGAAGTTCTTTTTCAGTCTACTTCGTTTCCGTCATTTTGATTATGAAACTTTCCACTTGTTTGATAACACTTGATCGATGTAAAATAATATTTTAATTCTCAATTTTGTTATAAAACAGAACAGCGCGAGGTGCTACTGTGCGATACGATGCGCGCGCAACGTGAGTAAATTTCCGCGGGAAATTTCACGCAGTTCAAATATATTTATAAATATTAATTAATTTTCGATCGTGCCGTCGTATGCAAGTTCAATTCCAATTTTCAAATACATTTCCAACAAATCAGAATTGTAACGAAAATATGCGCAGTGTAAATAAAAATGGTGGGAAAATAATAGATGGGTTAGGAATTAGGCGTTGTGTATTAACTCGATGTGTACGAATGTTTGACAGTCACTGAGTAGACATTTAACTTAACCTGGGGAACATATGATGACTGGTTTGAAAAAAATGTCGGCGAAATTCTTCGTACTGACGCGATGAATGAATGCAGTTCTTTTCAAGGGAATTCTCAACGTGTGAAATATAGGTTTGCTTTTGAAATTTGTAAGACAATGAGCTAAGGGCTGATTCTCCATGGATGACAATTGTAAAAGTAAACGAAGAGACGCGAAGCAAAATTTTGTGAATCATGAAGGTTTCTTCGAAATATAATAAAAAGGAATTAGGATGTGGAATTTAGTTTTGTTCAATTATATATGTTTTAAGTTAGGCCTATGATGTTTAGATCAACTAGCTATTTTGTTGGCGTTAATCAAGAATACAATACCAGAGGAAATTGTGGTTTCCTTATCAAAAGGATTATACACGATATTTCTAATCTCTATTTGGATATTATATTTATATCATGTTACTTGTACATTATACTTATGTTTATTTAACCATTTCTTTTATCAATTATAAAATAAAAATAATTATCATCGCAGAATAATTATATTCGCGAATTCTTGCAATCAATGAAAATCAAATTAAATATCACGATGTTACGATATTACATCATAATTTCAATCCAAGAAATTAAAGAAAAGAGAAAGAAAAAGTAAAAAAAGGCAAGCACGTAAAATCTACAGAAACTCTACAAGTCTACAAAAATTCTTGGCACATTTTTTGTCTAAGAACTGCAATGTTGCATGTCACAGAAAATACGAACGCGAGCGAAAGAAATGAAAAAAAGTGAAATCAAAGTTGCAAACGATACCGCTATCGTATTACGTGGAATGAAAGGTCGAGGAAGTAAGGTCAAGTTAAGAGAACGTTCAAGGTGTTCGAGCTTTCGCGTGGAAAGCCAGTTCGATAGAGATAAAAGAAACAAGACGATCCTCTTTGCTTTTCTTTATTTTTCTCTTCGAGGATCGTTCGCGAAGCTGAGTCACATCTAAACTGTAAGCTTCGACTACGTCGTCCTCTCTTTGTGCATATCGAGCGTGGCAGCAGCTTAATCACGTTCCTGGAGATCGCAAACATACCACGTGCATATATAACCGATGCCCGGTCAATTTGTTCTCTCAATCGCGATCTGAGCGTCGCTAAGAACAGAAATCGCTATTCTGGCCTTCGATATCCTTCAGCCGAGGAACGTTAATCTTCACGACATGTGGACTATATTCGTGGTAAGAGGAGATTTATTATTATATGTAATAATTAGACTACGAATTTTCATGCAAATTCATAATTTCCATATTAATACCAAAGAAATGCTAAGAAAATATTATAGATTTCAAGGTGCGATTTATTTTATTTATCAAGAATCATAACGAAAGCGCAATCTTTTTATACTTCGCATAAGTGCACAACGATCCGCAGCCTAGCGATAACAATAATGTATTGTATTTATTGATATTAATTGATACAAGTATATTAATATTAGACAATTACGTTATTAAGTCGGATAAATCCGAATCTTTTCACGATTTCTTTTTCAAACTGACGTAAGTTAGATTTTCTTCAATTCTATTTACGTAATCGTTAATTTCAAATGATATTGGATATATTGCGAACAGTATATCGCAAAAGATATAAAAAAGCTAATAAACTGAAAAAATGTTGGAAAATTCTACGTTGAGTTATGTACTAGTAATATTGCTAACATGATTTGAACGTGTCAATCCTTTATAAAAATGTATACATACAAACAAACATTGAAGATAATGTAGATTATGTAACAAAATACGCAACAGAAAATATTCAGTCACTTCTGAGATAAAGATTATCTTAAAAATGCGATAAACGCAGATGTAATTAAAATATGTGATTAAAAGTTTGCCTACGCTGCATTTAAATTTCTTTCTCAAACTCCTTTCAGCAGGTTCTATTTGTAATAGCGTCCTTCGACATCAACTTCGCGAGATCATTGAACGCGGAGTCTTCCTTAAGGCTATCTGATCCTAGTGTATCAAGATTAAGGAATGTGGAAGACATACCAGCCAGACTTCCAAGGAAATTCCGGGGAAACAGTCGTACTAGGAGATTACACATAGAGAATCAACATGGATTCGATGGCAAAGTGGAAAAGATTCACATCAATTCCGAGGAGGATCTTCCAGGAATTCGGGCGTACGGAATGCAGAAAAAGAATTTGAAGAATAATGGCTATATCGAAAGAACAATACAGGAAGATATTATGAAAGAAGTCGATGATGATTCGAGAGCTGCTCGTTCGGTATCTGAAAATCTTTTTTCACACTTTTTAAATTTTAATTAATATTCGAAACAATTTTGTTCAAAGTATTATTATTGCTTCGTGTCTTTATATAAGCATTAATTATACAAAAAGAGATTTCTTTTGTCTTCTTTTAAGCTTCATAAAAGATTAAATCCATGTTTCTTACAAGCTGACTTAAATTAAAATAATGACACTTTACCGACCGATAGCCTATTAATCGGCTAGCTATTCACCGCTAATACACGGTCGGTAAAGTGTTAATATCATTGCATTATTTATATTGTGAAAATGTATATCTTTCGTGGATTAATTTCAGATCGAAGCTTACGGGAAAATGAAAGATCATCTGGAGATGAATGGCCACATCGAAAGAGGCAACCTTCAGGAATCTCCAGCCAGCTATCAGTCATCGCGGAATCAAAAACCCAGGATAATCAGGTCCATTGAAACAGAAGCAAAACAAGAAAGTCTTGAAGATGGCCTGGAAGATCTAGAAGCGCAAGACGCCAAAATTTTCAGACCGCTATTCGTGTACAGGCAACAGATGGCTAGAAGGAAGCATTACGGGAGAAACCATATTCGCAGTTCTTCGACTGGTCGAAAATCGTGTCACGATTAACGATCAATTTTCTGAAAATTCTTCCCATCGAGTCCACTTTTTTTTTCGATCATCGGGACAGCGTTGATGAGATACAATAAAGCAACGGACGACTTGTTTCACGAAACATATGTAAACGAGAAATCGGTGAAGTGTATTTGCATTGCGGATCCTTGAAGTCGCCTAATTACCATAATAATTAACCGATTGAGTCAGCGTCACATTGTGCCATAAAATAAGAAAGCGGTTTCTAAAGACTGGTAACTGGGAATAAGTTTTGGAACAATGATCGGAAGCGCGATAAACGGGCAATAAATGGCAGGCAAAGAACATTACAAAGTACCAAATAGTATTACAATTAACGATGATAGAACGTGTAGTTCGTTAGTAATGAATGTATGACGTAATTGGAGATTTTGATACTTTGTTACATATTGATACAGGATAATTAATTAAATTTGAACATGCATCTTACATTTGTTAATAATGTAATTAGATGACGATCGATCAATGAACATGTAAAATGGAATTACAATCGAGAATTATTCGAAATTTGCTATTTCGTTGTACTCACTGTGCGTGTAATTTTTATAAGAAAATGATTTAAATTTAATTTTCGACCAACGATAAACATGTTATTAGGTGCTATGCCTAATTATAGTACCAAGTCCAATTATAGTCGATGTAATTATCTAAAATTTTGCGGTTTAGCGTATTGCGAGTAACTTTCGTTAGAAAGTTAATCGGTATTTTATCGCCAGGTTTCTGGCTGAATGTTTTGGTCACCTTGTGAATAAAAACTAAACGAAAAAAAAACATATGAGAAATAGCAATGTCCCCGTTCGCTCGATTTTCTATCGTCCAATTTGTTTGATTTGACAAATTTAGAATGGAGTGGACTGATCACATGTTTGTCGATATTGAATGCCTTTTACCTAGAAACAATTATCTCTCTCGACATACCATTTTGCATTTCGTTTTTCTGGATATCGTTTAACATGTGCGACGCAAGAAAAGCTACGACTCTGATCGTTGAAAATCAAACAGACAACAGAGGCACAACAGACAACGAAGTAGTTGAAATTAAAGAAAACCAAGGAAAGAAAGAAAAATCAGAAGACAGGTTTTATATAATAAATAATAATAATAATAATAATAATAATAATAATAACAACAATGATATGATAATAATAATAATGACAATAATAACGTATGTATGCCATTTTAGGCAAAAATCTCAAAGAGAATCGATAGTTTTCTATTTAATATCATTAATCGTGTGGCACGTTTTGGATGCATTGATACTGATGATTCTTCTGCCAGTCATGATCTGGCAATGGATTTCAGCCAACGATCGTTTAAAGATCATTCTGAAAGCCGTGGTAGAAGTACATTTTCACTCAAATAAATATTTCATATTATACACATGTGAATAGCACACGAAAAGACTATATAACTGAAAAGGGAAGCTTTCCCAGGTTTCTTAAAAATAAATGATAAACTTATGGAATTTTACAAAGAATCAAATAGACAATCATATTTTGAAATGATGGTTTGGTAGGATACAGAAATATACATATGATTCTACAACCAAAGAAAGGATAACATAATTTATTAACATAAAATTGATTAATATGAAATTATTATTATTAATACAGAGTGATTTTTAATTGATTACAATTATTATTAATATTAAATACATCGATAATATAAAATATATAAATTAATAGATACATCATATTAAATGTAATAATAATGATATATTAATACATATTAATAAGTAAATATTCCGTTGTAGATACAAAATGCCACGATAATTGAAGGACAATAAATAGTGTTAAATCAGTCTACTATTAATTTTCATAAAATTATAGTTACGTTTTTCAAAATCATAAAAACATGCCGTGGTTATAGATTATAAGTTTGGTTTGATTACAAGTGGCTAGATTTAAATTTTCAGAATCTTGACTTACGTTTATCACCGTTCGTCGATTGAAAAATACAATGATCAAATAAAGTTCTTTTACAATTTGCTCAGGTTACGTTTGAACTGATTATGTGGGTGATCTTCGCTGGAGTCTCCGTTCTTATGACTACGGCGTTCGTTCTGGAAGACATTTACTATGGAAAAAACGACTATGAAAAATCTCGGCAGTTAATGAACACACGTAACGAGTCCACGTCAAATAATAACGATACAGCAAATTTTTCGAAAGGACAGAGCAAACTGAAAATCCCCGAAAACTGACACTGATCGTTCTTGTAACAATTTTCATTTTCTACCTTTGTATTTCTCTACTTTTACTCTATCTTCTTATAGCATTCTGTATTTTGTATATTTTTACTGTATATTTTATTCTACACTGCATTCCTTATTGGCTTTTAAGCTGTTTCTCAAATTGCAAGGGTTTGTAATTGAATTTTTTACACATTCGAGGAAAATACAATTTCTTTTTTCGTAAAATAGTCACCTTTTCCCTTCGTACTTATTTTTCTTGCAAGATTATAGTCAATTCCAATCAATTCAAGCCATCGTGTATACGATATGTTTAAGTGTACTTCTTCGTACTTTTTAAATTCATTTGATCAGAATGTTCAAACGTCTGAAGTTCTTAGAAACTTCAAACTTCATTTTTTGAGTATTTAACATGGCACAAAAGTTCCAGATTTTCAAGAGGAAAAAGTTCCGGTTTAGTTTTATGTGATCTTCAACGAACAGATCATTAATCCTGCCAGAGTCTTCGACACCAGATTAAAAAATCTCTCGCATCAAAAATTATTCTTTCACAGTTTCCTCTACAAGAATAGAACTAGTAACCGTACAAATTATCTAAAGTAAAATAAGTTAGACTTAGACTAAGAATGCAGATATAATATTCAAGAATATAAAAACACACGAAATATAATACTCGTCATTTAATAAATGATTCACGTAGACATTTGTTTAATAATAGGTTCAAAATTTCTCCTAAATAGAAGATTTTTCGATGTATATTGACGAAGGTTCTTAGATCAACAGCTTCATTGATGTTGAATCTTCGTCAGTTGTCACATTTTCACGAAGCGAATCAAAATTGTCACTGGGCCCTTGTCGCGATTCAGGAAGCAGAAAATCATCGCTACTCTTCGTAGATAATTTTTCCAGTATCGACACGAAGAATTTGACTGTAGGAGAGTCAAGTAAATCAAGAACATTAGCATTTTGAATTTCGTTCATCAAAAGTTCGATCTTAGTAGACAAGAGATTCAAAACAGCAAGTTTGATGGTTTTGATGGTTTCGAATTTGGTTATTCCTAATGTTATCGCGTTGCTTATAATCTTATCGTTAATTCTTCTCAGATCTTCGTGTATATGACGTTTTGTTTTCACGGAATCTACCGCAGAAATTTCTCCTCGATTATTTTCGATTATTTTCGATTCTTTTTCGTCCTGGACTACATTACTGGCGGCTTCCTCTGTGGTGGTGAAGTTGCTGGTACCACCACGTGGTCGCGATGATACCACTGTGAGGAAAATCTGCAGAGATTTGGAATAAAATTATTTTGCGAATTTGTTTCGTTGTAGTTTGATTTTTTCCTCGAAGAAAGAGAGAGAGAGAGAGAGAAAGAGAGAGAGAGAATGATAATTTTCTGACAGAAAAGACGAAAGATATATTTCAGAAAGAAATTGTTACTTACGGAGAGAACGACGATGCTTAATAACTGCATGGTGTGCACAGTGTAGAACTTTTGAGACGTCTAGAACCGATGCCAGCTCTTATATATGTTAGACCGATGCCAGCCCTTATGTACGTTGGAACCGATGTCAGCCCTTATATACGTTAAAACCTTGGGCATAATAATCCTAATAACGGGACTTTCTCAAATTTCCTGGCATTTGGACATTTTGGGATTAGCGTAAGCTTTCACCTTCGTCCCGATATTCATTGTCTAATCTCCTTATCGTTGAACCGACAATTATTTTCATATTAGAAGTAAAGTAAGACGTGGTATACCGATTGCGAGTACAGATAGTGAAAAGTTTCAATAACGGAATATTCAATTGAAAATAATAGTGCACTGACATCGTTAACATCGTCCGAAGAAATCTTATCTTGCCATTTTGTAATTAAATGTCTCTTATTCAAAATCTGCATTCAACGATCCGAGATTATACCTCGATTTATTTTGATTATCAATTGCATCAAAGAAAAAGAAAACTGTAAATCACGCGCAGCGAATGTTAAGCCATGAGTCGAAGATAACTCGAAAGCTTATTGTTTGTTAGCATAATTTTCTTATGTGAATTAAAATTTCCGGAAACATCTGTCACGGCTTCTATTCGAGAATTTTTTTTTATCCAGTGCGAATGATTTTTTATAAATTTTGAATAACGAAACTGTATTAATAGTTGACGAAATACATAGAGGTATTATATCAATATGATATTTCGATGAAACTATGTCTTTAAAAATTTCAGTCGCACCGATAATAATACTTATTTAGAAAATGTTCCGACTATTTTTTAGCCGCTTTGCAAAAAGATTTTCTTTCAAATCGTTGTTATAATAATCAATTCGTTAGTGAAAATAATTGTAACAGTTTGATTAATTGACTTTCTGATTCTGTTATGTCCTTGAAAAATCTACACAACTATAAAACACGTTAAATCGTAAACACAGGCAATTGAATTACAATGATTGATGACTTGCATCGACCTTTTTCATCGATGGTCATCGAATTGCAATTTATTTGGCATAAATTCTCGGCGATTCGCAATTAAAAACGCATTTCATTTACGACCATGCCATCGCTATTGTTCAAACGGACGAAACAATCAGGACGACGTTTGATTGATGGTATTTGCTAATTTCGAGAGTTAAGTCTTCAAAAGTAGCCTTGCGAGTAAAAGCTTATGGTCATAAAAGGCCTCGTCAACGTTTACGATCCTAAATTTCTTGCTGCCTCTTCACATAAATTCGAAGAACGTAAATTGCCTTTTGCAGTTTTTCAACGGTGAGTTACATCATATAATGTCCTCGGTCATAAATCGTTTATATATTTTGACTTTTTATTCCAATTAGATTCCCTTGATCAGTTTAGAAAAATAAAAAAACGTAAAAATGATTTTTTTCACGCGATGAATATTTCTGAAAATGTAGTACAATTATATGCACGTAAATTTTTTTAAGTAATGTATATCATTCATTTTTAATTCTAAGCTGAAATTTTTAGTAAAGAGTCACTCAAAAATCTACTAACGAAAATAGTAATTAGTAACAAATGTCTTATAAAATAAATCGTCATTTTCATCTTTTTTGGAACATGTTTCTCAATGTCCTTCTTACTTGTGGAAATCTCACATATGCAAGCTAACACTATGGTTATTTTCTCAATATTTATTAAATTTTACCTTTTTTGTTCTGAAGAATTCATTACATTTTCAAAAAAAAAAAAAACTATGATTATTTTATTGATATAATGCTTCAATTTTTCTCAATATTTCCGACAATTTCTTTTCCATTTTTCACACAATGTTTAATTACATATCTAGCTTATATTGTATATTGCAACATCTTATCAAAGGAAATAAGATAGTTACATATATATATATAGCCATTATTATTCAGAAAAAAACCTTTCAAAAATAACTATTTGAAATAATATTATTCTGCATTAGCAATAACAGTAGCAAAAATTTACGTAAAATATACGTACAAATTAGAGTGATACTAATAAAATAGTATCACTCGAATACTTATGTAATTACAATCAGCCAAGGATAATTGAGCACCTTGATTATGAGTCACAGTATCAAACGATATTTCTTTATTCGTATTTTTCCGCACTGCATAAATTTTGTTTCTTCCTCTCGATAACTTTGATAATGTATTGCAATTATTTTAACACAACGTATTACATAATTTATCATATCATATTATTTTATTTAATTACATGTTTCTGTGAACCTATAATTCGCTATTGTTCGGGTATAACAATTAATTTAAAATACTTTGTGAAATAAATATTCCTTTGTGAAGTAATCTTAACTTAACAATGACTGTATATTTTTTGGATTGGTTTTCTTGTAAAGAAAATTCAAACATGTTTTATGTGCGTTAACAATTTTTGTCATCAGAAAATTTCAATTTAGAAAATGAAACAAATTGTCGCTGTATGTCTTTTATTGACAGCAGTCGATGCTGAAGTTTCTCTGAGAAGTTCTGAAAGACCTTTGAACAGATTGTTCCACTTGGAACGTTGGTTCCCATTATTGGGGCATCGGTTTACACTACCGGGACATCAGTTTGTACCACCGGGACATTCACTTCCAACACCAGGACAGTTACCGTTGTGTACAATATTTGGTGATTTATTTCCCAAAGACCAACAGAACAAAGAATCAGAATCTTGCACTGTTGTAAGGATTTGTCATAGTCCGCTAATAAACGAAACCGTAAGTTGTTACATATTATCATATTAATGAAATAAAATATACAACATAATTAAATACTAATGTTTTATATTAACATTTAATTATCCTTCATTTGTACTTTATTGATGATAAGTAGATTGTGAATTTATATGCAAAGACAAAAATGTATAGAATGCAAAAATATACGATATTTGAATTATGGTATTTGTTATAATATTTAATGTTAATAATAAATCTTTACTTAGACCCTATTCTTTTAGTAGTGTTCATAAAAATATGAATTTGTATAAATATCTGCAATTTAATGATAAATTAGAAAATTTCCAAATAATATTTCAATTGCCAAGTACATAATGAAAATTTTAATCATATATTTGTAATAATAGAAATGTCAATAGGAAACACCTGGAACAACATCAGTATTTACTCTTACTTCACAATTTCAAACCAGTGAATCTCCCCGTAGAAGGGAGTAGAAGGAATTATCGATATTAGAGCAGGCGACTAAATGGTAAAAATACTACAATGAAAGAAAAATAATAAGGTTTTATTAAATTTATCATACATTAAATCGATGTATGTGTTAATAAAATTCAATTTTATCTTATTTATATTTTATCTCTACCTTTCTTGTTGTTGACAATTTTTAATGTATAAAAAATGCAAAATTTTTAAATAAATTCAAATAAATATAACAAAACAAATATACATAAAATAAATTAACTTTTATGGAACAGAACTTAAATATACTTACTTAAATCATTCTTGTCTTTGCCTTTATGCATGCAATGTAATAGTTTTAAGTTTTTTATTTAATCTTTTTACTTACGTTTATACAGAATAAACGTTTGGTACATAGAAGAAAAAATATAATATAGTCATAAAATTAATTCTTCTTCTAAAAAAAATTTTATGTATCAAAGTTTGTTATGTTTTTCACTTTTTCCTATAAAGTAAATAAAAAGTTTATTAATGAAATATATATCAATCAAATATAATCGAGCTACATTTCACATTATCACATTGAAATCTTACCATTATCAGTTGACTATACAAATTATTGGTTACTTTAGTATTGGCATTACTGGTCAGAAAATCATCTGCATTTATCTTTACATTTGGTTCCTTGTTTTCTAAATATTTCACAGTTTTCTCAGCAACCACTTTAACGGTTGCAGCATTTAGTAAATAATCATTACTTGTTAATGGATATGCATCGCTGTTAATTGATAATTTGTATTAGTTAATAGATACGAACAACTTTTACATGACACTTACTCATTAAAATGATCATATCCAGCTTACTTACATCCAGTTTCTTTAAAATATAAACGATTACATTTTTTACATTTACGCACGAATGCTTCTGTTAATTTCTCAAAAAATAAACGTGCTTTTTCGAGTTTTTCATTATAGCATGGGAATGGCACGTGATTTAGTTCCTTGGCTGCTTCATGGTATATTCTATTTCAAGTATGATAATATACAATAATGATAGAAATAAAAAAATCTTGTATCGTAAATTCAGTAAATATAATTTTTACCTACCTACACCTTTTTACATTTGGGAAAATGAAAAAAGGTGAAAATTTTATCTTTCAGTGGAGGTATAGATGCAAACTGACAAAATGGACAAGAAACTAAATCTTCAATTCCAGCAGTAATTACTTCTATTTCTTATTTCTTACGAGTAAAAATACTAAATTGCGTTAGTGATAAAACTTTTTGAAGGATTGGAAGTTTAAATTCTCCATCGTAATCCTTAAAACATGAAATACGCCTAGTTCCCTGTGCGATACAAGCTTGAGTTCCATTTATGATACATGAATTACAAAATATGTAGTCATCATTACATGTTGAACATTTGGATAGTATACATTCAGCGTAACAGCATTCACATATTAAAAGTTGATTTCTCTAACAAAAGAAAAAAAAAAAAAAGAACAAGAAATTATTTTCTTTTCTATTATAGAAAATTATAATTTCTGGATATATATTATAGCATACCTTTAATTCCTCAAATTCCTTAACTTCTCTTATTGTTAATTCTTCTTGGTATTTATTTTTAATTTGGTCTTTATATTTTATAAATGCACGTTCATGTATTAAAGGAATATTATCTGATAGAGTTTTTTCCCATATTGATGTATAATTTGACTTTTTATCAGGTTTCATATTTTGTAATGTGTTTGCTGTTATAAATGATATTTATTTAGTTCAAAAATATTCATTAAAGTTGCCATCTATAAAATTCAAACAATGCTTTATATGCCACAAGTATATATTGTATTTTAATGTACATACCTTAAATTTATTGAAATGTGATTTAAGAAATTCCAAAGCATCAGAATTGTATTCAAATTTTCTTTCTGGATCTTGGAAATATTTAACTAGATCAGGATATATTTCTAAACAATTTTTGACATTGAATTTTTTAATATATTGCTTTTTTTGTTTCTTATTCCTTTTATTTTCTCATCTCTTGTCAGATAAGTGGGATGTTCCCATTGTGATTGTACGAAATGGTTTAGTTTAACAGAATCATTGCCTATTTGTGTTACAACTTTACTTTTTAAATATATAGGATCCGCATTAGGAAAAACTCTTATTAAATACATAAATTTTCCATCTATAATATATAATCTTCTTCCCCATGTGGTTTCTTCATAATTATTTACTTTCTGACATAATTGTCTACTTCCTATCAATTAATTCTTCAAATTATTGATCTAGACCAGCATCTCTATTTAAATATCTTTTACATATCTTATTAATATAATTCTTTTATATATCTTATTAATATAATTATTATCTGGAAATATAAGTTCTAATTTTTTATCTAGGATCTGAATATTATAGGGATTGGTCTAGGGATAGAGATACTCTTTCTGATATACAATAAAATGATTTAGGTTAGTTACTAGCTACATTTCGGTATTTTATTTCGGTGATAACACTGTAATGGATCTCAAAAATCATATTACTGGCCAATTCACTAGTTTTCCAACTCACCGTTGTTTAAACGTAGAGTGCGCTAAAAACTATTGAGCATTTTAGTATGTCGGTATTTCAGGTCACGGGCCACGAAAGTCTGTAAGATGCAATGTCTATTCATATATTTCGTCTGTGGTTTGAGTTAGGCCACAGACGAGGTACTTTCGTGGCCTGAAATACCGACACACTAAAAATTACTGGTTTTTTAGCGCATTCTACATTTAGACAACAGTAAGTTGGGGAACTAGTGTATGAATTAGCAACACGATTTTTATAGTGTCAAATTTTCAATACCGAATTGTGAAGCTAGTAACCATACACGAAGTAATCGAAATCATTCTGCTCTATATCAGAAAGAAGTCTATCCATGTTTTACGGACTTGTCACAACTTTTTTCAATATATAGTAAATTAAAATTTTAAAATTATTAATACATGGTTTTATGTATAAATTTTTAACTAATAAAACTTTCAACCATTTTAAATTATTATTAATATTAAAATATTAAAATTGTTATATTTCCTCATTTACATATTCTTTATATTACATATTCAAATTTACGTTAAATTTTTAACAATTTTATTGTAGTTGTGCAGTGTATTGGTTGTGACAAATAAAATAAATTCCATAATTCGTTAGTTAAAAATTACGCTTATTAATTGAAATATTATTCGAAATTTTTCTATGAACTACTTGCTTATCAATATTATGTTAATTTCGATTATTTATTTAATTATTTACTTGTTATTTATTTAATATAAATCTTTAATATTTTATGAAAAATATAGACATACATACATTCAACAATTTTAACTACAATTCTACCATTCCTATCAATATGTAAGATTAGCAAACTTTTTGAAGTTTATTTTAATTTTTTTCTAATTCAGCGAATAATTAATTATGTATTCGAATTAGTTCGTCACGTTTATTAATACCTGTTTGATTGCATTGATATTTATCAATACTTTATCTTTCGAAGTTTTTTATAGATAAAATTTCAATAAAGTAAGATTAGACGCTGCCGAAATTGCAGAAATATTATGATATTTTTTTACTATTATTAGATACAAGTATTTCTAATATAATTATTCATAAATTGTAATACATTTTATGTTATAATCTTTTACTCTCAATGATATGTGTTTATAACACAACTTTTTTCTTATTTTGGCGTAATACACTAGCAATGTTTCATCGGAGATCTTAATCTATATCAGATTCTTTTCATTTTCATCATGACATATTTCGCATGATTCACATTTCCTTTAATGAATAAATTCGATATCAATGAATCGCCCATAGTTCCAATTTACGTACGTGAAACAGTATTTGTTTTGGGCAACCGTCGCATTGTAATTTCTTGTCATGCGATAGTTCTATGATTCGGTAGATGATGTACGATTATTGCAATATACTTTTGTCAGTTGTGATATCGTAGCGAAATCGCACGCTCGCACGATTAGAAATATGTACATGTATATCTGCCAAATCGCACGTCACTGTGAGCGTGATCGCAATTTGTTTGTGTGAATCTTGTCCAATGTTGCATCACGAACATATACATATACATATACAGATTTTTATAAAATGATCGATCGAGTTTTCTTCAAAATGTTCTCCAAGCGATACGAAAATATTGCTCGAATGAAAGATGTTCAGGGAGGGAATATGTTTTGATATACACAGGGTGTCCTATTTGAAATGTCTCATTCTCTCCAAACTTTTCTTTCCAAAGCTTACTTTTCTCCATCGTTTCTTTCTTTTCTAGACGATGCATGAGCTTCACCATATCGCACTTCAATTTGATTGCTGTGCGCCGTTCTTACAGTCACGTTGTATACGTGTTGGTTTCACATTATACATATAGTAACGGATGTACACGTAATAAGGTCTGTTAAATGAGAGTACAGAGACATGTGTAGCTCCTAGAAAAAGAGAAAGAAAGGGAATTGGTTCATCATGAATCAAACTTGTAGACTGTTGCGATGCGAAAAAAATTCGACAGACTTGTCTTAAACTATTCGTTATAGAAAAAAATGTTTCACGTGAAACTTACTTTGTTTCGAGAGGGATATCTTGCGGTGTCACAAATCTTAGTTTAGGTGAATGTACTTCTGAGATTTCAAAGTGACCTTTGTTTTTTAAAATGAAACTACGTATTTTTTTTCAGAAGTAGCCTACTGTAACGATGACGAATTTATCAATCCATTATATATGAAATAGCTTAAAATATCGGAAAGAGTGTAATTATTTTTTAGAGACAGAGTATCAGTATATTGACGCTGAAGGTTGACCATTTCGAATATGAAATATAAGAGAATAATTTTTTGGTACGTTTGGTAATGCACATAATTTTTGAGAGGCAATAAACTTTGAATAATCTTGAAATATTAACATATGATAGATCGATGAATTCGTCATGGAACGAACTACATGTCCATTTGAAGAAATACTTTGAAATCTCGGAAACACGTCCATTTAAAAATGATTTATGATCATAAGAATGTCGCCTTCGAAACAAAGTAAGTTTTATTTGAAACATATATTTATTTTTTATAATTTAGGATATCATACACGCTATTGGCACACAGTTTCCAATAATGTAGTTAAAAATTGTTTCAGACAAAAGCTAGTCAGTTTTGCATCCGCTACAAATTGCAATAGTACAGATTTTTCTTTCGATAAAAAATCACGGTCACTTTGATTTCCTTCAATGGCATTACGTATTTTTTATTCGATGCCATTGTAACTGATAATGTCAAATAATGAATTGTAATACTGTGATTTTCAAATGGCCTTTCAGAGGGCAGAAATTTGAATTTAATTTAGAAATATTCATATAAGAAATTAAATTTATTATATTATTAATTTATTATATTATTAACGAAACGTGTAACGAGGAATAGATATTTTTATATGCATATGTAGAATATTGTCAATATTACGTTATTTACGCAGTTACAGATTATTTAACGAAATAAAAGAAGATAAAAGCCTTTGATTCCACAATTCGATATTATTATATTGCATAACTTTAAAAGCATTAAAAGTATACGAATATTTAGTACTTTAGTATTAGTATTTGGCATTTAGTATTTTATCATTTTTATCGTTTTTAGATTATAAAAACTTCTGCATCATATGTATCGATATTGTATGCAATATACTGATTAAAAAGAAGCTTATCACAAAGAATAAAGTGAGTATATATCTATATATGTACACACACACACACACACACACAAAGTATTAACGTTAGTCTTGAAAATTTTTTTATAGCAATAAAAATGCTATACAATTTTAAATGACTGATCGCATTACGCGTGACGAATTATTACTCTCATTTAGTATTCGCTCGACGAATTCAAATCTGTTTGAAAAGAAGCTGTATGACATAAAGTACGTTATATTATCTATTCAAATGACAGAAAATTAAAAAGAAAATAACAAGGAATTTTCTATAAATAAACTGCGGGTTTGCTTATAGAAATTTAAACAAAATTTCACAGAATGTAGATAATATGAAAAAATGTATAAAATATCTGAAATATAATACTTTCAATAAATTTTACTAAAATTTTATACTGCGATTTTATTTTCTAAATTTTATTCTTAAAAATATCAATTTGCATAAAATTTACACAATCTAAAAATATGTTAGATATCACATATGTATAGATAACAGGAAAAAAGAAATGAATGTAGATATGTTGATATTAATATTTATAGAATGCATGAAACATGTAGTTCATGCATAAATATCATATGTTTCCATGTTATATTAAAGTTACAAATTCTTAATTTAATAAAAGTTTGTTCTTTCCCACTTTTCTTAAAGAAATATCATTTTCTTGAGAAAATTAGTTGCGTGAACATTAATTTGATTATGAAACTTTGAAAAATTTAAAAATTCATTTATATTCAACATTTTAAAATGTATTAAAATTTTGTTAAATAATTTTTATGTCCTTATTTTTTAATTACGTTGCCTGTTTTACATAAAAGAAAATAAAAATTCAATTCAAATGCTCATGTTTTACAATAAGATACAAATATTAGAAATAAATTATTAATTATTAATGATTTTTAATATCTCTTAGTGTCTCTCTATGTCTTAATATCTCTTAGTGTCGATGAAATTCATACTAAGTATTACTTATTGCTATTGTAGAATTTCACGAGTACTTCTATTTTTCAATTCTTCTTTTAAATGTTTGTTAAAATTATCAAAGTTTAATACCAAATGGAGAATATATCAAAGAGCATTCATCTTTAAATATTTATATATTTCTCGATATATTCATTCGAAATATTCATTTGATATACTGTAATATGTTTTTCTTGAACCTCCAATAATTATTTTAAGTAACTTAGATTTATCTGTACGATAGTCTAATATAAATTAAACATTCAAAGAGTTAAATATATCAATAATTATGTTATCAATAAATTTTATTATCAATAAAATATTTTATTATCATTACCTATTTATGGATATTAAGCATTATTACTTTTTCACCATATATATGTATATATATATATATATATATACTTACTTTAAATTCATTAGTTAGCTCACCTTCTTAAAGATCACTTTTTTTCAACGTTTCACTTTTCAGTATTAGTTTTGTTATTCGTTCTATGCCAGAACTTTTTCATTTTTCTTCAAGTCATAACAAATCTAATTTAATATGCACTTGCATGGTTCTATACTTTTCTATGAAAA
Source organism: Tetragonula carbonaria (assembly GCA_032399595.1). Classification (NCBI taxonomy): domain Eukaryota; kingdom Metazoa; phylum Arthropoda; class Insecta; order Hymenoptera; family Apidae; genus Tetragonula; species Tetragonula carbonaria. The sequence continues at coordinate 23,432,673 of JAUCRC010000001.1, read as the reverse complement.
TCAATTGTTATAAGAAAGTTGAGATTATATTTTCAACAACATTCTCTTCTTCGTTCCTACGTCTGTTTCTAGCTCTGTAATCATTGTAATATTATTTGCATTATTTATGCGATGCCTGGGAATTCGAAACAAATGGTTATGTTACTCGTGGATAATTTGTACATGTTTCTGCACGATTTTCGCGGAAACGTTCAGTTTATCATGAGACTGCCTCTAAGTAAGTAAGATTCTTAGCAATTTCGGTCTCTCGTAAATTTGTTGTTAACAGTTATAGTAATGCGTGTTTGTACAAATTACGTGTGAAGATTTCTATAGATAAAAAGGGACGTCTAAAATAATATAAGTCTAGAAAGAATATAATTAACTTGTATACGATGATATTAAATACAATTAGCCCGTCTGTTAAATTAGGCCTTCATTTTTGCGGTGTTTGGCCTGGAACATCATTTCAATACTTACATAAAATATGTTGGGTGATAGCGATAATTACTCTACAAACTTATCAGTACAGATACATAGTTATGCATTGCAGTACTGATTCTCTTATGAATACAACAGATAATTTGAGCATCGCCGTGCCGTTCAGTTTAGTGTTTATCAAATTAGTTGTCACCTGGATAAATTATGGGTAAGTTATCCTGGTTTCAACGGATACAACTCTCTAAATGAAAATTATACACTTTTAACTGTATAATTTTTTCGTATCATGTATTTTGTCTTAAAACTTTTGCTTTAAATATCGATTTATGTATCCATTTTTGAAGCAGTGTCTATTATTTTCAATTATTTCCAAATAATGGAAAAATTACAGTATTTTGAAAATATACGCATCATAATATATATATACATAAATATCATTTGCCGAATAATGAAATGTAATGTAATAATAATAAAATTGTTAAAGAATGTTATACCGTATAGAAAGTTGTAATACAATATAACGAGAATTATTTCCGCGAGCAAATTGTTACGATTAAATAAAATTGATTTGTTATTTGTTTATTTCTAATTTTTCTATTTTGTATTTGGTATCTTTTAGAATTTTTAACATGTGATAAATGAATACTAAATTTCTTTATATCGCGTTTACAAGCTATTAGTATTACACTATAGCTACATGCATTACATTAATAAATTTTTATTTCTATGAAAGGTTTTAAGTAAACATGATCGAATATATCCTGCATATATCTTTGTTGTTTTTTTTTTTAAATTAATTGAATCAATTAACTGTATTAAATGTAGCTGTTCAATGCAACAGTCATTGAAAACAATTTAAAATGAAAGCTGTATTGTATTGTTAAATAATTTTATCTAATAGATAGTCGTTTTATATTGTTTTGTGTTATTAATTTATCTAAGAATATATTTATTTTGTTTAACGCATAAAACGAAGATTGTTTTAAATAAAAATCTCTATAATAATTAACATTAATTTAATACATTAATATTCCACAGTGTATTTTGTGACATTTTATCAACCATGGAACAGGATTGTCAAAAATATGCTGAAATGGATGTAAATAATTTGATGTCGAAAACAGGGCAGGCCTCTTTTTATTTAACAAGCATGATTATGTCCTCGTATCTGGTGTCTGCGTTTTTTTATCTTACTGGTGCCATTGCATTCCAAGGAAATAACGATTCGATGTCTCGAGAACTTCTTTTTAAAATGGATTTACCTTTCGAGACCAATGAATCTCCGAATTACGAACTTGTGGTAACTACACAATTTCTGATTCATTTCTCAGCTGCTCTCACATTTGGATCATTCACTGCTTTGCTTTTAATGGTGGTAAGTGTAAATTTCGTTTCTCTCGAATAGCTATAGATACATTTTTTCTTAGAATTCTTATGTATTGTTGCTTTAGAAACAATTTTATTAAAAGCATAAATCGAGTTGAACTAATTTTAGGTTCTTTTTTTTTCATTATTCTATTGAAGCTAATAGTTTTAATAGAATTATGAAATAAATTTTTAAATTTTCAAAATATATATATATATATTTTATTATATTTTTATTTTTCACTATATAAAAGAATATAAGATTTCAAAGCTCTCGAAACTCTTCGAAAATGAATATAAATCTATAAATGAAATTTTCGAAACTTGAAGTATTGATTTTATTTTATAAGAGAAATTTCTCGTTTTAACGACTGAACTTGATACTTTAATATTGTTTTTATTTGCCACAGTTAAACACAAACAATATCTGATGCAGATTCTTGTTTAAGAACACTAACATCCAAACTTTTTCTGGATCTAGTCTACTTCTTATTTTTTTGTCAATTAAATATATTGGAAAGTTTTCAGAATATATCGTTGATAATGATGTAATAAGATTATTTTTTTATAAATTTATTAAATTTAGATGTTTCATATTATCAGAATTACGACCGGTCTGCTTATATCTTTAAAAACAAAAACCGTGTTCACGAAGCATCTAGCACCGAGCACTTGAGATAAACATTCTTTATTCATCCTGCAAGTGATTTATTCGTTGATTCTATATTTTCTTTTATTTAAATTTCAAGAGTTTCGAATCACGAGATTCTCGAAAGTTGAAACTTTTTTTTGTTTCTCGAGGAATTTCGACGTTTCAAGTAACTCCTAATTCAAATAATTCCATCCCTAATACTTTATACTGTCGTGTTAAATTGAAAAAAGTGTATCTGCAATTTTCACTTAGGTCAAGTCATTAATTGCCAAGTAGTTTTAATAATATTGTAAGAAATTTGACATTGTATGTTAAATTTAATACTATAATAAAAAAACTTAACTGAATCAAGTGTTTGAATCCTGAGACTGCAATGCAATCGCGCGGTTCAGATTTTAAAAAAACTAATTGTTGAAAAAAACTAATTATAATTAGACCATGATATGCTGATCGGATTCTGCCAAAATCAGCGCGCCTAACTTCACTGATACTTATTTGTCGCATTGTTACTTTCTTTTTCATGTATAAGTAATTTTGTTCCTAGTTGCCATTATTTTCAATTATCTTTATTCGATGAAAATTAAAAATAATTTATAGATTAATATTGCCGCGTTTCTCAACGAAATTCTTTCAATAACTTTTGAGATTCAAACGGTTAAAAAACTGAAGCTACAACAGTTCATATTTGGAATATATGAAGTCAGTGCCTGATTGTTAAATACTGAACGGACTTAAATGCTCAAATACTCAAACCAGATCAGATTGTTTTTTTTTTTTTTTTTTTTTTTGATCAGATACATCTATTTGAATTAATACAGCATACAACATACTATTACATTGAAATTATCATTTTTAGGTACTTCATGTAGGGTGTCAAATCGATATTATGTGCCAGAATTTAAATGAAAATAAGTTGAAACATTTTATCAGCAGATATCAAGAAATCATTATTTTTACAGAGAAAATTGAGAAACTTTTTACTTATATAGCTCTTAGCCAGCTTGTATCAAATACAATTAACACTTGCTGCGAAGGATTTCTCATTGTAATTGTAAGTAAATCGATTTGCGATATTTTATTTTCTCACTGTGTTAAAGATGAAACGAATATTACAGGCTTTAAACGATGACAATGGACTTCCATTATTGATCAAGTCTGTTTTATTTTATGCAGTTATTTGTTTAGAAGTGTTTGTATATTGTTTCGCCGGAGAATATCTTCGTATTAAGGTTGTTAAATGAAATATATTTTTTCATTGCACTATATCAAACGTACTGTACTGAGAAAATATACGAAATATTTGATAAATAATATTTAAGATTAATTAAGAGTAATTACTTAATTACTTAATTGTTTTCTTTTCTTATAAATCTTCTGTCGCTTTTATTTCTATTTAACGTACTCTGTTTAACCTTTTCATTTATTTTTTATACTCTATTTAATTCCAAGGAATAATATTTACTATGCCTAACATATTTTTAAGTACAGTACGCTTAAGTGTATTCGTTTTATCATCATTGAATGACGCATTTTCAAATAAATATCTTCTTAATTTTATAAATATATACGTATTTAAGAACTTACAATCAGTAGGATATGAGAGATAAAAAATGTTTAAGGTTACAAGTAAAAACGAAATGATGAAAAGAAAAATCCTCTCAAGGATAATTATAGTTTCTTATGATTAAAATAGTAGAAGCAATAAACATAAGAAATAGAAAAATACGAATGTCGTAGATTCGATTTTTATTGTCTCGATCTTTTATAAACAAATATCACGTTATGTTATAATTGTTTAAAATATGTATTAATTTTTGTATGAAAATGTATGAGATTAAATTAATTTACTTTTATAGGTATTGTATAGTAGGTGTTCACTGAAAGAAGTTTAGCGTTGTAACAGTAAGGAATGATAGTTTTATAATTAATCGTATACAAACGTCTCACTAAAATTATTTAATTTATATATCGGACCCTTGTCTGAAGAAAATAACACAATTCGGAAAAATATGTTTTTCAGAAGAAATGAGAAACTAGTTTTGAACAGAATTAGATATTATATCATTAATTAAAGAAACAATGCAATTGAAAGTAATAAAATTTTTAAAATTTTTGTTAAGATGAATGAGTGAAGAATTATAAAATATGTATTAGTCTGGTAAATATACCAATACTTTTTTTTATTTTTTCTTAACTCCTCTTTTTTCTAATTTTCTTTAATTACATTGCTGAGATTTCTACAAGAATATACAGGATAATTCTTAACTGCATGACCATACTTAGAGTGATGAAACACAATTATTGTTAATCTACATATTATTAAATAAATAAAAAGTAACATAAATCTATATTCTACATATTATTCTACACCAGTCAATCATTATTCTACATTAGTTTATGAATAATATAGAATATTAAAAAAAAAAAGAGTCTGAATATTCTTGAACTTACAGTATTTGCTGAGAGAAATAAAAAAGTTTCATGAACATAGGTCCTGAAAGCAATCATGTCGATGAAAAATAAATTTTTATTACTCATTTTTGTTCAATTTTATGAGTGAATCTTTTTATAATACGTACTGAATATATGCATAATCGAAGAAAAACACAGAGGATTCAAAATATTAATTCAAGATTGTCAATACATGATTATTACTAATATTAATAAATCATATCATATTATCACAAACACATAAAACATAAAAATCTTCAGTTTTATTCATTCAACGCTGTACCGTTTCGTACCGTTAACAGTTATTAATATTTCGAATTCCTCTGTGTCTTTCCTTTTATTATATATTCAATATATATTGCAAAAAGGTATCGAATGAAAATGAATAGAAATTGATTCCCTATTGAAAGGATTGCTTTTAAGATCTATGCTCGTTAGACACATATTCTTTTCAGCGAATACTTAAAATGTCAGACCGTTTTTCTTAAACATCCTGTATATGATTGAAGAAAATGTTCGACGTGCTTCAGTACATGGTACAGCACATTGTAGTACCACTAAATCTTATTTAATGTACAAATTTACAAAATTTGTAAATTTATTCCATGTAAATTGTTTATGTAAATTTACAAAATTGAATGTAAAATTTACAAAAAGATATCAGTTGATATAAGTTAAACTCAGACCATTAAACTTTAATTTCTGATGTAACTTAAAATTTACTGTGTATCCAATTAAGACGAATTCAATTAAAATATAATTAGATGTGTGCACGGTCGAAACAGTTGAACGGATTTCAGATTATTCGAGAAATAGTATTGGTACTTTCGAGTGCAGAATTCAATGTTAAGGCATGCAGTAACATTGTGTTGAACATATTAATTGACACATAAAATGAACATATTAATTATTTTCTTCAATTTAAAAATTAATTTAATTAAAACATTTTTTATTAAAGATGATCTGTAATTTAAAAATTAAGATATACAGGACGTAAGTTGATATGATATTTTTTTATGTATTTTAATGTGTAGACTCATCATTTAAAATATAGACATGCATTTAAAATAAACTCGTACAGAAGATATTTCATTTCATATTAATATATATCCGAATGTACATACCTTTTCAACTTAAAAAGATATAAAAGAGACTTTTTCGATCTATTGCATATTTTGATAAATGCAATTCATCATACCTCATTAAAATGTTTCATTTTGTGTGTACATATAATCAAATTTGTTAATATCTTATATTTAAGTTGTTAACACTTTACCGACCGTGTATTAGCGGTGAATAATTAGCCGATTAATAGGCTACCGGTCGGTAAAGTGTTAAAACATGTTAGCCGATTAATAGGCTACCGGTCGGTAAAGTGTTAATATCTTATATTTAAAATATTTATCTCATTTTTAGAGCCAATTAATCGGTGATACAGCGTACGATTTACTTTGGTACGATTTACGTCCGAATGAAAGCCAACTTCTAATACCTGTTATATTAAGGTCTCAAAAAGGTTTCACATTGACCTTTGGAAAATTTTCAAGCCTTTCGTTGGAAAGCTTCACAAGCGTAAGCTATTTATTTTCTGTATTTAATGATTTTATATTTACTATATTATAATAATATACTTGCAAGGAAAGATCGCCAAAATTCAGAAAATTATGAACTTTGGAAATATGTAAAACATATATATATATATATATATATATATATATATGTAATTTTTGCAGCTTAAAACTTTAAGATAACTCCAAATCCGTCAATTTTACTTTTCCAGGATAAATTTTGGCAGCAAAAAAAAAAAAATTTGTACAATATAAACCTATACATATATGCTATTTCCACGAAATATTGATTAACGCCGATCATCTGAAACATCGATTTGATTATCCGAATGTAAAATGAATCAACCAAATTACATAAATTGTGACATCGGAACTATATATCCAACAATGTTTATTTTACATTTTAGGATATGTATCCTTCCTGTTTCGAATAGCTCATTTCAGTGACTCGTCTGAATTTAATGTGTATTTATATACAGACTTTATTTATATTACATAGTATTAAAAGAGAAAGAGTGGCGTTATAAATATTATTGTATAATATATTATTATATGAAAGATAAATGAAATATCATTGAAAGTTTTAAAAAGGATGAAAATACGTCAAATTCAGCCACAAAAAAGGTCTAAATTAGCGACATTAAAAATAGTAAATCAAAATTATTAAAATCTCTAAATCAAAAGAACTTATGAGAGGAATTTGTCCGTATAGAAGTTTGAAAATAGCAAATGATGATAAATTAATATAAATAAATCGGGCTACATACAAATGGATCTTACAGAAACGAAGCACTGGTATATCATTCATATCAGATTCATTTAAATTAAAGAGAGAAAGCTCTTGAATTAAACAGAAAGTTAGCTGGTAATAACAGAAGTTTTAAAGTAGCTAACAATTATTAGATATGTATTCTTTTACGTTATAAACGTCTATATTTGGAAACTGTTTAATTTCTAATTGACTTGTGAAATACTTACAAATTTAGTTCCTTTAGTCTGATTATTCAATAAACAGATTTGTTTTTCATTTAATTTGGATCGACGTTTTTCTGTATTTCCAAAGTTCCATATTCTTCTGCATTTCCAGGTTGAAGATCTTTTCTTGTCAATAATATACAAAAAGCATTTGCAAGGGCAAAAGTTAAAGGAATTATTAGAGTATGAATATTACATGAGATAAATAATGCAAGGAACAGTACTATTTGTTATATTATATACAGGGTAATTGTAGCAGAGACACAGCGATGTTGGTATCTTCAAAGTGAAGAGATCACAATAGATCATAATTTTATTAATTATTTGTTCAGTTGTGTTGTATTATAGGAAGCTAGGCAAGGTCAGAGTTTTTGTTGATTATTTTCGAAAATTTTATAATTTTTCAAGATAAGTACGTACATCATATTTATAATAATACTTTCATAATTATGATTAGATTACACTTTTTATAGTAATTATACTATGTATTCATTTCAATCATAAGAATTAAAAATTCATACCTTTTCGTCATTTTTATTTTTATGTTAAGAATTATTTGAAATATGCTAAAGTAACTGATTTTCGTCATGGAAATAGAAAACACGCGGTAATTACATGTATACGGAAAAGAATATTTATAGTACTCATTTATATTAAATAGATAACATAAACACGGCTACATATCTAACATAGATAAGCTCAAGTAGACTCAAGTGACATCAATATATACAATATATGCAATCTTGGTTCCTGTAATGCTAAAGAAAAACTTCATTCATTTATAAACCGATCATTAAAACATTTTTTTCAGAGAAAATAAAACCAGTGAGTAAATCTGAAAGTGGTAATAATACCGCACAAGACTCTGATAGTTCAGATGATAGTTCAGAATGGATTTGTGTATAAAATGATTTTATATTAGCTGTAAAAAGCTTATCAAATCAAGCGCAAAATCATTTTAAATGATTTCACTTCACTCGAGCGAAAAACTTATCAAGTGCGAAAAAATATTTTATGTAATTTTATTTTGACGACAAAACGTATTATATTTATAGTATAGCATGTTCACATATATATCAATTAAACACCAAGTGGTTTTTATTAATTTGTCTATTGTGATATGTCTATTTTCTTATACTATAGTAAAATCTTGTTTATTCGAACATGTCAGAAAACAAGGCTGTTCGAATAACCGCTATCGAGTTCAGATAATAGTTCACTTGCTTTTCTCATACTCTTGTTTATTTGGATAATAAGAAATTGATATAGATAATAGAAATTGAGCAATTATGAATTTGTATATTTGAAACTCAGTATGTGTTAACTAGTTCGTATAAACGAGGTTCTTAAATATTTCTTTTATACGAAGTGGTTCGATATTTAATATTAATCAAAATTCCTTTATTCTTTGCCTTTTCGCAAAAGAATAAAAATTGTATTATTTAAGCAAACAATTTTTCACATCACTGTTTGATTTTCGATGAAAGATTGTTCCTTTTATTTTATTGGAAATATCGTTATTTAAATAGACAAAGATTTTTGACGCTTTTATCTTTTTTATCTTTTATATGTTTATAGATTATGAAGATTTCAGCATCATATATGTCGGTACTTCTTGCAGTATATTGAAAGATATAATTATAATCTATTACATTATTACGTCTATTTGGAATTATGATGATATAAGTATACAATTGATTTAACTTGAGTTACTGTTTCCTGGATTACTACTGGATTATTGTGATATATAAAAAAAATAAAATATAAACATCTTTAACAATAAAAAGTAGATTACATTTACTTGTTTATATTAACAATTTTATTATTTGCATTTGTTATTTGTGTTATAACACACCTGAAATATAATACACATAATCAACTTAAAATCAATTATATATTCAAATTTAAAAATACATTATTTTTATATATACATATATAAATTTATTTGCTTATTTTTAATTTTTATAAGTATATTTTATTAACGCTCTTTGATTTCAGGGATTGAAATTATCATGCATTATCATGCATCATAATACTTTTTCATGTATTTAATATGAAACTCTATTATCTATGTTGAAGTTGAGATACCAATATGTTGCAGTTATGTAAACATAACATAAACCTAAATACGGATCTGGTAGAACATTCATCCAACGAGTGGATGATACTGTTCATACGCTAACATCCGCGTGGAGGATCCCCAAAGTTATTTAAGCAGCATTTGACTCTTAAACCACTAATTCCACAAATTCAACATCAACAGCTAGGATCAGGGGAAATCTATTTCTAAGAATAGTTCCGGTTCCTGTGATATCCATTCAAGTCATTAATAGAGTTGTCGTAGAACAATTAAAATAGATTCTCAATTGGTGTCCTTGCAGTCACTGATGAAAAAGCGCCTGAGAAACGATTACAATCCTGCTTAAACAAGTAGGGTTCAGTCACAATCACAGCTTGTGTTTTAGAGATTTCCTTTACATTTTGTTGAAAAGGCTATATCATCACGGAATCAAGTCGAAAATTCATTCTAAATACCGAGATGTGTCCTTGATCCCACTCTAACATCTCAAACAATTTCTTTCCTAGTGATTTTTGAGACTAACAAGAAGGTACATAGCCTATGAGATTAGAATTTTCTCGGGATAATTAATCAGAAATCAGTTATTTTCATGTTTGTCTCGGGAGTGTTCGTGGGATTGACGCGCCTGAATAACTAATTGTAATTACTGATCCCTTCTGCGGTATGTCAATAAGTAGGGTTAGTTGCTCTAATATGGAATACTTTCTTTTTTACTAATTTACAATGGTTTACACGACACCGATTTGTCGTTCCATGTCACGAAATGAATCTGGAATCGCAAAGAAATCTGATTACACAACTAGTGGACTGTATTTTGTCATAACCGAAATTTTAGTTACCGAAACATGGATTAACTCTTAAACTGAACTAAGAATAAGTTTGTCTCTTACATAAGTTTTCTTCTATAGTCTTTGTTAAAGTCAATCACGACTGCTGTCGTTCTTGCACCTTTGCGTATTGCTCGAAGGACCACCCACTGATGTGGGAATGAAATGAAACTAATTTGTTGATCCTGACTTTGATTGACTACTTAGCCTGGTGGCTCCAATGCAATTCTTGCTTGGGCAAGAATGTTGTACAAAAATGACTAAATGTTGAACTCTGATTGAATGACTATATGGAACTGACTCTCTCCTTCATCCGGCTATTTTTACCCCTTCTAAAGGAGGAATTGTATAGCGGGGGACGTGCCAAGACCAATCAGAAAGTATGAGGGAAGGTTTCTAAATTTTCCCATCGCCATCCATAAGACTGGGGCATTTCTGAGAAGGATCGTCTTAGGGAAACTATCCTGCTGCATACACACTCCTTCGAGTACGCAATTGTTATGACACGATAATCCCCATGGTGCGGAATATTTCGTCGCACTTAAAATTGACCCAGGTGTATGGGGCGCATTGTCTGGAACTTTGAAATGGTCAAAGAACTTGAGAAGATTTACCATGCTAAGCTAGGGAATATTCATGCCATAAGTGTTGGCCTTAACAATCTTTTAAGTTAATAAGTCTTTGCTGCTCACAAGTCTATTTTATAGGAGTTGGCTAGCCGGTGATAGCCAATTACTTTGAAATATGGGTGATTGATGTTTGATTGCCCTAATCTAATTTGTAAAATGTCAAAAACGTCGATCGAAGGATCGACGCTGATTATATTTGAGAACATAAAATAAACAGACTCGCGGGTCAGCGATAGTAACAGTAAACGCTTTCGTTCGAGCGCGGTAGAAGTTAGGACATCTTGTCAGTAAAAACAAAAATGGAGGAATCGTTATCCGCGATAGAAGTAAGATACTAAATTTCTTTATGCCGACAAGAAACTCCTGAACTGTTCTTTGTCTACCAGAAAATCATATTTATGTAATTTTAATATATTACAATCGTTTTTACATCAAAACGACACTTGAACTCAAGTCGCGTTAACAATTTTGGTTTTGTAGATATTTTATACTGTTTTGATAACATATAATAATGGTTATAATTTAGACAATATTTATTATGTTCATTGAGCTCCTCATTTCTCATATTCTGTTTCTAATATGCGTATGCCTAATATAGGTATATAATATTAATGAGATGTTAACGCGATTCATAATTATTTTCATTTAAAAAAAACAAAATTTATTATTTTTCATATAAAATTAAACGAAATGTAGTTGTCATTCAAAATTAATTAGTATTTTTAATCTCACATATTTTATTTCATAATTAATTATTATTGATCAGACTACATGTCGTACGAAAGTGAACATTCTTTAAAAGATCTTTCTTTTTTTGCAAAAAGAAAACTGCTCTCTACTCACAGGTATGCGCAATCATTTCAGATATTAGTAGTAAATCTTTTCAACCTAAATATCTTGAAAGAATATATAATTAGACAATACCAAAGCGATTATACATAAAGGAAAAGATTAGTCTTCTCATACTTTTTCAATGAACAGTGAAAAAATTTTATGTGAAGTTCCTTAAAAGTATGTCCCAGACATTTCTTTGAAAGATATTCTATCTAAAATTAAAATATAATTCTATTTCTTACTTTACATTAATCTAAAATAGGAATAAATTTAATGAATAATATACAGAGTTAATTTTTCTCCAGGCACTACAGTAAATTACGTAAATAAAGTGAGCCATTTTTTAAGCACGTGAATTTACTGGCATAAGTTTTATTTCAGACATAAATGTATACAGTGCTGTCATACATTTCGTCTTTCTTCTACTAATAATAAATTAACTTTTTCTTTATCCGCGCTAGATGTAGTAATTACGGTAAATGCAAATAGATATATAAATTTAAATCTGCCTCTCTATTATTGAAAAAACATTTTTAAAATATTTTTCTGGTATTTTCTTCAAAATACCACTTTTTTACTACTGAATAACGATCATTAATTTGTAATGTTTCTTAATGTTGTCGTTGGTGTTATATCTTTCCTAGTCTGATATTAGTTTTTTTCTCATAATTTTCCATGAAGTAACCAGAATCGTTCTGTGATATAGAACATTTTTTAAATATTGTTAGAATTATGTCTCAATTATTAATATTGTTATTAATATTATTAATTTTGCAGATCACTGGATCATTGTTGAGTTCAACGAAAGATACAGGTTTGTTGTATCTATTACCAATAGTAGTTAAATGTACAGAAATCGGCGACTGAACGATACCGCTTCTACATTTTTACATGTATTTATAGTTTATTTAGGGCAAAGGGCAAGAGATGCGGATGTTCTCGTCATGATTCAAATCTTATCATGATTTTTGACAACCCTGACAACAATCTAATCAGCTGTTTCTTAGGGCTCTGTTTGGGTAACAATATAATTCATAGAACGGGTAGTCATCCAATAGATTAGCTACTCCTTATACAGGGTGATTCACGTAACTACACGTGAAATAACTTTTAAATTAGGCGTCTAATGAAAAATTGTTTAATAAATTGTTGTTGTATGGTATTAAGGGAGATAAAATATGGCGTATCAATTTTTTCACATGTAGCGAATCACTCTGTATATCTTATTTTCAAGATATCCTTGAATGTAGGCTTTCATTCTGTATATTTCTTTCTCAAGAATGACTGCTGCTGGAGCGAAAACTTTCATATAATTTAACTCATGATGTTGGTCTTGTCTCTATGTTATCAGCTTAACTTTGTTGATTATACTTACACCTTGAGTCTGATGAAAATTTTCATAGCTGCTAGTCGCAAACTTCTGTTCATTATTTCTCGTATAGTTCATGATTTTTCTGGAGTTTTTTTGTTTAGATATAATAATTTTCTGTATTTTTTTCTTTAGATATAATAATATGATATAATAAATCTTCATATTTGGCAGTAAACATTACTGTACTATTTCTTCGTTCTATATTGATGAAATATCACGTTGTATTCACTATTGCATATTCTTATTAATGAAATTAAACTATTGTAGAAGTCTGATATACATACATTCTATCATGGAAGTTTACATGGTGCGTTTTTTTTTTTCGTGGAGGAAAAGACACCTGGTTTCTTTGAGGAGAGGAGACCAGGTAGCCCAGACAGTCGGATTTCCATCGACTAAAATCTCCACAGTAATTTTTCTTTTCCGTACTAAGGAAGCTCCAGGCTGAGACTGAACTCCGGTGGTTTCTCACGTGTTACTTCGATGAGGCAGATGGAGGCCCCCCCTTCATTGTTCTCGGTTTTGTTATTTTTTCCTCATAGCGGTACTGAGGGCCACATCTGGAGCCACTCCTCCGCGGGGCCTCTGGTTCGGGAAACAGGCCCTCGCCCATGTCTTTGGTCCCCACCTTGTGGGAATTCGCGCTTTTTCCTTGGGAGGAGCTGATGGCATCTCCCTTCTATGTGTTGCGCTTCTTTCTTCGTTTCTATGGGCAGGGGAACTGGTGATCCTCTGCGGCGCTTGTCCGTGGCAACCATGGCGGCCCAGGAATAAGGAGCCTACGTGTCTCTGGGCCGCCGCGCTGTCTTCAGTTGGGGGCAATAGAGTCCGTAATGCGACAGTCAGACATAGTTCTTTTGCGCCACCTTCCCTGTTTAACTGGGTTGTTCTTCTTTCAGCTCCTCTCCTTCGTTATTACATCTTCACAAAAAATAATGACCACTCTCCGCTGATTCTCGTCGATCAGCAGTACGCCAACTGCTTATCGCTGCGGGCGAAAGATCTTCTCCAATTGCATCGATAAGAGTATCCCGCTGCTTCTAAAAGGCAGGATAATCTTCTAGCGTGTGCTGGCCAGTTCAACCCCACATTCAACCAGACATTCCGCCAAGCTTTCGGCACCAATGTAACACAGGTATTTACCAAGTTACACCGCAGGTGAGTACCTATGTAACTCTAAAGGTGAGTCTACCCATTTCTTGATTCAGCCATAGGTGCCAGCAGTGTATTGACTGCTCACTGGCGATTCACGCTATTCTCCTGCAGTTCGGCCTTCCATTTCTGTTGCGTCAGTCCGTATGCCTGACGTCTCATTTGCCGTACCTGCGACTCAGTCACAATGCAACCGCCACACTTGGTGATAAGTGCCCGCATCTACCTTCGCAATCAAGAAGAGACCATCTCAGCGAAATCGTGCAATATGCTTCCATACTCTAACAGCCATCCGTCCTGGATCCGATGCAGTATCTTGGTTGAGTTTCGGCTGGCCGCGAGCTTCAAGGACCAATGGCGTTCCATACAGAACCATCGATTTCACCAGATAGACGTAGAGACATCGGACTCTTTCTTTCGGATCTCCGATGTTGGGCAGGAGGCGGCCATTCCTTCCATTTTGGGGTCTAGGCAGTTGAAGTGTTTCCCTCTCAAATTTCCCTAGATTATCAGCCAAGTTTGAGCCACGTTCGTCGCGATCGCGGGAGTCACCATGAAATCAAACGGTCTTAGACTTTTGCGCAGCCATCTCGAGTTGCAGGCTTCGAATCTTGAGTGCAATTGCCGCTACTTCTATCTCAGCGAGCCTTAGCGTGTGGGTCCAATTCCTTTCATCAGCAATCGGCATAGTAGATGATGTGAAATCCTGCGGGAAGCGCTGCTTCTAGAACTGTGTTGTACCCCAGATTTCAAAGCAAGAAGCCAAGCACCGATTCCTGGGGACATGGTGCGTATATTTGCCTTAATTAGCTACATTTATTCTCATAACCAACATCTTTTGATTCAACAGCTATCTTGTTTCTGTGTTACTCGTTTACATTATAGAACTCGGTAAAATAACATATACATCGCTGCATTTGCATTTCTGTAATTTTGCTTTCAACACTTCTGTTTTCATCGTATCTTCTTTGTGTACAAGATGTTTCTTTTAATATTGGTTTTAATATAATATTGTATTTTTGTCATATATCTTTGCATGTAGCATTTGTAACATATGTCTTTGAACATATTTCGATTTTGACAAGACCTACTTGATTTCATATAGTGCATAGTTTTTACTTACAGATTATAAGAACTATTTAAAGATTATTTTTTATTTATAGATTATTTATTTCTTTTTCATTTTGCGTTATTTATTACTCTATTAATTATAGTTTCAAGAATTTCGGCTGCACGAAAATTCTCATATTGCTCTGGTAAAACACTAAGCAATATTATTATTTCATAGAATGAACAATTTTTTTTTCGTCATTAATAAACTAAATTTGATTGAAATATCGAATTTTACGTTTTTATTTCTTTATATTTTTGAAACTCATATATTTTCCAAAGAAATTCTGATTCGTTATTTTAATATTTTTGTTCCTAGGACTAGGTCTTTTTCATTTCGTTTTTTTTATTTTCAGCATAGTTGAGTATGTTACAATAGACGAATAATGAATAATTTTTATGAATAAAATCAGAATGTTATAACATAAGTCTGCAAAGTAATATTAACGATACGAATCTCTTATCCTATTTCCTTCTACTTCCAATATTATGTTCTAGCTCAAGATAAAACTTTACTGAAATCATTTTGAAATTGACCAATAAATGAATGAAAAAATTAAAAGAAAGATGTAATTTTAAATTATGCGAAATGAAAATTGTATATATATTTATGATTCAATTTTTGATCAAATACTGTATTTTTGAATAGAACAAGAAAAATATTTTATTTGTTTTTTTATATCTTGGTCCATGATTTCGTATTAAATTTTATAATACGACAAACTTTTAATTCGTTTACTTCACAGTACAAATAATATATATTTACTTCAATAAAACTGATCAAAAGTTACGGAGAACTGTGAGAGTGCATCAACAAATAATTTAAATGCAGATTGTCAACAAATCAAACATTTTTCTATTAGTTGCAAACTAGGTAATGCATAAATTAAAAAGTATGTGAACAGTCTTTTAATATTTTGGATTTTATTCATTTCATATTACTAGTTCTATCAAGTATTTTACAGTAGACTTACAATTAGAATCAAAGCCAATGAAATGAAACAAGATGAATTTTCATAATTTTAGTGACATTTTAGTAACAGGAATATATTTTGTATCGAATTTATTACTTAACTTTATTTCTTAGTTTTAATCACTGTTTTTTAATGTCTATTTTTTTTTCGTTTATTTGCAAAATACATATTTATGTGTTATCACTTTTGAAATACAAATAAATGCATGCATGTTGTTCTATTTTTTTAAGAGCATTGAATGCGAATTCTTTTTATTGAATTTTTGAGAATAAAATATAAAGCAAAAGTATCTACTTTCTATTTATTTTTATTGAGTTTGAATAAAGCTAGAACTCCATATTGATAGCTATGTATTTACACGTTTTTAGTTCTTTTTTCTTTATTGCTGTTATTATTATTTTTGTTATTGATGTTATTATTTGAAAATAGAACATTAAATTATATTACGTATGGAAGAGAACACAATGAAATTATTTCAATTTAACAGTGCACGATATTCAGAAAATTTTATATGAAACTTCTTACTCTACAATATTTTCTATTTTCTCCAAAACTTTCTCCAGAAATTTTCTTCATGCCGTGACTGAAGTAATTTAATCTGCATCCACATGTCGTACATTTATTCGTGTATTTTTTATGAAAATTATCCTCGATTTCAATAAATAAAATTGTAATCACAGCACTTTTTATGGTTGTGTCTATTCCCAGCGGACCTGTAATCATTTTAATATTTTTTGCATTATTTATATGACTATAGGAAACGAACGTTGTTAATAATGTATAAGTTCTATAAGTTTGAGCCAGCACTATAATTTTGTTGCACGATGTTCAGTGCAGCGCAGTAAAACGACGTCTACAAACACGTTTATACTTTATAAATCTGTTAATGGTGATAATACTGCTGTTCGAAAAATATAGCTCATGTGACGAGATTTTTATCAATTGAAAATCAAAGTTTGAAACAAAAAGGAAATCATCAGTTGATATGAAATGGCAGCAACTACAATTAGTCGATCAGTAAAGTATGGTCTTCATGTTGCCGCAGCTTGGCCAGGAGCACCGCTTTCAGTTTTATATAAAATTTACTGGGTGATCGTTTTTAGCGTATTTCATATCCAACAATACAATTATTTAATCAAGCATTATAAAATTCATACTCTTATAGAAATAATAGATAATGTAGGCATTTGTCTGGCATTCAGTTTAGTATGTATCAGGTTGTTAGTCGCTTGGACACATCAAAAGTAAGTTTTTTTTTTATTGTGATTCATTCGGATACATTTAAGTGTAACATAGATATATTTCTCTACGAAATTTCCTTTCCATTCTCTTTGAATAATATAATAAAAGCAATAATTTAGAATAAAGGACTTAGAAAATAATTGTTTTTCGTATATTATACGGAAAAGAATACTTTGCATTTTGAACCATTTATATAATAAAATACTTAACTATAATGAATTTATTAACAGTCAATTACAAATATTACTCTGCACAATGATATAATATTTAAAATTATTTTACAGCCTTCTTCGCAGTATTTTATCAACCATGGAAAATGACTGCAAAAAATATGCTGTTATAGATAAAAATAATGTAATATCGAAAACAGCACATTGGTCTTATCGTTCAACGACCATTGTAATAAGTAGCAACGTAATATCTACAGTCTTTTATGCGATTGGCGCTTTTAGTTTTCAGGAAAGTAACTCAATAACACATCGAAAACTTTTATTAAGAATGGATTTACCTTTTGATACTGATAAGTCGCCAGTTTTCGAGCTTGTAGTATTTGCACAATACTTTTATCAAGTAACATCAGCTTTCGTATATGGTCTATTCACTGCTTTCCTTTTGATGTTAGTAAGTATCAACAATAAAGTACTTCTTTTGATTCGGATGTGTCCTTACTTTAAAAATAATTCTTTCTTCAGAAAATAAATTTCATTTATTCATTTATTCATTTATTCATTTATTCATTATGACTTAAGAAAAAATATTTTTAATGGATTAAAAAAATATTATTCGTTTTAATGGAATAAAAAGAATATTATTTTCTAATAGAAGATAATATGTGATAGAATCAGTTTATATATCGACTTCATTTGAACCAAATTTTAATCAATATTCGATTAAACCAACTCTTGAATCCGCTTATTTGAATCTGCATTCTTATTATATAATCGAGAAATTATTAAGAGAGAGGGAAACTCTTATTATACGAAATTATATAATTTGGATTATTATAGATTATAAACTTATAAATATATAATTATTACTTATAATAATAGGATTATTATTGATCTCTGATTGTTTTCTGATAAGTTCATATAAATGAAGTTTTATTGTAATTGGACATTTTTTATGTAAAATTTTATTCACGTATCAATATAGTTTATAAATATTAAATATTTACATATATAGTTTTTAAATTAAATTAAATTAAAATTAAAATTAAAATTAAATTAAATTAACTATGGAAGGTTTTTAAATATCTTTATAAAAAAATTAAACTATTTGAATTATTTGAATATTTTAAAACTATTATAATAATATCCTTAAAAGTTACAATATTTCTCATAGAAATAATTGTTAACTTTTATTATAATTACATATTCTATCTCTTTCTCTTTTTCCCTATTGTAAAATCAGCCTCACGCTCAAATTAGTGATGTGATGATCAATCAAAACCCATCTTCCCAACAATGTCATTCCTATTCCTTAAGACGTTTTATTATACGAGATTGCTTTAATTAAATTTTTTGCATAGTCTTTGCATAACAAAGCAGATTACATTAACAATTACATTTTCAAAATTTTTTACATTATCAACAATTTTTTACTTAAAGTTACAGTTACACGAGCAATTGTTATCACGGTATTAATTTGTCACATAAGTAAGTTTTATTTTGTGTAATTTTATTTTAAACAATGAAAGTTCATACTAGAAGATAAACTAAATTACAAATTGAGAAACAAAAGTTATTTTACTTTTTTCTTCTATTTTTGTGAAACAACAGTGAAAGTTATACAAGCTATTCATTTATAAGAACATGAATCGACAGTCGTGTGATTAAATCTCTAGGAATATATATAATAGAACATACAACAATGTTCGTTTCGAAAGCATGACGAATAGTATTGTAACATTTGCTATTATCGTCGAATGTGAATGGATATCGAATTTAATAATAACTTCGTGTAATTGCTTATGCGCATACATAATTGAATTGGGTTGCGACCTATCCTTGAGACGCTTTAGAAAGAATGCGATGTAATAATAACATTTGACTGTGAAAAAATTATGTTCAAGATCAATTTTGTAGGTCACATTTTAAACGGATGTTCACCAATTCAAAGGTGTGTACAATGACTTCTCAAAGTCATGATATGTACAAACATGAATGTCATTTGGAAAATCGCACATCAATAGTTCGTACATTAAAGCAGAGGCTACGATTTTCAAATCTATAGCAGATTCAATCATGGAAAGAATTTTTCAACGTTTTATGATAATTTGTCGCATTTTCGAGAAAAAATAAAGTATCTTTTTACATTTTCATTCGCTACATACTTAAAATGAAATTCTAATGAATTATTATACGATTTTCAAGTGTACAATTTTAAGTGACACCTGCCTATATTCAGTATCTATCACAATATGTGTATCTCTATGTGAAATCGACCTAATTCTTATACGCATAGTATGTTCCCAGCTTGCGAACATCCTTTGATGTATTACTTTCTGAACAAATGATGTTCACTGTTTGCAAATGAGTTCACTGCAAGTTTGCAGGGCCATTGTTGGCAAATATGGTTCATAATATTTATGGAAGCTATGGATTGGCATTAAATTCACTATCTCTTATTTATTAAATTTCGTTTCGATTAACCATTGGTACCTTTCAGAAGCTGTTGAATTATGTATTAAAAATTGTCTAAAATTTCGCCACTCAATTTTCGTTGTGTTCCTCTTCTGAAATAAGTTTGTGAAGAACGCAAAAAAAAAAAGAAAAAAGAAAGTCATGACATTTTGATAACAATGATTGGTTAATTATATTTTTTTGTATTCTTTCAATAAAACAATCTACATAAAATTGTTGTTTGTACTCTTGTAGAAGTATCAACGTAATTTAAAGAATTGATATTTTACTTCATTTTATTTATTCAATCAAATATAAAAATATAGAATAATTCAGTTGTTGATAAATTTGACCATTTCCAAAAATTCTAATTTCAATATAAATATAAATTCAAGTTAATTAACATAGCAAAAAAGAGGCGATAATATGCAAACAGAGAAAAACTCGAAAATGATATTTATCGTAAATTGTAAAAAATTATCATAATTATTTTGTTGTATAAGGTATTCATTATAGATTTTACATTAAACTCTTATTTTTAAAATAAATTTCATTCAAAGTAAATTGAACGTAACGATTAAATAATCTTAATTTTTACAAAGAGAAAGGAGTACAATATTTTTATTTATTTATATTTTAAAATATTTTTACTTAGAACAGTAGATTATTTATCTACGAAATAAAAAATAATTATTTGAATATAATAAATTTCATTCAATGAATGAATGAGTTGCTACAATTTATATGCAATTTATATGCATGGGTTTATTTTATATATATGTATATATAAGATTCGAAATTATCATTCAGTAAAAACCTTGAATGAAAAAATAAGCCTTAACCTAAATCTTATGAAAAAATGAAAAATTACATGGGTATTTTATCCAGTATTGTATATAGTGTATTTGAAACTGTATTAACTATTATCTAATTTTCATTACTGATCATGTAAAATTAAAATGCTATCATAAACTAAACATTGTTGTCTAGACTTCAAGAATGTTAGGTAATAAATTCTTTTTTTTGTATTACCGAAATACTCTTTTTAATATAAATATATTCTCCCTAAAATATTTGTACATTTTTACAAATCTATATATTTTACAATAAATAGTATATTTTTATTCCCATTTTATTTAACTATTTCATAATTATTGTATTTATTTATTTTTCAATAAATAATAAATTTGTATTGTTTCATTTTATCTATTTCATAGTATTGTTCATTGTGTTTAGGTGCTTCATGTAGGTTGTCAAATAGATATAATATGTCAAAAGTTATTGGAAACTCCATATAAAAGTGCAAAGCAATTGAAGTTTTTCATTAGCAGGCATCAAGAGATTATTATATTTGCAGAGAAAATTGAGAAGTTCTTTACTTACATAGCGCTTACTCAACTCGTGGTGAATACTTTAATTACTTGCTGTTTGGGCTATCTTACAGCAATTGTAAGTAATACTAATAATAGTAATAATTAACATGAGAATATATCTTATTTATCATATTGCAAATAATAAATAATGCAAATAACTAATGTACTCTTAAATTAACGGTACGATTTGAAAAAGAGTAAATCTACATGAAAAAGTAAGTTAGAAATATAGAATGACATTTTTTACTTCAATGTTGAAATCCAAGCAGCAACATGAATACCATAGTGAATTGAAATCATACATAAGTGTGTATATAGGTAGATACTTGATATATTTTCAATCTATTAAACAATGAGATTAATTAATTTAAAAAAGTCATTCTAATAAATATTTAACTGATTCTTTTTCATGAAAAATCCTCTTTGAAATTCGAAAACTTTATATAAAAGAAATTTAATCTGTTACAGTCATTACATATTAATAGTGGATTTGCTATGTTCATAAAATGTATTGTAATGTATATTGCTTGTTGTTTGGATGCATTTGTATATTGTTTTTCTGGAGAATATCTCAGCATTAAGGTTAGTAAATATTAAAATATCAAGTTGATCTGGTTATATAATTCCTGTGTAATTTGTATTAGATGATATATTTTATTAACAAAATGACGTGTTTTATTTTAACAAATATTAATTTATTAAATATTATCTTAGAAGGTAATAAACTTCTCCAATATTTGCCAGTTCTAGTTTAAAACTTACTATTCATACTTATATATTCAATTTACTATTCATCACTACTAATAAATGGTAAAAAATTTAACAATATTATAAACAAAAATAAAAAATTATTTTGAAAATACTCATTAGTTGATTCAATAATAGATGAAAATAAAAAATAAAAAATTGTGTTTGCTAATAGAGAAACAAAATTTATATTTCGAGTTATAAATGATAATAAATTAAATTTTAATTGCCCATTCGTCATTCGTGAAATTTTTAGTAGAAGGAAGTAAAGAACTTGTTTGCATAAAAAAGTAAAATGACAAACGTACACAACAAATATAATATTTTTATACGAGTAAGAAATATTATGCAGTATTACGTTTATGTTGTTATTAGCATGCGCAGGCTTGAAATAAAAAGTAAGAAAGCAAAAAAAAACTAAAAATTTTACACAAAAATTATAATATTAAAATCCAATAAATTAATAAAGTACTGAAATAAAGTTTTGAAAATCTACTGAAATTGTTCTACATTTTCTTCTGCGATTTGCCTTGCAGTCCTTTCAAAATTTGAATACACAAGTTTTTTTTATAATTTTTTTTTTTAGTAATCGCTTTCAACTACTAATTACACGATGTAGTTTTTTATATTTTAATATGTGTATTAAGTATTTATTGACTTGACAATGTTAAATACATACGTATTTAGTATATTTTCGATATTAATTTTTTTCAAAGATAATGCTATTTAAAAAGAATATTGTATTATTTATTTTAGAAGATTAAAACTAGCTGCAAATTATATCTTACAATATCTTTGTATTTCAATTGTACAAAGTGTTAGTCAATTAATTTATTTGTATGCCTGATTATTAATTTCTAAATATAGTTAAACGCAATTTATCTATGATAATCAATTGGCATGTTAATGTGATGACTTAGGTAGAGGATAGGTAAGTGACAATAACTAAATAAATTTGTATTTCAACAATAACCAATTTCATTAAAATAAATTAGTTTCTTTTTGTGAGCAATTATTTTTAGAATATATGTAATTTTTAACTTAGTATTTTACTGAAATTTCCTAACATAATATATGTATATCATGGTGCATTTAAATTTAATTTTGAATTAAATTTACTAATTAAATTATTAAATCGGAAAAGAAAAACCTATAACATTCGGAGTCGTGAACGATTTTATGTACTTTCATACTTATGTAATAAACTACTAAGAAATAAACCGAATTGATACTAAAATTGTAATTTATTAATTATAAATTAATATACAATTAAAGTACAAGATGAAAATATAGAAAAGCTATTTCTTCTCCAATTTCAATGTTCTATGTTGTAGATATCGATATTTTGAATTTTTTTCTTTGCATATAACCTGCTGTCGGCTTTAATTTTCGAGATTAAAATCGGAGAGGAAGTAGTTTTTTCTATTTCACTTAAATAGAGATTTAAGTTATAATATTGAATAGATCTTTCATCACTTTATTTTCGTTTTTAAAATAATTTTATCCTTCTGAAAATATCCTGACATTTAACTTATAGTTAGAGTTCATATCGTGAATATGTTTCGTAAGTTCATATGGTGAATATCTCCATTTTCTCTATTATTCTATCGTAATTATTCATTGTTTAAAAGGGTTTTTGAAAGATCAGAATCATTTTGACAAAAAAAGAAAAATATTGAAATATATTTTTATATTTGTTTGTACGTTCATATTTTGCAAACATGATAAACGTCGTAGTTTATTATTTATTATGCTAGTTGTCTATGATATATATTTATATGTTGTCTTTGAGATTATTAAATTAAATATTTAGTACATTTTCAAGATATTCCTCGTTATTGCAAAAAATTCTGTGTTTCCATCTTTTATCAAAAAATACATTTCACAGACATTCTGTACAATGATATTAGTATCAATTCATTTGCATACTTGATTATTGACTTCCA
The DNA here is from genome assembly GCA_032399595.1 of Tetragonula carbonaria. NCBI lineage: Eukaryota > Metazoa > Arthropoda > Insecta > Hymenoptera > Apidae > Tetragonula > Tetragonula carbonaria. The sequence goes on along the minus strand of JAUCRC010000001.1, from coordinate 23,408,335 downwards.
ATAAGTAATTGAATATGATTTGCATATGATAATTAAGCAATTGGCGAATGTTAATTGACATTATTATGAAAGTGCCTATAATTGAAAATCAATAATTTAACAATTCAAATAAACAGTAATTAAATAAATTTGTATTTGCATTGTTATAGTAATCTATAATATTCTAAGTTCATTGAAATAAAGCTTTCTTTATATTTTCTATATAAATATTTCTACATTAATAGAACTTTGTCAGAGTTTATTTAGTTAATATTTATTTAAATATGAATAATATAATTTATATGCGATAATATAATTTATATGTGAAGCATACATAGGTACGAACGCCTCGAAATTAACTACAAAACGCGAAGCCAGAGTTCATTTGTTTAGTTTACAAAAGACAATCACACTCACACAACTCGCATCATTCATCGATATATTCCAACAAACTTTTACTCAATAAATTTAATATTTTTTTACTGAATTCGAAGTTAATTTTGCAATTTCTTTTTCAATCTTTATCGATTTCGAAGGACGGAATCATTCGTTGAAGCTATCAAATAGTCTTTTTGAATATCGTAGAAATTCATCGATTTCATTGAGCTTGTATATGATCAAAAGCAATGTTGATTTTTAGTTTTTTAGGATTAAATTCAGGATTGATAGATTGGAGTTCTTGAAAAACTTTCAAGAATAACATGTTGCAAATCGAATTATTGTTTTACTGTGCCAGTTTTAGAATTTACTTAGGAATATTAACTTGGAAGATGTGTGTCTGTTTTCCTAATTGACGTGAATGTGGTTTAAGGAATGCTGGAGAGAGTGAATTTCTCGATTTTTTTCAGTAATAAATTATTCTTAACTTACTAGATTTCTAGTCCTGAGTCAACATGGATAAGTGTCACGCGGTCTTGAAATCCTGGCCTGTATGTAAATTATTTTAGGGTCATAGTCGGCTTTCTTAGCTGTTTTTGTAATTTCAACTCTCGTTCAACGCAGGCGATAACGTTCAAACGACGTTCCGTGTTATACGAGACATGCGTTGTCAAACGAATTTATAAAAACAAAATACGAGCTAATGTCTAACACACGTTTATTATCTTTAGAATTTGCTCGTATAAAAAATGTGTTAATGCTTATGATGGAGAAGTATTTCTAGAGAAAAAGTCGAGAAATATTGCAAAATGTTAAAATCTGTTAAAAACATAAGTACTAGCCGCAATATTTTTAAATATATTATGGATTGTTATACAAGAGTCCACTGATAATCAACTGAGTCACTCGCTCATTGATAGACGAGTCACCATGCTAAAACCAACAATATTTTATCTTTAGCCAATATTATATTATAAATTTATTTTGTAAATTTTTTAAGAATCTTCGTGTATGTTTTAAATTGAGAGCGAGTTGAAGTGTTGTCCTGCCTCCCCTGAATTTTTAATAGATGAAAATATTTTTTTGTACGTGTTATATAGGTATGTTTACTTGTATAGGTACTTAACAGTCATTACTATACTTTTAATAAATATTAATTATCCAGTTTTTTTTTCTATAAATACTTTCTTTTCTTATTTAATTTCAATTCATATTTGTATGTATTCATATTTGTATGTATCCAAATTAAAAATCTAATAATTAATCCTTTATGATATTCTGTGACAAAGTTTAAAGTAAAATTTAGTATTTGAGTATTTATTTTTAAAATATATATATAATTTCTTTCGAGAGAATGAAATGTAAAAATAGGATTTTATCTAAGTTCATTCAATTAATAATTGTAGTTCTCCTTTTTTTCTAAATGGTTATTTTTCCTTTAACTCTACAAATAGCTATAAATTTATATTATGTTACAAAAATTCAAATTATTTAATTCTATTTTGTATGTTTCACATATATATATTTTTATATAAATAAAATCAAATTAAATCAAATTAAAAATCCTAAAATTAAACAATTTAAAACATTTTTATGTCTTTGAATATCCAAAAAAATAAAATTAATTAAGAATTAAATGGTTCTTTCTAATTACTTTACTCTAATTTTATGAATTATTATTCGTAATAGGAATACTATATCAATATGTATCTTTTTATCTACATTTTCAAGCTTTCCAACATTTTGTATTTTATATCTAATATATGAGACATCTTGCTTTGACATTCTAAATTTTATTTAAAATTTGAAATAACATTATTTTATACTTTTAGAGTTGTCTCTTCTCTTTTCTCTTTATAAATTAATTTGTAATTTTCCTGCAGCACATAACTCTTTTTATTACAGAAAATATAAGAAATGTCAAAATAATCGAGAACAATTTTACAATTAGATAACAAAACTGTACGAAAAAATTAACATAAACGTTAATAATTTTACAGTAGTATATTATGAAACTTTTTTCCCTGATAAAAGTTTTTTAATCGCATTTTTCCTAAATTTTTTAGAGTTAAGTTCATTCTTAAGTTCATTTTTTTAATTATAATGACAAAATGGCACAATTACCAGTCTAATGAGCGTTGAAAATAAAAATAAAAATATATTAATCCTATATTATATTGAATTATACAATGTATTTATTCGAATTACTCTACAGCTTGATTTTTTATTCTTAAATTCCGCTTCATTTTAGAGTAAATTGATCGGGGACACAGCATATAAACTTCTTTGGTATAATATACGTCCAAAAGAAACTCGACTTTTGATACCTGTGATATTAAGGTGTCAAAAAGGATTTACTTTGACATTTGGGAAATTTGCTAGTCTTTCCTTGGGAAGCTTTACAACTGTAAGCTATTTATATGTGTTTACTTACACACTTAGTGATTTAAGTATTTACTAATAAAAGTATTTTATTAATCAGTTTTACATAAATATGATGTTAGAATATTTAGAATATGTATAAACGTAGCATCAGATTATTATTTAGAGAATATTTAATAATTTCATTTGATTGTAATTCGAAATAACATTATTTTATGCTTTTAGTTCATGAAAGCTTCAGGATCGTATGTATCGGTCTTACTTGCGATGACGTGAAGAAGAAATAGTACAAAATAATTTATCATAATTTAATTATATTAAATTGTCTAGTAAATAATTGTTATAGTACACAATGTAAGAAGACACTATATATTGTATATGTAGAAATAAACGCAAAAAAATATTTTACGTGGAAGATATAAACATTGCAGGAAAAAACATGATAAATGAAGTTTTATTGATCGTTGATTTTAGTTTTATTTTATAATTATTTTTATATAAAATAGCTAAAAAATCGTAAGAATCTTTCGTTAAGTCCAGCGAAAGGCATAATTGGATATATAAAAGTATAAAGGTATGTACATGTAATTTTTGTGTAACAAAATTTTAAATTTGGAAGATAAATGAATTATAAAATTTATTTATATAGTATAATAATTATATAGATATAAATAAAATAAATAAATTATAGGTATTTTTATGCGAATATACTTAAACATTTTTGATCTTTTAAAATCGTTTAGGTTCAATCGTTAATTTATGAAACAGATAAAGGCAACATTTTTATGTAGTTTATTTAATTATAGATTCAAAGATTTTGTTTCACTTTTACCAAAACCTTTATAAAGAAACTGTTATGTTCCTCATAGTTTTTAATAGATTACTGTTCTTCCGTGTAGCTTCAGCAAACTTTTATGATTTAGCTTCTGTTTTCTTTTTTCTTACCTGTACCTTCGCCTTGAAAGTTTTTCGTTTTCAACACAACTGAAGCATAACTTTCGTACGAGTGCGTACTAACCAACGTGCTAAGAATTTCATCGAATTTTCTATCATTTTAAAAATAAATTTTTTCGCTTTATTGCGATCTTCAATATGAAATAATTAAATCCCTCGATTTCTTGTGTGTAAATTTCAAATTTTGTTATTGATTTTTATTATTGATATATAATGAAATATAATTGTAATTAATATAATTATAATTAATTATATACGTGTACAGATTGGTTCAGTGTATTTGAATAAAATAACATTATTCATTTTAGTTATAGACTAAAATAATGATAATAACAATATTTAAAAAGTAGTTTGAATAAATTGTCTTTGTATCAAACTGTTTAACAAATTTTTGAAAAAAGCGACAAATCTATCTAATCGAGCAATCTATCTAAGTGATCAATGGATTATACACATTAATATGAATAATAAATTATAATTTGTGAATATAATTTATCGATGCGATCATTAACTAAATAAAACAATACACACACATTATAATTGATCTAATTTCTCTATAATATATATAAAATTAGATACAAGAATTGATATTTGAATATTTTCTAAAACTAGAACTACCAAAGTGGTCAAAATGATTAATTTATAGTTTTTGTTAGAAATTTTATAAATATGGAACAGAATTTTTTTCGAGATATAGATAATTTTTTGTAAAATAAATATAAAAATCAAAGCGTGTGCAATTCATTGTATTATGAAGCTTTCATATTTTTTTACTTTAATGGTTTTTGGTAGAAATTTTTGTTTTAATCGTCCATCTAATATCAAAGGTCATAGGCGATAATGTAAAAACAAATTTGTTTACTTTAAGTTCGATATTGTATTCATATACCAAATTAACAGTTCATCTGTCATTGATATGAAAAGAATGACGAGAATCGGAATTAAAGTTACTATGTCGATAAACAATATTACTGAATTAAATAATTTTATATATACTGGATTGTACACATATAACGGACCATTTATATATACTAGATTACATGAAAAAAGTAATTAAATTTCACTAAAGAAAATAATATTGTATAATCTAAAAAGAATATACTTCTGTATTTTTAGCGCTAATTAAAGTAAAAATTATAATTGTTAAATATAACAATTGTTAAAAATCATTAAAACAAATAAAATTTTATGTAAATAACGTTACATAATTCAGATATTATGATTATTATTTTGATTGTACGTATCTATATATTATTATTAATTTTATTATTAATTCATATAATCCATATATATAGGTAATAAATTATTATATTAAATTATTATATATTATTATTAATTTTATTATTAATTTATATAATCCATATCTATAGATAATAAATTATTGTATTAATATTAAAAACTGATTATATTTGTATATAAGCCAATTGTATGTCTTGATTTAGAAATTAATTTGTTTGTATTTCATGGTGATAGCATGAAAATAATTTCAAATTCGTTATAATCAGTAAGTATTGAAATTCAACAACTTAATCGTTTCCATTTTACGTATAGAAATGATTATGAAATAAATTTAAATTATAAATAGTATATATTAGATAAGATAAAAGATAATAACAAGTATAATATATATAGTATATTATTATAATAATATTACATAGTATATAGTAATATATATAGTAATATGTGGTAATATATAGTAATATAGTATATAATTATACAATCTAATATATAGTAATATATAGTCTTTATATAAATATAAAAATTCTCATTACATTGAAATCATTATATTAAATTACATTATATTAAGTAATATGTTAATAAAATACTAAAACAATAGTTATTAAATTTATAATTGCTTTTACCATATAGTGTATTTTACATAAGATTAAAATTCAAGATTCAAGTTCTGTCAGCGTCAAATTTTTATACAAATTTAATTTGAAGTATTTAAACTAGAATTGCAGTTCATTAAAGCTAAGCTTTTTCTGTATACCTATCTTCAAAAGAACCATTTAAAATGTTCGTGGAATTCACTACAGTTTTAACTTCTTAATGATATTGATTTTTCTCTAGATACACATTTAAATAGAGTGTGCGAAAAAATTGCAGTAAAAACCTTAATGGGATAGATTGCTTTTTCATTCTGTGTTATGTTTTACATCGTTTTTAAATTAAAAAATGGTATATTTTTCTTACTTTAATTTTTTCTCAACTTTTAATTATTTAATTATTCATAGAATTATGTAGAATAATACACATACACACACACACACACATATATTTAATAACATAATAACTTTTTCCATATATATTATACAAAAATAATATATGTATATAAAATATATTTATAATATAGAGTATTACATATATATAATTTTATATTAATGAATATTTTATATATATATATATATATATGAAAATATTTATTATTAATTCGTATATTAATTCATAATAATATTATTATTAATTCATTCATATTTAAGTTTTCATCGCATAAGAATGCAAATTTCATTAAATAAATAAGCATATTCATTGTTTGTTATTTCTTTGCTTAATTATATATTTTCATTAAGTATTATAATTAAAAATAATTATTAAATCTTCATTATATATATATATATATATATGAATATGAATTGCATATATATCAGTTTACGATTTTAGTTTCTACAGGAAATAGACTATCTCTCTTGAATAGAATTTTCTAATTATACATGCATGTAATTGTTTCAATTACATGATATAATAAATTTTGACTTAAATTAGTTAACCGATCTTTGATTTAAATGAATTCTAAACAAAACAATTACACTTTATAAAAGCATTCCATAAATTTTACAATAAATATTGTCAAAATTTAAAACAGCATGTTAAGTAGAAATAACTGCATAAAAGTAAATTTGCATGTAAATTGTCATCATAAACATTTCAATTAATTTTTTCATAAAATGCGACTCCTTTCGTCAGAATACAAACGGCAATCTCATACAATTTTCCTCATGCATACATAATTCAAGGTCTTTGGAAGATTGCACGAGAGAAGAAAATTTGATTTCTCACTCTCATTTCCTATGATTCATAGTATCTGAAATTCCATTAAATAACTTTCGCATTCAACGAAAGTTCGCCTATATTGTTTATAGAATAAATAACAAACGAACAAAGTTGGTTTTCCAAGGTTTTAGTTTTATATCATTACGACATTAGCAACGATAAACTGATTTTTATGAATGTTCATACAAAATTTCAAGATGCAAAAATATAGGAAATCTTTAAACTAGAATATTTATCATAATATTTAGATAATATTTAAATAAAATCAACTTGTGTTCGTCCTTTTTATTTTATTAAGAAACAAAAGAAAAACGCATGAAAATCCGCAGCCTAATAAACCATAGTTAATTTCTACATGATTGTTTTCTTCCGTTTTTACCCATCTATCTCGTCAAACATTTATGTTAACATATATAGATTAGACGATAGTGAGACGGGAGGATTGAGAGAAAATGGGATAGGAGATGGCGAAATCAAAGCAAATACATGTGTCGGATGGTTCGAACTTTTTGGAGTTTGGACGCAATACAGTTTTCCAGGAAAGTTGCGGCCGCGGCAGCGACGGCGACGGCGGCGGCGGCGGCGGCGGCGGTGAATTCCCCGGGCCGAGCGAATTGGTCTCCATGGAAACCACCCCAAAGCCAATCCGGGGTACATTCGTACGTACATTTACCCTTGTCGAGGCGCGTCTGCAACATTCCCCTTGCTCCCTTCTCTCTTCATAAACTTGCCTCCCTTTCCACCCCTCTCGGCTGTTCCGTGTATTCTCCCTTTCCCGCATCCCGAACTCGCTATTTCTCTCTTTCTATCTTCTTTATCTCCATCATCTTGCTTTCTTTTATTTTCTTTTTCTTTTCTCGCGGTCCTTCCTTTCGCCATAATCTTTTCTACTCGATCCTTTTCTTTTCATCTTTACAATTATTCTATTTCTCTGTCTCGTTTCACGCGAGTTTGCAATCACTTGCCTGCAAACGTTTCTATCGCGTTTCTTCCTTCTGCCGCTTTTCACTTTTCTGCGTTTCACTTTCTTGCGTCGCGATCGAACAAACGAGAAATGTCGTGTTTCTGTTTATTTTTAAATTAAATTATATTTAATAATATATTCTGTGACATAACAATCAAAATGATATTGAAAATTTATTTAATAGAGATTGAGATTGCAGTTTCAATATTTGCAAGTCTTCAATATCTCGGACTTCATTCTTACATAATGAAAAATTTCTGTTAGTGGCGGATCGATTGAATTGCTGTTCTTCCAAGGAAGAAATAAGGAGGAGAAAAAGGCTTTTAAAAGCGTCATAAACACGACTTACTTTATTTCTCGTAATTCTTAGATATTAAATGTTCGAATTATATTTTTATCCTTACATATATAAGAAATAAACATATATAGAATTTATTTTATATATAGAATATTTACACATATAGAAATAAGCAATACATTTCAGTAAAATAAAATAATAATAAGCTTAAACACGCATGTACATTTTTTAAATTCCTATTAAATATTTTTATTTTCATTTTCCAATGTCTTCTTCTTGCTTGTAATAATATTCGTACTTTTTCTTTCTTCGTTCGATAAAATTTTTCATTTCGCTTTTCAATATCTGTCCAATACCTTTCCAATACCTTTCCAATACTTTGTATTAGTTGATTTCTTTCGCATTGCATTTTGCAATTCCCCTTCTCGTTGCACAGTGTCTATCCTGTCCTTCTTTGTTTCTTTTTCGTCAGTTTTCTGACGTTAAGAGACGCCACGTTGGCGACGACGTCGCCAGCGGCGCGACGTCGAGCAGATTGCCTGACACGATGCAGCCTTATAGACGCCGCCGCGCCGTTGCGTGCCTGATTGCTTGAGGCCGTGCGCGTTTAATCGAGAGTCTGACGCCGAGGAAGGCTTCTATCACATTTTATAAGCTCCTTTTCTTTCTACATTTATACGTCTTTCTCTCGTTTTTATCTCCCAGCAACTATTCTTTTACTCGCTTGACAATTATCGACAGAGAGATTTAACAGCTGCGTCGCTGTATCGCTGCTTCTTTTTGAAGTTGACAGAGACAATTGATAATAAGAAAGAACCGATACGATAACTCCCGTTGAGTGAGAATCTATATATCTCGGTATATCGAAAACGTGTTGATCTGATGATTTTGTTTCCGTATTAGGTGTTGCACACCTAGTTAGATGAGAAAATTTCGAATTTGCAAATTGCAATTGCATGTCTTCGAAGTTTGAAATAACATTCTATTCTATTCTTCCGTTCTTTCAGATAATATTATACCCCGGTCTTTTTTTTTAAATTTAATACGTTTAATTAACTTTCAACGTTCCCAATTTCAAATCTTTTTAATTATTATATCATGTTTAATTAGATAATTTCTTTACTTAAAAAAAATATCATTGGAATGTTACAGTTGAGATAAAACAAGATAAACAAACTTCGTGTAAGTTCTATTTTGTATAGTTATATTTATAAAATTATGAATAAAATTAATCATTATTGAAATTTGAGTAAAAAAACAAAAACTGGTTTTGCACTTAAATTGTCTTCCGATTTTATATAAGTGATAAATATGATTACTATAATGCATAATTATTGTTACATTGTCTTCGAATGTAACTACTAAATAGTTCATATTACATTTTTTACTATCATAAATGATTTCAAAGTAACTACCTACATTCTAAGAAATTAAGTTTAAGTAGTTTTCGAGACAGCCGTACGAAATATTTCATTTCTTTGTTACACAGAATTTATTTTGATTCAGAGAAAATATTACGTACGATGCAAATTGGACAAAGATGTTTCTAAGATTTTAAAGAGTTTAAACTTCGTCTTTACAGATTATATTATAATTAAACTATATATTTTCGATGTACTAAATATAAAAGTTTGTTGATTTATGATATACTAGCCTTCTAGAGTCATTCGAAATCATTTACTATTGTTCAAAGTACTTTTTCGTTGAATTTCCACGATCATTTTATTTATCAACGTATTTTATTCTGCAAGAAGTTATTAATGATAATTTAATTTATAATATTTATAATACAATATTTATAACAATATATTTTCTAATTGTTGGATAATAGGAAGAAGTAAGATATTATTTTTAGTGTCCTGCAAATTGTAAATTGCTATTTTCAAATTGTTTATATATTTGAAGCTATATGTAAAATTATGAATAACAAATATTCAATTAATAAATTATCACGATATCATTATCTGTTCGTTTTTTTTGGAATCTTCTCTGGAATCTATATATTCTTGCATTATTTAATAACTATATTTAATAGCTATATTAATGAATAGAGTGTAACAGACAGATTTTACATTCCCTAATTTTTCGTATCTTTAGAATTGCAATGAATTCGTGTTTTAAAATGATGATTCTTCATTATTTGCTCTTTTCTTGCTTTCAAAAACAATATTTTCGTTACTATCCAAGAATACAACATCTAGATTTTCACAAAAACACAGTGACTTATCTTTCGCAGAGTAGGAAAGTTCAAATACTCGAAAAAGCATTTTGGGTATCCCTCGGCAACAGAGATCTCGTTTTCAAAAGGGGAGACAGGTATTGTGTTTTCGCCCCTCCCTAACATTCCCCTTTGACGATGCATTGAAGGTCACATTCGAAATCGCCACATTTAGGGGCTGCGCGCAATAATAATCTGAATCCCCACTCAGATCGTCTGCAGTCCTACTAACTCCATGTGCGAGCAAACAGTGCTTGTAAAATCCCACATGCAAAATCGCCCATTCCACAGCTGGCAATAAAATCAAAAGGCCAACACGTCTCGTTTCCTAACCGATAAGAACGATTTAGGGAAAGAGCTGTTAAGTTCATTGCGTACCACTACTCTATTTCATCTGACGACGCTAACGATTCACCAACATCTGATTGCTCGCAATTTTCGCTTCCACTTGTGTGACTTTGCTCTGCGGCTTCTATCTGTGAGATAGGCCTTCTCGTAGAACAAGACTGTCACGATCCTACGATCTCTTACTGATTAACATTGCTGACACGATCACAAACAGGCTGTGATACTCTTTCATTCAGCGATGACTTCATCATTGTTTTCGCTGTTATTTATTTACGGATACTCATCGAAACGGGTACGCATCTGTTTTTCCAGCAGAAAAAAAGTAATAATGCCCTAATAGAGAATTCAAATGAAACAGGATAACTCGATGACAGTTGTTGCCACTTTCAATAAATTGACACCACCATTTCGTTGTAGCGTTGGAACATTTCTTCCTGGAACGGAACTGCTTTGCTTGTAAGAAATGATAAAATATAGTGATTTCAGATAACGAACGGTTGTCAAGAATAAGATAAAATACCTCATATAGTTCCCGATTCGGACTATAGATCTCTTCTATTTGAAGTCAAAATTGGGATGGTCACTGCAATCGAGGTGACTAATAAAAGTATATGGTTTCAATCTTATGTGCAGCGACTCTCAGTTCCAGTTCTTTCAAGCAACAAACGTAATATGTATATAGCTTACATGATATAAATTCCTATGGATCTTTTTCATAACGACCAAAATATTCAATTCATCAATTCTGTAAATAATCTCCGATTATAACAGAGATACATACAACGAGAGACGGCATACAATATTAAATAAGCGAAAATACAATGTTCTATGTTTCCCTAGGACAAATTCTTAGAGTCTACTAACATATACCAACATTATCTCACTTTGGACGATATTACGATATTATTGAGGATTAATGTCTATCACTGACTTCTCGCGAAGCTTGAATCAACACTGTCTCTTACTAGATAGGATAGATGTTTCACAGGATGGAACAATTCTTTTAGACAAGGACAACTCTTTGGTTCAACAAGGAAACATATTCGTATACGAAAAGAGACTATACGGATTTGTCCGATTTTCAGAGTATTACGAACGAGTATTATTCTCGTTCGTTTCTATTACGATGACACTGAATTTGACCGTAGGTAGTTGTAAAACAGTTGCCTAAAAATCAAGATACATATTCATACCAATGAGCTTTTCCTTAGTTATCCATTATAATAGCAAATCAGATGTTCAGATTTTGGCCTCTTTTAACTCATCGAGGAAAGTGAATTCAGGGAATGATGACATCGTGTATTGCCATCATCGTGGTTCGGAGCTGTATTTATAATTTTTTATAAGGATGCACGACAATTCTTCCCAAAACTTCAAGTCAGATCACGGCGAAGGAAGTTGTCACAAGTGAGTTTTAGTCTTGATACAGTCATCTCTGCAACGCCGTAATTGATAAAACTGTGAAGGTGAATATTCTTATTAACACGCAGCATACAGTAAAGGAAGTCGCGCACAGAAGGTCGACAATTGTCATACGCAGATGCTACTAAAGCCTTAATTTAATAGTATGAATCCCAGTTTCCGTCGCCCTATCATAACCATCCTTTGTATTAGTTCTAAAGCCGCCACACATGGTGGGTCGCAATAAAGTTCTCTCGAACCAGTGTCTCGAACCAGATGAGGTTGACATTTCGTACCGAAGATAGCGTCAGATACATATTCATAAGTAAATAAATTCAAATACTCTGTGAAAAAATTTAATCGATTTCTATTTATTTAAGTCTCTTTTGCTGTTAAAAAAACCAGGTTTTGCTGTTTTAAAAAAAATTCTTTTAACTGGAACATATCAAGTTTGTTTCAGTTACATATTTGTCTGTTGCAAAAAAAAAAAACATTAATAAACATCTTTTTATTTTGTTATTAATCTTGCATTTCAATAATACATTAATATTTATTTCAGCATTAAGGCTAGTTGTAATCAATAATTATATTTTCAAAAATTATGCGTTAATTTTTTAACGTGGTCTATCAGGGTAATAGAGACAATTTCATTTACAATTAGTTTAGTTTCATTTTGTTTTTCAAATGGCGAAAAAAGAAAATTCGAATAATAAAAAAAATTGATAATGTATCTTGAGATAAGTTGGAAGAGTTCAAAATGATGATAAACACGTCGAAAGATTTTTATATCGAAAAACTTATATAGAAACATTTCTTCAATTTTCAATTCTTTACGAGATACATTGATTTCGTAAGATAAATGAATAACAACAACAACAACAACAATATTAATAATAATAATATTGAGACTAAGATTAAATAAAGAATAACAAATAAATATCTTTCTAATAATTTTCTGTTTTGCATAAAATGACGTTTCCTTTAATTAGGGTTCTCATATCATTGTGGTGGACATGGAATATGTTTGGAACTTTTTGCTCATTTGTTTACGACGAGGAGCCTTCAGAAAAACTCGTTTTACCGTGGATATTAATCTATTAATTGCGGAAGAATGGAATTATACTCCTTTTTATTCTAATTTCATGTAATAAGTAGAAATTGGTCTAAATTGATTTTTAAATTCTCGAAACTCGAATTCGAAACTTTGTAACTCGATTTCGTAACTTTCGAAACTCGAAACTCTTGAAACTTGAAACGCCGATTTCGTAAGAGAAGTTTCTCGTTTCAAGAATTAAAATTAACACTTTTATTTATCCAATTTTTTATTCAGTTGAATAATTTAACAAAATACAGAAACGTACAAGAATATTTAAGACTCTTGTTCAAGACATCCGAACTCTTTCTGCATTTAACTATTCTACTTTTCTTCTTCTTTCCAATAGTTTCAATAGTTTTCGTAGTTTTAATCAACATTAATTGTTAGTACTAATACAAGTCGTCGTGAGACAGATTTATCCTACTGATGACTTAGTCATTGCGATGGTAACCCTGCTCAGTACGATAAGAATCGCGAATTCGAACATTTGTTCAAACCGTGTTCGCATTTCGGGTAGAAAAATTTACAATTAAACATTTTTAAAAAAGATACAATTAAATTGAGAATCAAACATTCTTTATTCACCCTGTAAATAATTCTTCATTCATTGATTTTGTGCTTTGTTCTTATCTAAGTTTCAAGGAGATTTTCGAATCGCTAAGAAAGTTTCAGCTTCTCAAAATTCGAAATTTTCCTGAGCTCTGAGAGATTTCGACGTTTTGAGTAATTCATTCTCAGTCATAAGCATATTACATGCATATTACATTTTCGATTATTTATCTGCCTAACTTATGTAGATGACAGCAATATCTTTTAACGATAGTCATCTTTACGAATCTTTATTGACTCATAATATTTGAATTGCTGAGTCAAGTAATAATGGCATAATTTATTTTTCCGATTGCTCGCAAGCGAGTAAACGAGGTGTCGATACCGCATTCTCACACACTTTTCCAATAATTAAATTTACTGTACAGCGACCGATGTTGTCTACAGTTTCATCTGTGGCGTAGATAACAGTTTAAGATACAAGTTTCCATCGTGTGCCTGAATAATTTTACGGGCCAATGTACTTTTTGTGAATCATTGAATCCAAAATTATGGATTCCCTTGCTCGAAAAGTATTTTTCAACAGAAATTTTGAACAATATGTCGTGAAAAGCGATACGTATACATAAACTTCATCCTTTCAGTGTCCAAGAGCTGGCTCCGAAATTTGCTTTATATTTAATGTTTTGAATATTTCTTGAAGATGTGAATATATTTGGTTTTTCTTATAAAATATTTCTATTTGAGAAGCAGTATATATATTTTTTCACATTTTATTTCTACAATAATCTGTAGTTCTAAATAGAAGAATTGCTTAGGTATTAAAAGGGTTGATGAAGTTTGTTTCTTGACGTGAACTGAAAAATGTTTCATCTAGATGTGATAACAGTAGTCATTAATAAAGACAAATGAATGAAACATTAATCTTTATCGCAACATTACAATTTATCAAAGATTTTGTATTCAGTTCACGCACATGCCGTAGAATTGATGTTATTGGAGCGAATAGAATTATTGAGAAATACTGAGCGATCTAAATTTTGATTTCGCAACAATACGCTATTCCTAATGCCCAATTGTCTCGAAACTAACTGGTAAAGAGACGGCGGTTAAGATTAGGCACTTTGTTACGCCCTAGCAATTTACATGCGAATTACAGTCGTGCAAACTGAAGGTCTGTAACAATCTCTGTGGTGCAAACAATGAATGAAATGGAAGATTCTCCTTAAGTTAAGCAGCAAAATATGCTGATCTCGAAAATACAATAAAGAACACAACTGACTCAATAACAATGAAAAATTGCGAATAATTCGAAATTTACAAATTTATATATTAATGTAAATGATATTAAATTCATTTTTAATATACGATAAAATTGAATTTTTTTCTATCAATTAATAATTTTAATATCACTAAATTACAACATAAATAATAAATAAATAAATAATAATAATAATAATATAAAACAAAATTATTCATTTAACGTACAATATTTAACATACAATATAAATAAAATATGTAAATAATAACATTTAAATAATAATAAACCTTGTAAAAGAAAATCTTATAATAATTCATTCTTATAACATTTCACTGTACGTGCAAGTAAGATAATAGATTTTATTCAACCACCAGGTTCATTTGAAAACTTTGTGAAAGAAAAATAAATAATCGGGAAAAGTTCAATTGTAGAACAGTGCGACAACATTTAGTGCAAATGCATTGTTAGAAATAACAAGCGTTTGCTTTGGTTGTGTTTTATTTTTCTTGCTATCACTCGTGCGTTTATTTCCTGATGAAACAACTCTAACGAACTGGAGATGATAGATCCTCGAGGGCATTTAATTTTTAATTTTTAAAACGTCGACTAACATCTCAGGGGAATTGAATATGCAAAGCCTATAAAAATGCATCACAATCTCTTCATTAACGTTCTTCTATCGATCCTCGTACATACGTATAGTAGGTCTATGAACAACACGTTAATTTCGTTTGCATTTAACGTAATTTGTCCGATTGATCCTTATATACGTAAATAACGCGATGATGATCATCCGTTATTATCAATTCAAATTGCAATCACATTAATCCATTAATCAATTTCAATTTATTATTTGATCGATGATCGTCATCGAAATTAGTTTCAACCGAGTAATTCAAATAGAAATATTTAAATAGAAATAATTCTCTTCGCTTTTCCCATTTCACATCAATATGGTTATTTTACGAATCTCTTGACCTCGTTACTGTGGGTGACTAATTACGTTCATTGTGCCAGTATGATAAATAGTATTGCAAGATTAATGCAATTATCGAAGTGCTACCAAATTATTTCCAAACAATGGCAAAAAGATAACGCTGTATATTGGTTTGGTGAGAAATATATCTCTGGCGTGCAGACACAGATTTCACGTGACGCGGAACAAGGTATAGAAAATGATTGAATATGATGGATTTTGAAATTTTCGGAAGAATACAACTTACGCGAAAGGTATTCATATTTATGCACGTAATTTTTCTGTATCAGTTATCAATATATTTGGTATCCTCTCGTTAAATGCAATAATATTAAACATATGAAACAATTTAAACGATTGACATTTCATCCTAAAATATGAAGTTATTAAATGAGATACATTCCTATAAATAAAATTAATAAAAAATTAATTTCATTTACCGCTAAATGAATAAGGAACAAGATTCAAATATTATAAATATTTGTATTCGTTGCCGAATAAAATTTTATTGTCTGCAGTAATAAATAATTTTCATGTAAATTTATTTCTATGTAAGTGTATAAATTATAAATATATTGGTATTATAGAATGCATAAATAATAATATGTTATATTTATGTCACTAACAACAAAAAACTACCAATATTTTTAACTGTTATAACTTTGTAAAAAGAAAAATAATATAACAGTTTATTTAGTCTCATTTTAAAGCGTAAAGCATAAAGAATTAAATTAAATGATAAAAATAAAAATTTCATCGTCTAAACTCAATATTCAAAGTCAATGAAATGGCGAAAGAAATCGATATTATTTATAAAGAAACTACACTGAGTAACACATGTAAGTATCACTCCGTCTTACAATTGGTTTTCGGAATATTCGCAAAAATATATTCAATGCTATATACGGTATTTTTATGTTTTTGTGAGGTTTGGATTAGAGATATGGAGTGGAAGTAAAAGAGGAGCAGGTTCGCCTACTTTTATTTCACAATAACATAATAAAAATAACACTTCTTGTTTCGTAAGTATAATTACGGTAATAGAATATGTGCATTTTGATATAATGACAGAAATCTATTTGATTTTGTTAAAATTTTTAAATTTATTAATGATAAGGCAAAAACGTAAGGGAGTCTGCCCCTTTCTTTTACACTTCCATTCGAATTCTTAATCTGAACCTATTGATGCAATATCACTGATACAGTATATTTTTGCAAATATTTTGAAAACGAATGTCGGTTACATGTGTAGAAAAAATTACTCAAAATTATGCCCTCGACAACATATTTCAAGATCACTGAAATCGATGAGATGTATCTCTTTATAAATAAATAATTATCAAAAGATCACTTTAAACAATAAAGTTTAAAAAAGATGTTTTTAGAAACATTACTTTTCTACTCGATATATGTAAAAAAATCTTTCAAAAAAAAAAAAAGACGAACGGAACTGTTAAAATAAAGATTTTACGCTTTAAAATGAGGTTAAGGAAATTATTTTGATTGTTTTGAGTTATAAAGATTTGACAATTTTTCATCGTTGGTAGTATAGTTAAGTTCTCCACACCACAGACGAGGTATATGAATCATATACTTCGTCCGTGTCTACAGTATTTATTTTATATTAATTATTATGAAAGTTTTTTTCTTAAATATTTTGATTTTTACTATTATACATATGAAGTTTAAACTCAAGAGACGTCGGATTTGTGACGTATACGGTGAACGTATTAAAATAAAAGGATTCTACAATCTTTCTTTCCCTATTATCACATTTATTATTTATTTCTAAATTTATTTCTACTAAATTTCTATTACTTATTTCTTACATATTTCTGATATAATTAATATTACTTATAATAATTAATAATTATTATAAGTGTGTAACAATTTTAAAATTATTCCATGTTTTTGTGATAATGTTAATAGTTTATAATAATCACATTACATTTTATATAATAAATAATTCCGTAGCTCGGTCGATAACAAAGTTTCACAAAGAAATCGAAGCTTCAATGTGAGATAACAGATGACGCATTAGGTTATTAATATGTATACATATTAATATATAAATATATACATGTATGTTGCATATATATTCTATATATTATCTTATTATCTTATCGTACATATTATATACACTTGTGATACTTACTATTATATATCATATAATTGTTACGATATTGATAATTTTGTATGTTAAAACGATTTGGTTTTAATATAATTAAAATAAATATTAAAAATTAAATATTAAATTAGTTAAATATTTTAAATTATTTCATTAAAATAATGTTCACATAAATTTTGCGCAATTATTTCAATATTTATGTAACTTTTTATTCATAGAAATTATTAATTCTAACATTAAAAAGTTCATCGAATGCTGTTTCTGTAGTTTCTTTTATTTGAAAATAATTTATTCATTGAAATTATCTAATAATTATTTACTTTATTGTTGCATAAAAGATTAAATGACACAATAAATAAAACGATAATCTTAATCTTTATATTTTGATTAAAAATTCAACTTAATTTTTATATATTTTCTGTGTATTCTTTACTGATTTTTATTTTCACTAAATTTTCACAAAAATTTACATTTAAAATTGATTTAAAATTATAAATTTCCAATATAATTTTTGAGCTTTAGTTTCTTATTGTTAGATTGCTTACTCCGTTATATCAATTTATCAGTTCTTCCGTCAATTAACAATATATAGTATATAATATATTCATAATATAATATAATATAAAAAAATTGAGCGTTAATTAATCAACAAATACGAAACAGTCGATTAGCATTAGAATCAAGCATTCAGATCCTTTTTATATAAAGAAAATATATAAAGTATACTAAATTCATATCGTAAAATGTTTTGTTGATGTGTAGATAATTATCGTATCCAAATTACGCAAATGTTTCGAAAAGTATAAATTGACATATTCGAATATCACTTTTCGCTTAGTTAAACAAGGAATACGACAATTGACGAGATATTTAGAATAACTTTCTCGCAAACGCCAGCAACGAGGGCGCTGAATCTTTTGAATAGGGATCAATGATCCAGCTATTGTTGCAAATTCTATGTCGCGTGCCGGCTGTGTGCCTAAATTCTGCACCCTTCTCGTATTTCTTTACATTCATTGTGTCCGTTATGGTAATTTCTCTGTAACTTTTGTCGCAAGATTGTAACTAAAGCACATCGTGGAAAAAATGATGCTGATGAATACGATTCTTAGCAACTAACGTTACAATAGTTGGTGATGAATATATGTACGTATATTTATTTTAACCACTTGTTCAATCGTTGCACGATTTTCTGTTCGAACAATTAATTTAATTTTAAATAAATGAACAAGTTCTTCTTCTTATTATTTTTTAAATTATAAATTAAAATATAATAGTAATAATATTATTACCATCACATTATGTAATGAATTAAATGATAAGTTAAAATGTTATAATAATAATATTATTATTTCAGAGATTTATAACTTCAGGAATAAACATAGATTTCATATATTTTCTGCGGTAAATAACATAGAAGAAAAACAAATATGGTAACCATAAGCAAATCGTTTTGATTCGTTATCCTTAATCACAATTCTTCGTAACGAATGTCAATGACGAATACAGAGGATTATTAAAAGCATCGAGACAAATGCGAAAGCTTCCTATATAAATACATACCACGACAATTTGCATACTTTTCAAAGCGTAACGAACATAACACAGAGGAAAATAAAAACGAAGATAGCTACATTATAAACTCCACAACATAAATATAAAACAAAAATTTCATTTTATTTTTATCAAGTCGATAGTAGATATGTTTTTGTTAATACATTTATTTTCATACGATAATTTTATACAGAGAGAGAGAGAGAGAGAGAGAGAGAGAGAGAGAATTGACGCGTCTGTTAATTGGAAGCTACATTACAAAAATTAACAAAAATTTTTTATATTGTCTATTATTATTATCATCTTTTATATTTCACTGGTTTTTTAAAAAATTCGCGATGAATTATGCTTAATGTTTAAAACAGTTGTATCAAAAGTTTGATACACCCGGTATTGTCGCAGAGCTATTACAGATCTTGGGGTCCTGGAGGCGCGCGTGCATGTGTAGTCTGTAATGGCAGATGGCGTGGGGCCTGTATGCCGAGCAGCTGCAGCTGAGAAAGAGAGCGAATACCAGAGGAAGAGAAAAGAAAGAGAGAAAGAGGGGCAAAAGGCCGTGAACGTACTACGTACTATGTCTCGTGTCGCGAGGACCACCCAACCCTTATGATCCAGCAAAAAGAAAGTCCCCCACACGCAGCTTTTACTCACTGGAAAACCCTACGAAAAGGAACCTGTCGGCAGCAGCACTCGTGTTATTGCCATCATGGTAGTATCCCATCCTTAACGCTAGAACTAGAAGTCAAATTGTTCAATTATTTTTGTTATTTTTCTTAGGAATTTTATGGATGTGAAACAGGTTTAAATTTGAAAACTTTTTCGTAGAATGTATGAATAAAAGATCGTGTACTCCATTGTATTATAAAGTTTCTGTATTTTCATTTTTTTTTTTTTTTTTTACTTTAGCGTCTCTGATGGAAGTTTTATGGTTTAATCGTTGATAGTTTTAGTATTAAAAAAAGATTGCCAAGAAACGAAAATTAGTTGCCCTTTACGTTATGTCGGAAGAAGTGATAACTATTTTTTGCTCTAACTCTAAGTTTAAATGATTTCTTTTCAATTTTTAAAATTATTGATTCTGTTTTTATCGAAATTGCGAAGTTACTACTATAATTTCCAAAAAACTCTCTAAATGATTTTTAAAAAATTGAAAAATAACGTTATTTATTTATATATTACCAGTTTTACTAGCCTATATAAAATTTGTAATTCTCTTTTAGTGCATATTTGAAGCTAAAGTGAAAGAGAGTGAAATTTAATCAGTATGAAGAATAATTAATTTGTTTATATTGTTTATATTCTTTTCCGTTAATTTTATTCAATTTTTTAATACATTATTGCTTTCTCTGTATTTTAAGTATCTAAACTTCTATTCAATTCTATACAGATACTATTAATCTTTGCTTGCAAGAAAATTCTAATTTTATAAATTAATATTTTTTGTAAATTGATATTCAATAAAATATCTGATTTAATAATATTTTCTGTAAATTGATATTCAATAAAATATCTGATTCTCATGATTTATTCTTTAAACATTTATAGAATTGTAATATTTCATAGTGGTTGAACCTTATTGCACACTTGAGATAGACACATTATAAATTAAAAATTTCATATGTGACAAATTAGTGTGATTACATGATTACTTCAAATACTCAAAACTTTTAATTAAAAGTTTAACGCATATATGTACATACATTATTTCTATGTTCAAGCATTTATTTTAGAAAAGTGACAAGACCCAAAAGTAAATGTTCATACATTTACATTCGAACCAAACTTTTGTCTTCTTTCTTACAATTCTAATTATAAATACACAACAAATCTAAAAAATATTATAAAATCATTTAAAAGTATTAAGGTATTTACGATAATTTCAAATTAGAATGGGTAAATTTGATTTGAAATAATAATAAAAAATAATTTGAAATATCAATTATTTCTATTAATTTATTATTTTTATTTGAAAAATAATTTGAAAAAGTAATTTTATTTAATTTAGAATTCAAATCAGATGAATCATTTGTAAATAATCTTTTATTTTAATTAATTCATTGAAATAAAATAGCATAATAACATAATAATTGTAACAGGATATT
The DNA here is from genome assembly GCA_032399595.1 of Tetragonula carbonaria. Lineage (NCBI taxonomy): Eukaryota > Metazoa > Arthropoda > Insecta > Hymenoptera > Apidae > Tetragonula > Tetragonula carbonaria. The sequence continues at coordinate 23,386,693 of JAUCRC010000001.1, read as the reverse complement.
AAGTTTATATAATAGAATTAGAAACTATTTGAAAAATCATTTGAAAAAACATAAAATATAAAATAAATTAAAGGATTATTTTATTTTAGCCAAATAATTAAATAATTTAAAGAAAAATTATTTGCTTGTTTAAATAAACTAACGCAGGATTATTTCAAGATAGCATCGAGTCAAATAAGATGATATGTTACTTAAATAATCATTTTACAAATATTTCATTCGGTCGAAATATGTATTTAATGAATTAAAGTTACAATTTATGCAACGGTATGTAGTAAATAAAAGAAGCATTTATCATTCGTAATTTACATTAAATTTAATAATAGAAGGAAAACAATAAATATTATTACGATCATGTCAATGTACATATTCATAAATTTTTAACTTGTATCATTAAAATATATGTATATCAAACATAAAATTCTATAAATTGAAAATTAAAATGCATACACTGAGAAACACTTATATTTGCGATAATTATAAAAGATGATGATATATAGCAATAACAACAGATATTGATAGTAACGCGTAGATCTATTGAGGCGATGTGCAGCTGATAAAATAATTCTTTATTAACAGGATTCACGGGGGTATAATGTACCTCGTCTGTAGTTTCAAGTAGCAGTAACAACAGCAGTAACAACAACACTAGTGACAGCAGCTGCAAATCGACGAAAGAGCAGCTGTTCTCTTTAGCCGCTCCCGAATCACGATTTCAGTTTCTGATTCAGGTTCTGCTTTTCCTCCTGCCTTTTGTGACATTTTGTGACATTTGGGTAGGTTTGTAATAATTTTCGAAATAAAATAACTGCTCCAACTATTTGTTTGAAAGATTTATTTACACACAACTGTACTGTTGAAATCATTTTAATTAATTTTGGTGTTTGCAAACTACGGTATAAATACATAATGGAATTGAAATGATTTTTAATAAAGATAAATTCACGTGATTGTGCTCTCCGCACAAAGATAAAAAAATTGAAGTAGATGCTTCTACTATAATTATTATAATACTGTTATCAGTTGTTATTATAGATAATTATTACGATACTATTAGCTATTAAATGATTCAACTTTCACCGATTAAATTATATTTAAAAATATAGTTCGAACAATTTTGAGAATAATTGAAGTTAATTTGAACAAATTACAATAAATTAAATTTCCTTATCACCAATGATTTAGTAGGTATATTTCAATTGATAGTAGAGATTACTTTTGACCATGAAAACTAAATAATATCAGAGCAAGCTGATATTCTTCGTAAGACATTTAGCCGCCCACTCTTTATACGTACATAACGAAAATAATAGTTGAAATTATTCTGCGTATGTACATATGTACGTATGTGTGTATGCTTCATTGAGGACGAAGCGTCGTTAACGATATTCTTCCCCTGAAGTGCAAGTGGTACGCGATTATATAATACAGGAGAATGATCGCAAAGAGAACGCGTGTACGCGTGCACATCGTGTGCCGATTGGAACGCGTCTGGACGGTCAGAGGAGGGACTTAGGGTGATTTAGCCCCTGTATCGAAGTCGCATTGTATTCGTCGCCTCGATTCTCGTCTCGGTGCCAGCTGTTCTTATTTCTTTCTCTCTCTCTCTTTCTCATTATAACCTCTCTCCCACCGTCTCTCGCCCTTCCATCACGTCGAAGCTTTCCTCGAAGCTTTCCTTTGTCGAACGTCATCCACGTTCCTGCCAGTCGATCCGTACCGAAATTAATCAAAAGGGAACGATCGCAAGCACGTGGACAACCCCTACTGCTCGCTACTCGAACGAAACGCAGACGCTTCTCTCCGATCAAAATATTAAATAGCGCGACCAAGCAACCCTCCAGGGCACTGGCTCCCCAACAATAAGAGGTGGTGTTCTTGCTTATGAAGGGGGATTCAGGGGGTACCGATGCACGGTCACGTGCCAGCCATGGGAATATAATGCCGCAACGGCCACGTGCCTGTCACATAACGGGTGTGCGCTGAGAAAACGATCACCTAGGTTGCTATTTAACCACGCGGATGTATCGACGTGCTAACGTGTATCGCTTCCTTCCTTTCTAATCGCACGCCTTTACTATGTGAAGTTTTTATTCCAACATTCTCATTGAATACAGTTACAATGTGATATTTCTAGTTTTTGATATTACGAAGTACATTTTTATTTATTTAATAATATATTATGATATATTTATAACTTTATACTACATTTAGGTATATTTATGTTTACTGGATATACTGTATTTATGTTATATTTATTATGAATATTTACAGTAATTATTATGTAAATATATATTATATATTATAATATATATAATATAATAATATATGTTATATATAATATGTATATAATAATATAATGTAGTATATATGTATATTTTTTATCTGCATATTATATATTTATTAAATAAAAATATGTTGATTTTTATTTATTTAATAATATATTATAATATATTTATAACTTTATACTACATTTAGGTATATTTATGTACTGGATATACTGTATTTATGTTATATATGTTATATATGTTATAGCTGTATTTATTATAAATATTTACAATAATTATTATGTAAATATATATTATATATTATAATATATATAATATAATAATATATGTTATATATAATATGTATATAATAATATAATGTAGTATATATGTATATTTTTTATCTGCATATTATATATTTATTCACAATTATTATTAGTTGATCATTCATTAAATATCATTGAAACTGGCACATTTTAAGATGTTTTATTGAGAATCGAATTCGTTCATTCTGTTTCAATAAATTATTTTTTTTATGCACTTTAATGTTTATCGTATTTATTATATACCAACTTACATATACTGTACACCTCGGATTAGATTCGATATTTAGGACTCAGATGTAAAATGTATGTTAAAAGTAACTTAATTAAATACTTGAAAATATTGTATGTATTAATACTATCAGCTTATTTAATTTAACTTAGACTTACTATTATAGTTAAAATTAAATTTTGATTAATTAATAACCAGTTTCCGTTATACTGTATTTTTAATGAATTTGAAAATTTGAAAATTAACGTACAAAATAAAATTTGACACGAATGTTGACGATATAGAATAAATATGCTATAATACATTGCAGTTACGGGGTTGAATGATGAAAAGAGAAAAACCGCACTAATCATCTGTTGAATGGGGTGGCAATAAAACCTAAACTCCCTTTTTCTGTGCGTTAACGAACTGCCGATAAATTACTTTCCTGGACATATTGATCAAGCTGCCAAAGGGTAGATAATAAAATCTTAACCTTTAATGCATTAAAGTTTTTTTTTAAAAAAAAACCGTAATTGAAGTTTATTTTTTACAACAGAATGCTTCTTCCCACATAAAATGTAACAAATAGTAAATATAGTAAATCCAATAAGTGTAATATGTAACAAAATAAAATGTAATCACATATATTTGATTTCGTTAGATGTAATTATTTATACGCATGACATCAGATATTTATTAATGTGCGAGAAATTTAATTCAACAATTTAATTTTAATAAAAATTAATAAAAATAAATTATGTAATAATTGAAATAAAAATTGTATTTTTTAAAGTATAAATCACTAATTTTGTTAAAATGAGTTAAATATTTTAAATATAAAATTTTAAAAATAGGAGATTTTATAAACTAATAAATATAAATATATTAATGACGATACTGTTTTACGTTGAATTTTGTGTGCCTGTTTGTATCGATGATCACGTCGGATGTGAAGCATTGAAAGCATTTATATGTAATTTGTATTTATTAATCTTCAGTTTAAAAAATTACAATTGAAAATTCAATTTTATCTAATTAAGAAGTGCACTAAACTTTCCAAGGTTGTATAAATATATCGACAATAAATATGTCTCAATTATGAATATTCATGTTTACTATTATGGATACGTAATCGTTTAGATTATTTGCAATTTTATTTATTAAATTGCTTTGTTATGTACATAAGTTAATCAAATATATACATACTTCACATAAACATTAATATTTCCGCATTTGTTTCACAAATTTCTATTATGAACGATTACGATTTCTAAAAAGTATTTTTCATTATTAATTATTTTATAAATACTATATCTATGAACGTCTTGAATATATATTAAGCATCATTGATTTTTCTAATCATAATGTAAAATATATGTATAGTAGGATTTTCAATAAAATTGTAATCATATTTCTGAATCTGAATTTCTAAGGATCGTTTAATATTCCATGTAGTATTTATAAATTAAGATAATACCAGCACTTCATATTCTCTAAATGGAATTTCTCTGCCTTCATAAGGTACATACAATACTCCGTGGGTTCTATGTATCTGTAAAGAAATATTCAATATAACAGAAATATAAGTAAATTCAAGAGAGAAGGAATCCGTAGAGCTTAAAATAAGAAAATGTGATATGGTAAAAAATTTTATATAATATAGATATACAGTGTATTTCATAACAGATAATATAACAAAAGAGAAAAACACAAAAAGTGTCATGAGATATAATAGTAGAGTTGTAATAGAGTGTATGTGAGATACAGTATATAGTAGAACGTCACGTAGTTAAATTAATGGGGAAATAAAAGTATTTTGTTAGTAAAATTTTTGAAAGATAGAACAACTACTTTTTAAATGTATCATTTGTTCCAATATTTATATTAATATTTAAAAATATTATACTTTTTGAATGTTTTTAGCATAAGTAAGTTATATACATTCTTTTTGTGCTTCATATTTGTTTTAGAGTAAGAAGACACATCTTCATCATTTTTGTTTGAAGTTTCGAAAAATTATATCTTCGTTATATCTTCGTCACTTGACATTGATTTATCGCAATTAAACATAATCTGGTATATTATATTCTTTTGATATTATTCTTTCTAGAAAAATCTCCTGTTTTATATTTTATAATATTATATATAATTCTCTATAATATCTATAATATAATCTCTATAATCTATAATATAATTATCTATAATTCTTAATTTTGTGTCTTATATTTTAGTAAATTCTTTCTGCAATTATGAAAAGTACGTCAAACATGTATTGTTGTACGACAACTTTTTTTTTTTACGAAATTATAACAATTTAAATATTTAATGTCCAAATATGAATGAAAGACACTGTATTTATAATAGATGTTCCTTGTTATTATATTAATTGTGTATCATATACGTATAAAGTAATAACAGATCAATTTCTATTGATAAAATTGTTATTTCCGTTTGAAGAAAGATAAATTACATTTAAAATAACTTGCATTTAAAATCAATTTACGCTTAAAATGAACTTACTTTCCCCACGCATGGTACACCATTCTGATAGGCACGACCAATGTAAAGCATTTCTCCATCTACTGTTCTTCCAGCTTCAATCGCATTTGGTGGAACATGACCGTGTCTCGCTTGGATCCACTTGAAATCGGCGGGCATTAAAATCTGTTAAGAAAAAAAAAAAAAAAAAAATACCATGTAAATATCTGTCTAGCTTGAGCAATTATAAATATGTATCTTGTTTAGAAGATTAGATCAAAGAGGCGTGTTTAACACCTTCCTTTTCTCTTTTATATTCTCGATAAATAAATTATCCTAAATGAATGTAATTAATCCTAGTCATTAGAGATGTGCGAGTACCCGAAAATCTCGAAATCGGATCGGGTTCTCGAAAACATCTCATAATACAAGATTATTATAGAGATTCCCGAGAACTTTGAGATTTCCAAGAATTCTGGGATTGCTGTCAGAGGATATTGAAAAACTGGCCTTTCTATACAAAAATTTAAAATAAAATATCATATTTATCACACGTATAATTATCGTTGCTTCACCGTATTCTATATTTTATAATTTTATAATTCTCAAAAATACTAAAAATACCATTCTTCAAGAATTCCGATTTTTCCGACAATCTCCAGAAATTTCGAGATTCTTGAGAGTTTCAAAATTCTCGAATTCTGAGATACTTTCGGCACCCACACGATGTCTTCCCGATTACGGAGTTCTCGATATCTTTGGATTCCCTCTTGCATATCCCTCTAATCATACATATTAGCATAATCGAACCCAGAGAAATCGATTTATCGTATTACAAGGTAAATAAGAAACTTACGCATATTTATTTATATAAATGTTCAAAGACCGGGACGAATAGTAATAGCAGTTAGTGAAAAGAAGTAAGAAAATATTATTTTATTTTCCGTGAAATATTTTTGTAACAAATAAATTTTGTTTCGAGAAAGTACTTAGTATACGTACCTTTTTTTTTATTAATATTTAATATTTTTATATAATTAATGAAAAAAATTGGAAGATATGAAATAATCTGTTTACTGCTCGAGAATTGATAAATGAATATATAAGTATTCGGATCTAAGTAATACGAAAAATAAATTAGAATTATAACTCTGAAATAGAGCAAAGTATATTTTTAGAAGATGGAATCATGATTGGTTAAAGATAAAATCATATGTTTTAATATTATAGTTTAATAATTTCAACTGTGTTTAATTGGAAGTAACTTATTATTAATCGAACAATTTTAAAAAATTAAATAAATAAAAAAATTTATTGAATTTATATACATGTTATAAACTTTCAAAGAATTTTGTGTTGTTTATTTGAAAAGGAAAAAAGACATATAAATTGAAAATGTATTTCGTTCTTTAATCCCTATATGATGAGAAGAACTCTAAAATTCGATGAAATTATTACTTTTTTTAAGTACAAAAATTGCATATATATTTTACTGCAATTTTAAACTTAATATAAATACTTTATTTTTCTTTCGATTTCAATTTCATTTCAAGAGATTCATATTTTTAACATTATGCTAAAAAAAGTATTACAAATTTGTAACAAATATTTTCTCATTCAGTTTTTATTCATTTTATTCAGTTTGTATTAATTTCAGAAGTTGAAAGATTTTATTCATTATTTCCTTTTTCTATCAAACAAGTAACATCATCTAATTATAGTAGTTTGTAATTAAAAAGAATTTTCTGTTCAAATTAAACATATTTAAATAATAAACAATCGTTCATTCAAAATAGAATATCATGTAATCGGTGATAAAACCAGTAATGATTTTATGTACAAAAGTAAAAAGAACAAAGAATAATATTTTTTTATTTAACACTAGGATTGTGATCAAAGTGATCAAAATAACTAATTTATAATTTTTCTTGGAAATTTTAAATAAATGTAAAACAAAATGTAAAATGTATAAATTAAAGCTTCTATATTCTGTTGTGTTACGAAGCTTTTCTATTTTTTTTTTTCACTTTAATGGAAATTTTATACTTTAATCATAGGTAGTTTCAATACTAATATAATTTCGTTTCAAGAAAATCAAATTTGAAAATTTATTAAATACATTAAATGTTTTTACACTAATTGTAAATCTATAAGTTTTTTAATTAAACATAGTCGAAGTTTATTTTCTTGAAAACGATGTCTTGTAAGCTGTAAAACTTTATTTTACAGTTTTTAGTAGTAAAATCTTTTGAGTTTTTATTCTTCTAGTAAAATCTCATTTATTCGCACCTTATTTATAGGAATTAATATACGAACTTATAATTGATCAATTTCTATTATCCATGCTATCTCTTATTAAATAAATAAATAAGATATATTTAAATAATGTTAATGAACCTCTACCATCCAAACTCTTTGTCCTTGGTTATCCGAATGATCTTGTCTTCCGACATGTTCGGATAAACGAGATTCTATTGATCTCTACTTGACAAATCTTCAAACTCGATTTTTTTCAAATATAAAGTCACGAGTGAAAAAAGTATTTTTCTTCGTTATTGACTTATTTTTACACGAATCAGCTCTCACACACGGTTGTCAGTTACGTGACATCCTACATACCTTGCGTAGAAATAAAATTATTTAAATATTGTTTGATTTTACCTCGAAATCGTGCTTTATGTGTTCGTTGCCTCCGTGACAAACGTAAGCCACTCCATGTTCTGGTTTCACCTTTGCAGGAAGCATATCGCCCTGGTGTAAAGCACGTCCGACAACAAGATTCAAGCCATCCAAGTCCTTGCCGATAAAGATCATTCCCGGTACAAAGTAGCGAGCACCCGTGTACCTAACCCATTTATATCCTGCAGAGATCATAGATCAACTTGAATTTGGAAACCATCTTTATAATATAATCTCTGCATATTATACATTATCGTGCATAAATAATCGAACATTTAACGTCCAAAAGATTAATATTCTTGTGTTTCGTTTTTATAGTTATGATCGATATAATTTTTGTACTGTATTCACTTCTAATAAACAGCTGACATTTCATAAAATTTATATAAATTTATTGAATGTAATTAAAAAAATATTTTTATGCAACATATTTATATTTAACATATTATATTTATGTATTAACATATTTATATTGAAATATATTAAACATACTGTTTTCTGAATCTGACTAAAAAAAAACATGTAATAAATATATCCAAATGTCTTAACATTAAACATTTAAAATCATTTAATTGAGGTGTCTCTCCAAAATTAATCTTCAATCATTTTCAGTCATTGTTTTTTTTATATATACGGTCTGGGCGAATAATATGTAATGATTTTTCATTAAAAAAATTAAAAAAAAAACATAGAATAAAATTTAAAATTTTTACTTACAATTTTCTCATTTAAAATTTCATTTGAATTTTAGAATAGATTTCTTTTTCTAGAAAATAGGCTTTGAATTAAAATGTTCCATTAAAAATTGTCTTGATTGTGTACTTGATAAATTTTCAAATTTGAGTTTTTCAAAAATAAAACATCTTACAAAAAAATTTTATTTTACATTTTTTTATTGTTCTTTTTCATAAGGAACCACATCGTGTTCATTTTGTATTGTTATGTATTGTGTACCCGAACACTAATTGATATTAGCTTCTATTAGATAATTGTATATATTACAATTAAATTAAAAAGATTTATTTGACTTGTACTTTATATATTTGCGATAATTTAAAACTACCCAAATACACATTTTCACGCTATAGTATATCTTTATATAAATAAAAATAAGACTAAAATATAGCAATATAAATTACAAATAAGTTAAAAATATAAAGTTTGATAAATACAATTAATATGGTCAACGATCCAGTCAAGGACCATACATCTTTAGAATCTTTATTTTTTCCAATTGGAAAATATACATTATTTGTAATATTATTAACATTATTAAATATATAAAACGAAAATTTACAATATAAAAATATTTACATAAAATGAATGGATTACAAAGAATCAAAACCTTCTACTATGTAATATCTTAGTTTTATTTTTGTCTATAGAACAACACTGACAAAGTTTGATTAATAAAAATATAGAACACGCTGTATATGTATAGATAGGAATCATGATTGTTATTTTCGATCAAATATTTCACAGATGACGATCTTCGTTATGAGTGTTATGATTAGTGAGTCATGTTAAATTTTTTTCGTTGTTAATGTCAACCCATAAATTCCAACAATTAAAATTACACATGTAAATTGAATAACGTATTGTTAAATCTTGATTTGAAATCTGTTTTACAGATTGGATAAATACAAATATTTTGTATAAATATTTCAGATAAATACAAGTATTTTGTATAAATTTATTCATCGAATCGTTTTCCAATTAATTTTGTGAAATTTAAATTAGTTTTGTTAGAATATAGAATTTTATGATTACGAAAATTGTTATCGTATTAAAAAGTAATAAAATACGATGGATCAATTAACATTTAATTATCTACTCTGTATCTACTCTGATAAAAATAATATTTATAACAATAACTTCGTCCAAATGATAAGATGACAGTTTCACCAGAAAAGCAAATAATCATGATCCACGTATTATGTTGTTTACATACGGTTAATATTTTATGTGGAAAATATAAAATATATGAAATGTAATAAAAAGTGGATGTTCATTTAATATTATATAAATGCTGAGACGTTAAATATTCATACATTCACAAAATTTGAAGTAATTATTTGAGTTGTTTCAAATTGATGTACATACACATTTACTAGAGTTATTTTATTTCTTTTCAATATAGTGAAATGAATTATAGTATACAGGACCTTTTCAATTCGATAAAACGGATAATTTAATACGAAAAAATAAATGGAAAAGAAAGAATAAAACTTTTTCATGTAAAGATCTGTTTTTGAAACAATCGTATTTTAAAATTTATTAAGTATATGAATTTGATTAATTCTAAACTAGATAGGAGTGAATATCAGTATAGAAGATTATTATATCTATGAAAATGAATAAAAAATGTGAAATAAAATTTTTCTATTTAAGATCTGATTTAATGAAAACAACAGACATATTTAGTTAAAAATTAGTTTGGTCAATGTATACTTGATAATAACAATTATATGTTCAATAATATATTCAAATACTCGAAATACTCTCAAAAATGAAGGTTATTATAAAAAATTATATTGTATACTTTTGATTTAGTTTAGGTAGAACAATCTCCAGTTAATTATCCGTTTCTGACTAGTCTAAAATTAGTCATTAAATTTAAATATGCTTGATAAATCTTCAAATCTGATCTCAAAAACGGAGCAAACAACTCAAATGAAAAAATTTTATTCTTTTCTTTTTTTATTTATTTTTCAATATAGAATCACTTTCCTTCTTATAGAAAATATCTTAGATGGAAAACACCTTATTTGTTATAATAATCTTATCTGTTATATCATATATAACATTGAAATGAATAACATTGCTAAATACATAAAAAAATGCATTACGTTATATATATTATGAGGTTATATGTGTGTGAAATTATATTTTAAATAATTACTCACCAGGCATCCTTATTTTACTAACAATACTTTTGTGAAACACAAATTTTTCTTTAGCCGCGTCAGTCGAATGTGGTTCCGACGTGATACTTTGCAACTTGTTCAATGTTGCATATGGGCGTCAACATGATTTCATTCTCTTTTAAACGAAGTTATCGGTCTTATCATTGATGAGATATACATTTGATATGCTATGTCTATATATCTAATTATTATTACGAATCAGTTCACACAGCTGTTAGAATTTATAGCCGACTGTTGCAAAGATCATGATATGCATTGGGAAAGGAGGATAAACTTTCTCGTCGATTGAACAGGAAGTGAATAATTCGCTAACGTTGATCGACGAACTAAAGAGAACCGCACGTCATTTAAATATCATACCTTAATAACATACACGTATAACTATTCGTAGCTATCTTCTCCTCATAGTGATTCATGCCCAAACGAATCAACTTATATACATACATCCAATGTTTGCGTATTGCATTCAGGTGAAAATGAGCCTCAAGCTTATTTTAGGGAATTTATTGCATAACAAGAAAAAATATAACTCGAAAGGATCGTAAATACGAGCATTCACGAGTTCGTTCACGAAAATCTTTTGTTTTATGAAAAAAAGAAAATTCAATTGCAATAATGATTAGCAACAATTGAAAAATGTATTATAATAAGTTTAAATATACAGGAAAGGATGGTACGAAGGTACGTTTTTTTGTTTGCGTGACATGGTTTTCGAGAAAATCGAATTTGAAGATTTATTAAACATACTTGGATTTAACTAATTCTAAATATGACGGAACGCAATAATTATCTGGAAGTTGTTCTACGTGCGAAAATAACGAGAAAATATAGAATAAAATTTTTTCATTTAAAGCTTTGTTTCCAAGAAAATAAACATTAAACATGTTTCGTTAATAATTGCCTTGGTAATAACTTTTTAAACTCGATTTTTTCGAAAATGAAGCATCGCATAAAAAAATTTTATTCTACATTTTTGACTTGCTTTTGCACGTAGAATAATCTCCTGTAATTCTTCTCTTTCAAATGTAGAACTAAATTCAAGTATACTTGATAGAGTTTTCAAACTCAATTTTCTCGAAAATGAAATCTTAAATGAAAAAATGTTATTCGAGATATTTTAAATCACTTTCTGCTCGCTTATACCGCTCTAGCCTATCTTGTATGTATTCGTTTATATCTATTTATTTACATATTTAGCACTTTTATTTTACTTTTTACAGATTCATAATTATTGATCGACATTCATAGTAAAAATCATAGTTTTTGAATTTTACACGAGTGTTGTTGTATTGTGAGATGTGTGTGTGTTGTGAGAGTGATTGTCGTAAACTAAACAAGTGAACTTTCTTCTGCTGTTGATCTCAAGGCGTCGTTCAGAACGTATATGTATATTATATATTATATATTATATATATATATATATATATATTTCCAATCCAGAATCGCGTGTTCTTATTAAATAATTAAATAAACTCTGACACATATATAATTTATTATTTAATTATATTTTAAGAAAATTACGTTATGATATTGTTAAAATGTAATTTTCATAATACAGATGATAATGATATAAAACAGATGATAATGATCGAAAGTTTTAATAAAAAAATGATACTAAGTGCTTAACTAACGAATTTTGCGGTATGTTTTATAATACAGAAAAATATATAAAACTTTATGAACATGATGTTTTTACAATTAAGATTATTGAAATATTATATCTTTCTACTTAAATTCAATTTGAATAAAATAAACATAACTTTTTTATATTTTGGTATGATATAAAAATTATTGATATTGTGATCGGTGATATTAATCGATATAAAAAATTAATTCCTTAATAACATAAAGAACATTTTGTTACAAAGAAACATTACTAATGAAAATATAAAATTGTATATTAGCATGAAATAAAATAATAATTTCTGAAATAATAGTTAATGTTATACAGTTAATGTACAGTTAATTTTGTTAATACAGCTATTGCAAATATTATTATGCAAAAAATATTATTCATGTAAATGATTATTCATTTGAAAATTATTATAACCTAAAATTTTTTTTCAGCTTAATCCAACTATGTAATTTAAGTCAATCATGTTCTTGTCGTTTAGAAAACCAACAGTTTCAAATTATTGAAACAATTTGGTAAAACTTCTTTTTGATCAACTTTTTATCGGATATTTAGGTTCCAAAAATAAATGATGAATTAACATCTATTCGTTAATTGATTTTATTTATTATCTGCCATTTATTTTTTCTTACTTTTAATATTTTTTTTTATTGAGAATATTTGAATTTTTAATTAATAGAAGTAATTAATTATCTAAAGCTACTACTTTTCCTAAATCTGAATATTATTGTATTTTATTATTTTACAGAAAAAAAAGAAATATGCGACTGTAAAATTTATGCAATTAATACAAATATTAATGCAATAAAATAGAAGGATAGTATAAGTAATATAGATATTTAAGAATTTTATACGAGTATTTTTTGTAGATATTATATATCAAACAATTTCTTATATATTATCAATTACATTAAGATGTTAATATATTTAAAAATGATTTTTTATTTATATCACAGTACCTCTTTTATATACTTTTGTTTTAACATATTTAAATATTTCTTTTTTATTTTGATGTCTTTATAATTTTTTAAATATTTAGACATTTATTAATTGAATATTTTATATTTACTGGCTTAATTTTTTACTGATCTTTTCATTAAGTATTCAATTTATTAAAATAATTATTAGAGCATTTTCTAATGGACAGTGATTCAAATCATAATTTTAGTTGTTGCGTGATTTCGCTTTTCTTTTAGAGAAGTATCTTAATTATGATCAAATTTATTATACAATAAATCAATGGCTGTATTATGTATGTTAACGATTTAACAATTCCGTAAAATTTCATAAAATCTGAATAGTAAAAAGTTTGTTAGAAATATGAATATTGAAAGTCAATACTCAAAAATTGTACAAGGATTTCACGAATTTTGTAGGTGCAGTATATGTATGCTTATCAATTCATATCTCATCGCGATAACTTGGTAATCTTTCTTTATCAGTTGGTGTTCTGATAACTCGTCAAACATGAGAGACGATTATACCGGTTTCTTTCTTTATGTTTGACAAAATTCAATGCAATTCTTGATCAAATCAATCGAACGTATTCCGTATCTGATTAACTTTTATGTAGTATCATATATTTTTATTTGAATTAATAACAAATGGAAGTTTTAATGCTTCGTTTTATTTCTTGGTTTGCACACAATTATAAAATTATGATTAATGTTGTAATAGATGTTTTGATGTTTTTGCAATTGTGATACAACTATAATAATTGTAAGAAAGAAGTGACTGAATAGAGAAAAATCATATAAGAATAAAAACATCTTCATTTTAAAAAGTTGAACATTAAAAATAATACATGAAATAACAATTTAATTCAGTTGATCATCATTCAAATGATCAACATTTTATCAATAAATGTAAATATTGAACCTGGTGTATATTGAAGTGAAGTTTAAAATTATAAATTATTTTTAAGAATATTATTTTTCAAATATTGACATTATTAGTATAATTTTAATTTACTTTTTTAATATATAATTTGGCGTTATACATCTAATATTTCGTAGATAAATATCTACATTTAATTATGTTTATTATAGTTATATAAAAATGATACTTTTATTTATTATTTATTATTTTATTTATTATTTAGTTATATAATATCAGATAATATTTTTACTATAATTTATCTTTCATACGTTCGTATTTAAGTATTACTAATAAATAAGCTGTTAATAACATATTTCTTTTTCTAAATACTAATTCTTAATATACATTAGCAACAAAATTTTTTGATATAAATAAATAAATGGCAATATAATAATTGATATAAATAATCGCATAAGGAAAATATTAAAAATATTTATATATTGTTGCTTACTATTTTTATATTCATTAAATATTTACTTCGTTATAGTATCATTATTCATTGATCTGTATTTTTTTCGGCTATATTTTATATTTAAAAATAAGAAAAAACTTTTATGTAATATCGTTAGAAAAAAGTAAAAAAGCAATCATAAAATGTTTTATTAAACCATTTCTACGTTTATAAAAATAAATGAGAAAAGTTGCTGGATAAATTGTAATTGTTGAGTGGGAATAAAAACAAAAATTCGAGAAGTAAGCAATTCTTGTTACGGTAAATTATTTTTATAATCTTGACCAATGACGTATCTTACAGAATTATTTTCTAACAGTTATACATACGGTATATACTTCTGATTAGATTGCGAAATTTTATGACGAATTTGAAGAAACGAAAATACATATAATACAAAAATATATGAAATATTCAAAATATATATACCTGTTATAATATTTTAATAATTATAATGAAAATTATATATTTCCTACTATAATTTTCTATCAGTTCTATTTTTTAAAATTATATTTGTAAATATAATAAGAATACAAATAATCTTAAATTATGTTCGTAAAAATATGAATTTGTATAAATATCTGCAGTTTATACACATACATATAGGATGTATATGTACATATAGAATATACAGATTATCATGTAAACAAAAAAGAACAGACAGTCTTTGAGTTGTCAAGATAGCTAGAATAGCCCGAGGGAACGCAATCATAAGATAGATAGATGATATTTGTCGAAATGATGAAAAGGATGAAAGTTTGACAAGAAACATTTTTGTCAGAATAATAAAAGAATAAAAGAGGGACCCCCCTCATATATTTGAACAATAAAACGTGTCTGTAATCCCGTTTTCCTCTTTTATTGATTACACCGTTCAGCAGGAATTTCGATCTGCAATATCCATTGCAACATCTTTATAGAGTGTTTCATTTCAAGAATTGTTCTCAGTTTCTGAAAAACACGAATTTTTACAAAAAAAAAAGTTTTTATGTAAAAACTAGAAACACTGAAAAATATATCACTATAAAAGTTATTGAATATTGTAGTTCAAAGTTTTACAAAGAATCGATGGTATTTTTTATACATGTACCTATCATGTTTCCAACTTTACGATAAGCCCTTTTACCTAATGTATGAATTTATTATATTTCATTTTTTTCATTGTTATAAAACCTCTTTTCAAAAGAATGGGGAACAATAAAACAATTCTGCTTCCAAATTATATATTCGAATAAATATTATAGATTAAAAAAGAAATATTCATTGATTTAGTTTCATATAATTTTCCATCCAATTTTTCGCCTATTTACTTCATGATCCTTTATAACGTTCACAATTATAAAATTAAAAATTGGTCGATCTTAATTTTTGTAAATGTAATTTTGTAATGTATAAAAAAAGTTGGATTTGTTGAGTGTTCTGTCAATACACGGATATATTATCGTTATCTTTTCAAAGTGATTTGTTTTCTAAAGTGGCGGTTTATAGCAATTTCTTTTAAAAGAATATCCTATAAAGTATTCATTATTAGTATTATAATTATATAAAATTTCGAAATGCATAATAAATTAGAGTTAAAATTATACCTATTTTTTATCGACGTTAATGAAATTTTATTTTATTTATTTTATAACACGAAAATTAAAACGAAATGTTTATTGTACTTGTTTATAAATAAATTTTTTATTAAATCCAAGAAAGGAAAGAAAAATAATATTCTTATAAAGAATTACATGGCTTTATTTTAGTTGTTATATAAAATTTATATTATAAATTTACTACTTTTCGAAGTATATTTTAAATGTCAATTAGTTCTTTGGAAATTATATTTCTCAACAAAATAGTATATATATGTGTGTGTGTGTGTGTGTGTGTGTGTGGTAGCTTCAATATTGTAATAAGTCTTTTAATACTCACTATATGAGTATTAAACAAAAAACATTCTAACTATATTTTTCAAATCTTGATTCTTAAGATTATATATCTTACATCATTTATCAGGATATATTACAGCCAGATGGATTGTGCAAGCGAGCAGAAAGTGAAAAAGTGAATTTTAGATGAAAAAGTGCGTCGAAAAGACAAGAAAACAATTTTTACAAGAATAACATTTTTAAAGATTTCGTTTGAAAACTTTGTCAAGTACATCTAAATTGAGCTAATTTTATACTTGAATGAAAATAATTATTAACAGGAGATTATTCTGCGTTTCAAAATTTTTTTTTTATACGGTGCTTCATTTTTGAGAGAATCGAGTGTAAAAAGTTTTTACCAAGCTAATTTTAACAATTTTTAACAAAACATATTCAAAGTCTATTTTTTTGAAAACAAAGTTTTAAATGAATAAATTTTATTTTACATTTCTTCCTTATTTTCGCATGTAGAATAACCTCCTGTTAATTATTCTTTTCCGTCATGTCTAGAATTAACTAAATTCAAGTATGCTTGATAAATTTTCTCGAAAACGAAATCTCAAACACAAAAATGTTATTCTTTTCTTTTACGTCAGGATCATCTCCCGCATGCACACGTGAAAGTGACTAAATAAAAGTAAGTTGCTGATAAAGAAAAAAGTTTGCATAAAAATTTTCTTAGTGCATTAGTTTGAATAAATTTTATTTTAAATGCATTTTTGTGACAATAATTCTTTTCCACATTAATATTTATAAAGATGTATAAAGATGCATTAATATTTATAAAGATGCATAAAGTTCATTGTTGAAAGGTTAAGATCAATATTTGACTTTTTGTTTCTGTATAAATCTAGCCTTCAGATGTATTTTGGGTTGTATAGAAAAAAACTCGTGATTATCGATAATCTAAAAGTTTTTCGCCATTAGTAGCAACATTGGAGTAGTATCAAAATCTATGGTGAAAGAAAGTCTCTCATAGCTATATTACCTTTTTATTTTCAATTTTTGTTGTAACTTTTCAATGAAGCTTCAAATAATCCACGTTTATATAATATCCTCTTTTATTTATTGGTGAAAGACTATACTAATAAGATTCAATCGGAAAAGATCAAAATACTTTATTTACGAATTTTTTCTGATGTATCTTCGTAAAATTAATTCTTTTCAGCAATTATTTCTAATATTAGAAAAAAATTTAAAAATATATTTAGTGAAATTCATTTGCAATATTGTATATGTAATATTATTTTTTAAACCACAATATAGTTACTATAGCCAATGTGTAATTTTGAATGATAAAATAGCCACAAATAATTCAATGGCATTTAAAAACATTAGAGCGTTCAATTGAGAAAAAAGTTTCTACAGCAAACTGAGCTTAATTACGGTTGCACTGGATACGTGTTCGGACGACTAACTCGATGTCCATATCTAAATTGGTTATCCAAAGTATAGGTGGTTACACGTATCTTGACAACTAATTTGCATGTCATGAGAAACGAATTTAGTTGATTACTATTTCTTTATTAAGAATTTTGTTAACTGATAAAAGATTGAAATGGAAAAAAAGAATTTTTTTTTAAGGAAAATGGAGATTAGCATACTATATTTACAGATCTATTAAATGGAATTGAAAGGACATTTAAACAATTTTTCTCGAAATTAAAATCGCAGATGTACTCTGTTAGAATCTATTCGGAGACTAAACATTCATCAGAATGTTTCAATCGCGATAGATCAAATAAAAAATCACATTGATTCGATTAACTTGAATATATATGTTTAATACGACGTGGGTTTGTGTAAATATACAACAAGTATAACCATAGTCTAAGGCTAACGTATTAATATTGCTACTTCTTTGCAAAATTAATAATAAAATCGTTCCTTTTTCTAAATTCTGTAAGTTGAAATAATGGGCATCGCTTAAAATTAATAAATAATTTAATGCATATTGCAAAATTCAATTTTTATTTCGAGAAAATTACATCTATTGTTTATGTACTTGTGAGACATGAAAGATATCATTTATTATATTTTTTAAATATGAAATTAAACAATTATCTATTGTAGTAAATAATGAACAATGGCTAATATTAACAATTGCAATGTTTTTTACCACGATAATATATTGAGTTTGAGAATTTGTAGATTCATTGTCTAGCTAAAGTTTTTTTTAGGCAATTGTTTATACATAGGGGATAAAAATAGTCAGTTCGAATAATAGTCAGGGTTTCGAAAATATTTTCTGAGTTGTTTAAAAAATTATTAAAGATAAAAGAATTGCATTAATTTTCACATCAAATATAACCAAGCAGATTTTTAAAGATTTATTTCTTTAAATAATATATTAGAAAATATAATACTTTAATTTTTCTAATTCTTTTTGATGAATGTTTAAACAACTTTACTTTTGCAGATTTAAAATACGGATAGAATTAGATTAGAATTTATCATGTTGTAAAATATTTTTTATTTTATTTTCTTTCAGTTTATTTTATCCATACTAGAATGATTCAGTAAATAATTTTACTTTTATCTAATCCTTTTTCTTAAAATATTATTTCTTTTCCTGTTAAATAAATGATCTAATATTAGAAGTATAGTAAAATAAATCACTTTTGCGTCTATTTGGAAATTAGATAATTGCAGACAAAAATCGAAAGAATGGAAAATAGGCCAGGTCTTTTATAATTTCATATTTCTTTTTCTAACTTTTTTGTTGTATATAATAGGAATTTGATATTGTTTATTACAAAAATATTTTCTTTTTTTAGATATACCAAATATGTGCAGCGTCCATTATAATTTTGTCCAATATTGTACATCTTAGAAATGAGAAAGAAATTAATTAATTTGGAAATTTTCGTATACAGTAAAGAAATTAAACCAAAACACTTTATCATTCCAATAGTTTTCGAGCTTTTCTATTATCATTTCACGTCATATCATATCTTGAAAAGATTTATTTATTGCACTTTTAATTTATTGCCCCTACCTGGTATGGTTTTACATTATAATTTAATATTTTAATCACGAAGAAAGTTATTAAATTATCTCAATATTTCATGTTGACTTTTCTCAATTCCAATTTTGTGAACTTGTTTTGCGACACATCACTAGATGAAAATTTATATTACACGAAAGAAAAAGGAAATAAAGAAGGAAGACTTAATAATGTCCAGAAAGACACTATAGCGCCATTATCTTTAAGAGCATATTTCCTCTAAAGTGCCACGAATCTTCGCATAGTGGTACAATACCTGAGCAAAGAAGAAAGAAAATGAACAGAGGAAGCGAGCAGCCAAAGCCCTTCACTGGTAATCACCACGAGAGGATAAAAGTGACCACCGTCCCTTGTCTTCTATTCTTCTCCTTTTTCCACACGTTTCAAAAATGTTACGCCGACCATTGAAAGTAATGTGTCACGTCACGAGGATGTTTCAGCCGAGATTAGAATCATTTATAATCTATAACGCACAATGCATTTGAATCAGTTTGATGTTGGAAGGTTGTTAAAATTATTATTAGATTAAACAATATTAAATCCCTGTTACAATCTTCTCATTACTTTAAAATTTATGACTACTTCTTTTTTTTACAATACTTCAAGGCTCATTATGTTCTTTCGAATTTTTCTCCAAGGGAATAATTAATGTGAAATTATTCTCTTCTTTGTGGTTATTTTCTGGCAATTATAAATAATTGAAATAAGCATTGGAGTCCAATCAATCTACACTAGTTTGAGCAACAGAGCTGCGTGCTTTTATTGGAAAAAAAAAATTGAGAGAAAATGATTACATATTAACTTATCGGATTTGATTAATTTTCAATCTCAGTTTTAATGCCGTTTTTGTCGATTATTGCAAAGAAACTGTATAACAAGATATAACAACTTCAAGCAAATACTTCTTGATATATTAATTCGTCTTTTATTTATTTAACATTGATTCTAAGCGTTATTTTTTATAGTTATATTATTTTATTGGTAATTCTATTATTTTATTTCTTTTGCATTTCTGATTTTAACCATCTGCTTATATTTTCCCTCGGATAAGTAATAGTAGTAATTTTTCTTCCATTTTCATAATATAATGAAAGAATATTTTAATAAAGTACTCTTTAAAATTTTAAAAATGAGACACATTAATAAAGGACTTCAATAAAGTTTCATATTAGACTATATTAGAACTCAATTACCAACCATAAATATTTGTATCCTAGATATCCCGTCAATGCTATCTATATAAATATTAAAATATCTATATAAATATTAAAAAACACTAATTGTAAACATTACTTAACTGTGAATTTTTACGTAATTTTTTGAGAATATAATTAAAAAAGTAGAATCACGATAGAAAGTTGTTTTATCTTATGAAATATTGCAGAAAATATTGTGGTTTCGATATTTGATGTATTTTTTCATATTGTGATTATTATAAATAATTTCGCGCAAATGCATAGAAATCTGGAGTCTAATTATGATATAATAAGTGTAAATAAATAACTTGTGTATTACTATATGTCTCGATTAACAAGATTGTTGATGGATAATTTCTATATGCATACAGAGTGTTTTAAAAAAAGATCTGATACTTGAAAGATACTTACATAATAGTATTCATCAAGAGGAATAAAAAATATCTAATCAACGTGGGTCCTAAAAACAATTCTTTAAGATATCAATTTTCATTAGTAGATTAGTTTATTACTAGACTGTAAATTCATATTTTTGAGAATTTCATTAAAAAAAAAAGAACCTTAATAAGAAATTGTATTACCTATCAAATATTATATAAAAGCATCATATTCTGGATATTTTGATATACTTTCCCATATTATATACAGTTCATATAATTTTGCACTTCCAAATTTCTTATAAATGCATAAAAATTCACTGTCTATTTATTAGCATTCAGTTTCATAAATTCAATTTCTATTTGCATTACATATATTAAATATGTAATCAAACGAAGGACACAGAGGAATTCAAAGTATCAGTTTAAAGTTATAAGCACATGATTATTATTAGCATTTATGAAACAATTTTTAGTTTATAAGCTATGTATAGTTTAAATCTTCCAAATATTAAATCTTTAGTTTATAAGTTAAGATCCATGTAAACATTACATCTAAATCTAAATATTCCTGTAAATATTAAATTCTTTTTTTTTTAATATTCTGTGTAATATACACATGATCTTAATTTTAATTTATAATTTTAATTTAAAAATGAAAAATACTTGAAAACTACCTATTATAATAGTTCAGAATAAGAATGGAATTATTAAATTACACAGATATGTTCTATAAAAGACTAGTAACTCGTATATGTTGGAAAATTATTAGTTTAGGAAATATTGTAACTCTAATTTTGAAGAACTTATTTTCAGATATTTTTACCAGCACTATATCTTTAGAACAATGAGAATAAGGGAAAAATTTTTTGAATAAAAATTGCTTAATATTAAGCGTGTCATCACTGTACTGATATTATTGTAGATGGAATTGTTTAGGACATATAAAGATCAGCTCTGCTTTTTAAATAATTGTTTGAGTCTTTTGTCCTTCATAAATAGGAATAAATGATATACTAAATATTTTGATAAATACTTGGTTCTGTTCCTTTTAGAATGTTTAGAATGTTAAACAATAACTTGGTTTTCTTTATGTTCCTGTTAAAAAATAACTTTTATTTTAGTTACCACTGGGACTTTTTTAAAGCTTCTTATCTCAACCACCCACGAAGAGCTTTAAACACTTTCGCTGATGTAAACATTAACACATGTGACTTGGTAGATGCCATTGAGTTCAAGTGATTCTGTTTAGTTCGATATCGGACGAAAAATAGCTGAGTTAAACTGTAAGAAAATTAAAAAATTATCGGCAAGCTTTACTTTAGGAAAATCTATTTACTTTATAGATACATTAATGCTGTGACATACATGTATACGATGGTATAAGATTATGAAACTAAAATAAGCTTTATTCTAAATATAAAATAAAACATAAAAATATTGTAAATAATATGGAGCATCGTAAAATTAACTAAATAAAGAATCCTTGTAGAAAACATTGTAAGTGTCAAATATCAAATTTTTTAAGAGAATGAAGAAACTTATCATTCACTTAAATTTATGAATAACATTGTAGGTACTAATTCTGTTTGTTCTTAGATCACTATATATAGAAAAGCAGACTGCATTTTTTAATATATTGTTTTCATTTTCAAGTAGAATGTATTTAGCAATGACTGAAAATTTGTGTTTGGCAATTACAATATTTTCTACAAAAACTCTTCAAAGAGCGAATTGTGTACAAGAATTTTTAACCAGCGAATCAAATAGTTTAATCACAGACGAGATGCAGAATTAGATGGAATTTCGTATCATATTCTGGGATATCGACATGGTGAAAAATCAGTAGTTTCTTTTCAGCATACTCTATATTTATAGAACGAGGGATCGGAGAATTACAAGTAAAACGGTCGAAGCAACGAATGTGCCAGAGATATGATCTCTGAAGTCCATTACCATATTGTCAAATTTTCAATATCGAAATCTGAAGCTTAAAAAATGAAATCATTCTCTTTGTATCTGGCGAATTTACGGTAGATCATATAATACATTAACTCTTTTGAGCTGATATATCGATTCCGTAATTTTCGTCTTATTTTAATATCTTGGACATTTGAACACTTTGGCTTCTCTTATTGACACCTTATTTTATTATATAAAAGTTATGAATTTTATCCTGAACACCCATATATTCGTTATACTGTGACTTCCAGAGGAAATTTTCCTCCTTCCCAGTTGGGAATCCCTATTTCATCTAAAATAGGGATTAGGGGAAATAGAAATAGACGTATATGGAAACATTTCGGGAATCCAACCTCTTAAGTATTTTATATTTTAAAGGTTACTTCCTCCATAAATAAACATTTCAAATGAGTAAAATTATAGTCTGCCCTAATCATAGCCACGATAATTTTGGAATTTTCATGGGGAGGTTGAAAAATCATGCTCTTCGGATATGTTTCATTGCCAACGCAGTTTTATGTCACGTTTGTTAATATGTCACTCTCTTAATATCCAAGAGTCGATATATCAGTTCCGCGACTTTTTATTTTAATACTTTGAACAGTTTTTGCATATTTCAACTTTTTCTTATCAGTGACTTATTTTTACAAAAAATGTCTCTAGTAAGAAATAGTATGTTCTTTTTACCGAGATTCTTATACGTTTCTATACGACAATGTTTCGTAATTCTAGACGATATAAAAGAATTGTAAGATACTAAGAATCAATTAATCAATAATAATAATAAAATTCAAATAATCAGCAATTCAATAATAAAATTGAACTAGAGATTCTCTTCTGATCAATAATAAACTCCAAAGAATCCGCGACTCGCTGTTGATATAAATTTTGTTCGGCATTACTTTAATATTTGTTCTTAAATCATACATTGTCAATACATATACATATATTACATACTTGCAGTAAAAATGACATTAGTCGAAAAAAATTTGTTTTCAAAGAGAGAGAATGGGTTGTATGGGTTGAACATAATATGTAGTTCGATATTATTTTATTCACTTTCTTTATTAATCATTAATTTTATTCTTCTTTAATTTATTAATTTTATTAACTTCCCGGCTCAAAGACTATGTTCTGGAAACAGATTTTTAAGATCTTTTTTTTTTATACAATTTGATGGTATTCATTTAAAATTAGCATACGCATTTAAACTAGTGGAGACCGTTGTCGTTAATATTTCGTATTGACATAATTACAGCAATATGCATTGGTTAGTTTTTATATATATATAGTTTCATTTCATTTTCATACCACCTCAGCGTGTTTTATAATTAAAAATAAGAAAAAAACATAAACACAAAGTTGCGATTGTATTATTATAAAGATATAATAATAAATACATCAAAATTATAAACGACTGGTTTTTTACTGAATTCCGCGTGGAAACGTCGGCAATATTTAATTGTTAGAGAGATTGTATTTATTATTAGTTATAATTATAACCATATGTATTATTATAGTAGTAGTATATTTGTAGTTTATATTAATATTGATATCAGTCAATTGAATAAATTATAATTCAAAATAAATTTGTAACATTAACGTGTTATAACTTTTTAATACAGCATTTATGACATTTATGTTTATATAACGTTCTTTTCTTATTTTTAATTAGAAACATTTTCTATATATCATAAAATGTTGCATGCATAAGTGATATAAATAATGACAACAGTGAAATTGAATTTTATCATAAATGCCCAATGATTTCAGTAAGAAATTATATGAAATACGTAACATAATTTAAAAAAGAAATTCGACTTGTATTTTCCAATTTTTATATCTTGAGGTGCAAAGAGTTAATCAGAAAAACTATGCAATTCAAAATAATGCACTTCTAAGTTATCAATATGTATTTGTTCACAATAATGATAAGGATAAAATTCATAATAATATTTATAGAACGAAATGATAGAATACAGCATAGTGTTGCAAGAATTAGGAAAAGCGACATAATTGCTCTTTATTGGCAAAATTATAAAGATAAATGAATAAGATTTTCATAATTAGCGGAGAAGTGACTGCAACAATTTCACTGTACGTTTATAACGAACGCACGAAATGTTCGTTCTCCGTTCCGACAAATTTGTGCTCATTTATTATACTGACATCCATTTAATGAACACACCGATACGAATACAAGCAATATGAATACCGTGAATACAAATTTGGTCGTTCAGCGTAAGAGCACCATCATAATGATAACTCGAAAATTACATTTTTGTTTTTAATCTTATCACTTTCATTGTTAGCATACGATATATAAATAATATGTATTCATTTATCTGCGACATGGATGTTTTAATTACTTATGTATTTCACTTACTTACATTAATTAGCTACGTAAGTGTAGCATATAATTAGAAAAACAAGAAAACTCCGAGAAAAAGAAATGCTTAGAAAGCGGAAAAGATGTTTCCGCAAATAAACATATGTCTGTCTTAACTAAAAAGATACAAATAATTCGAAAAATACTAATCGTCCTGTGAATGTGATATCAAAATTTTTAAATAGAAATCTACATTGTGTTCAAACATTTTCAAAACGTTACGAACTTATATTTATAAACCTTTATCGTGATATAAGAATCTGACGTGTCACCGGCATTATTATTATCACCGTGTACACTGTGTTTTGTTCACTGCAATTATTGTACCATGTTATGTATCACACGTCAAATTTAAAGGCTTATATCTCGATAATGATGTAAAAAAAAAAAAAGAAAAAAATAATAAGTTTGTAGAGTTTTGTAAACGTCCGAATATTAGGTTTAAGAATGTATGATAAAAAAAAATTATAGAAATCAATTTTAAATTGATATAACTTCTTAACAAAAAGATTTTAGGTCTATCAATCTTATACTCACTTTAAAGCATGAGGCTTCTACCTTCAAAATCCTGCAATCTTGAAAAGATATTCTTATGTCATTTTGAAAGAGATTAAGTAAAGATATTTATTCTCTAAAAAATTTTACAAATTCAAACGTCTTTACGGACATTAAAAAATTTTTTTTGTAACTAACTTTAGTCTTGAAAATTAGTTTCCTCTTACAATGATGCTTTGAAATTTGTTGCGATTTTTTTCTACAGACTCAATGTCAATAGTACTTACAAAGTTTAAAATATCGATAACTTTTCATCATTTGTAGAGTGACTGTATTTGAATATTCTCAATTAAGATAGTATATCATTGCATGGTATTAGATTAAATTTTCTGAGCGAATAACACTCATTTCAATTAGGAGGTACAATACTATAACTTCCAATCGTAATTTTTCTAAAATTTTGAAACTGATCATCAAGAAAATCTCTGAAAAAGAATTATTAGAATTTTAATATCATTTTCCACAAGAATAGTTCATTTCCGACCCATGGTTTTTTAAAAATATTGTTTCTATCAATAAATAGAATACGACTGATAAAAACATTTGACCTTGAAAATTAAAACCAAGGTGAATTTCACAGCGAAGTACTTTCGCTATCATGGGATATCTCGCTACAACTATGTCAATTGCGCAATATTACCGATGAGATTTTCCATTTCATTCGTAACACTGTTTTTACAATTCCACTAACAAGTTATCTCGCTTCACAGTTTCACTATTATTCCAGAGTCACACAGTTCGTGAACAGTTCAGCATTTGCGAGCTGCTCGCTAACAGAAACTGCATCCACACTGCTGTTCACTAGCAGTTCGCTTGATGCTTGCGGACAATTCGTTGTAAATCTTGCTCGCGTGTTACAAAGTAAAGCCTTCAATGTTTACATACGCTTTGAGCTCACAGATTCTTTGATGTACCGCTTATCGAACAAACACTCTTGCGAGCTCTCTGTAAGCTGATCGCAATTCTGAATGAGAACTGACGAGATATTTCGCATTATAGTAGTGTTGCTGCATTTTAATGGAAGGGACTTCTCGCGTGCTATCAATGTTACAGTTCGTATCAATATTACCAAACAATATTTTGTGTTTTTCTTTGATTCTAATAAAAAAACACAGGAGACAACTCGTCGTAAGAGCGAAATCATGAAGCGAGATAACTCGTCAGTCGTGTTGTGGAAACGACGTTATAAAGAAATATATGAGCCGTTCATTTTGAAAGTGGCCTATGTCCATTTTCCAAAAAATTCAAGCTAGCTGTTTTAATATTTACATTTCTACATTATCTTTTCATTTTTAAGCAAATTTAAATAACTAATATATTTAAAATCACTAAGATTTTGTACACAGAAAATTAGCTGGTTAATAGAATGATAAAAAATTTTTATTTTGAGAGTGACTTAAGTCCACTATTTTAAGAGTAAAATTTTATGAGATAAGAACTATATTTTTTATTTTTAAGGTAGCTCAGACAGTGATTTTTTTAAATAATAATTCCATAATACAGAGGATTATTTATTTCAACTAAACTTCTAGAGGATGCGGGAAAAGTTAAAAAATAATAATGGTGAAAGGGTAAATTAGTGGAAAATATGTTCTATAAAACATCAATTAATGCACTATTCAAAACTCTGGATTTACTACCGCGTCGGGGAAGGTCATTAAAACCACTGTACAAAAATGTAAGAACACTAATCGCAACACTAAAATACAACGATATAATGGACTTATTACGTTATACACTATAATTTTATATAATTTTTAATATTTTAAATCTCTCCCGTATACGCAAATTAGGGGAAGCATTAAAAATTACGAAATATGTTTTGAATGTAACATTTCTTTAATAGTGAATAAAAGTTGGATATTTTTTTAATTTTATAACGCAAAATTGTAATAACTTTTCTATCTTAAGGAAATTTTATTTCTTTCAAGAGACTTGTGCCTTTTTAAAAATTAAAATTTTACATCATTAATTTTGAATCATAGCAATTCATTTATAGCCATCGAGAACGTTATTTTCTAAACAATGTTTGTTTGATTAGTAAATTATACACCCTTAGAAACACAAAAACATTATACTTGAAACGTTATAAAACATTATACCATTATCAGTTACCAATATTTTTAAATTTACAAAAACGCAAATTAAATACCTTGATTTAAAGATAAAATGGACTTGGGCTACTTTCAAAATAAACGGCTCATCAGTGATATTGCACAATTTACATAACTATGGGAGAGATATCCTGTCCGTGATACCGGAAAAGTAATATAAATTCTAAGAGTAGTGTAAGAGAAGTGTAAAATCACGCTCTGGTGTTCACGATGAATAATTTCGATCTATCTTGCATATATTTCTGACAGAATTTAAGAAAGAATTTCATTTCTTCAATTTTGTATTAATTCAAAAATGTATTTTCGCAAGAGAAATTGCTGTAAAAATTATGTATCAATAGGTTAATGATATTATTATTAATATTGGTAAAAAACTAGTATATAATTTCCTTATATTTTGTATTTACTTATACAGAATTCAATTGCATAATTGTAATATATATTCCAACGAATTTACGCTCAATAATATATTTAATGAATTAACAAAAATCAACGAAGACAACTTTTAATAATAACACTTAATTGACTATTAAAAAACGGAGTGATATGTTTACGCGATGCATTGTACATTCAGAAAAGAGTTCAACCGAATCAATTATAATAGAAAGACTGTTTAAAAAGAGGACGCAACGAACAACAAAAACAACGATAATTGTTTTACTTCAAACAGACGTCGCGTCGCATCGTCTCGTTGAACTGGGCGAGGCTTTTTTATCAGCGACTGATTAATACCGTGACGAATGATGGTAATTGTTGGCAATGTTGCTAGCAAAGTTGTAGGATGGGTGGTATTCTGGGAAACTGATGCAGTAGAAAAGAGCAACCAGCAATGAAGGAAACTGGTTGAGAAAGAAACAAAGAGAAAGGACCGGCGCTCATGAATAAAATCGCGACCACTTGAGGCAGTAGCCAAACGATCACAAGATACTGCACGAATATATTTTTTTAATGACATTATCATACACATCTGCTCTTCCTCGTCATGTTGCCTTTTATGTATTGTAAAATAAATCATTATTTAATTAAGAGTTCATTTAAATAATGAATTTAAATAAAATGTATATTATTTATTCCATAGTGTAGGTTGTTTTCCTTGCTGATTTTCAATTCAAATAAAAATTATGATTGAAGCGGAAATAAAATTATATCGAAGGTTTGTTAAACAAAAGTATTATGAATTAATTGAAATTTCGTTCTTTTTACTAGAAAATTTAATTTCTGAAATTAAATTCCGTATTTCATGTATTGTAGCACAAGGAACGACAATTACTGCAATTAACATTATTTTTATTCAGCTTTCATATCATTACATTTCATTTAAATTTTACATTTCAACTAACAAAAGGAATGAGTAATAAAAAAGTAATAATGAATAATAGAAGAAGTTTTTTAAAATTCATGAAAAATTTATTGCTATCACAAATTATTGAAAATAAGGCCTTCTTAACGCTTATTTGCCTTCTTCTTCCTTTTATATAAAAGAAATTCCAATGTAGCTATGAAACTATATTTTATTTGCAACTTCAACTGAATCATAATATGCTTGTTGCAAGAATGTTTCAGTATAATTTTAATTTCACATAATAATCTAGTATTAAAATATTAGAATGTAAGATTGCATAGAAATGTGTGCAAACATTTATAAAATAATAAGAATATAAATGATCAAATAATTTTTGAAAGACTTCATACATTGTTACTCTACATTTATACAATATTAATTGCAAACTTTGCAATTAAACACAGAATCGAAACGATAATCTCAACAAATACGACTGTATTTGTAGAATGACGACTGAATGTTGATTATACGGAACGTCGATTTTCCGAATTTCCATTATCCAAGTACGGGATGAATCACCTAATTGCATATGAATAAAAACATTTGATATATATATATATATATATATATATATATATATATATGTAACAATGTTTATATTTTCCTTGAAAGCTTCATTTCAGTGACTCGTCTGACAATGAATTTAATGTGAGTTTGACAGAGATGAGATTTCACTGATACCATGAATATCAGAAGGAAAAAAGTGATGCTATAATTAAAAGCTAAATTAAATATCATTAAACGTCTATAAAGTGACAAACGTTTTCTGATTGTGAGTCCAATTTAAACACAGAAAAAAAAGTCTGAGATTGAAATCATAAAAGAATTTATGAAAGAAATTTTCATCTCTGTAGAAGTTTGAAAGTAGCAAATGATAAATTAGATTGCGCTATGTACAAATCGATCTTACAGAAACGAAGCATTGGTATTGGGTACTGATTCATCGGTACCAGATTCATTAATTCAAGATCGAATTATACGATTGTATACCATTGGTGTACGAGGGTCATTAATTCAAGAGGAAGCTCTTGAAGTAAATGCAAAGTTAGGTGGTAGTAAAAGTTTTAAAGCATCTGCTAATTATTATATATTATTAAGTATTGTTAAGTATGTATTCTTTTACGTATTAAAATATATCTATCTTTGAAAACTGTTTATCCAGATTTGTTAGATTGGAATAACGTTTCTCGCACGTGATAACTAGTGATAGACTCAAGCATGTTCTAATTATCAATACTATAAACAACTGTTTGAACCCTTTATAATACTTGTGAAAGCAAAATGTATCAAAATTGAATACTTGTTGATCCTACGTGAATCTTTTATGAGTAGCTATATTTAAATAAAATCAACATTGAGTGAAAGCTATGTTCGAATCTAATTATAAATAAATTTTCAATCCGCGTGAATATCACTATCACAATCGAATTCTCTAATGAAAAGTTCTTTGCAGAATTCTGATTTCGAAAATCCGAGTGCTGCTTGTGAAAATTTCGGATCTTGTAAACATCACAGGTGTATTTATTGAAACATTTTTACTTTCCAGTAGTAAAGTCGATGAAACGAAATTTATTTACTTATTTAACTGGAATTCATGAGTATATTGGACTTGATCACATGCTTAATGATAACTATTTTGGATCAAAAATGAATTGCGCATCAACGATTTTACTTTGATAAATGTTTTGCGTATTTCTTATCGCGATTATCAATTATTGAAGATTAGTATTATTTCATTTGTAACTAGATCATCTTAAAATAACATTGCGCAAAAAAAAAAAAAATTATGTTAGAAATTTTTGTGCCGTCTCAGAATGTGATATTTTTATTGTCGATACTTTGATATCAATGAAATGGATTCTTTTTTAATTAATATGATAATTAGTTTGAAATAAATAATTTTTGTCACTTAAATATTCTTTCTTATTTGTATTCTTTTTAACTGATTTAAATGATATTTATAACATTAGAGTTTACATTCCTCGCAATGCAAACGATGTTAATTAATTATTGAAAACTTAAATAGACGCTTGAAGCTCTCCTATTCAATCGTCCTATTAAATTCCAACGTGAGCGATCAATTTCTAATTGATTTATGGCGTTCATAAATTTGTGTTTTTTCAGACCAATTATTCGAACGGATAATCTTTCAATAGTTTCTCATGAAACACAGAAACAGATTGTTTCCTAATTAGTTCTGATAATCGACATTTCATTGTATTTGTAATTTTAACGTTTAAATTCCAATGAGAAATAGCTACATACGCATACTTGAAATCGAGAAACATTTATTCTCGTATGTAGATAGAGATCGTTTAATTAATTATGCTCACTGAATATCGCTTTAAATGAAACAGAATTGCGTAAGCGTATAAGTATACTTTGCTCCTGTTGCTTTCACCGTTTTCTAATTTAATCTACCATGTGAATTGTAACATCGTTTCGAACAAAATTAATAATAACATATTGCAGTATGTGTAAGTGTACATATATTTCTGTCATTTTATATTTCAAATAGTGAAAATAATTAAGCTTAAATTTTGAGAATAATCAAGACTTATAAATTTGTAATATAGTTGATTAATTTATAAATTTTACATGAATATTCAGAATTGAATATTTCAGAATTGAAATAATTGATGAAATTAATAATTTCAACGAAATTGCTTAGTTAAAATTAGTTCCTATATTGGAAAGAAACTTGTACATTTGTTTAAAATATTTGATTTATGATTATATTCATTTTGATTTATGATTATAATCACACATGTATGTATGTGAAGACAATAAAATTGTTTGTTTAATAACAATATTTTTCTAAATTAATCAGTACTTTTCTAAAATTACCTTTTAATGAAATAATAATATTTACTATGTAAACTAAACACTACAGAAATTAATACCATAATTTCATTCTTACAATTTATTCGGTTCAATATTAACTAGTGCAAAGAAGAATAAATTAATACTTTTTTACTGAATTTTTGTTTTTGTGTTTATGTAATTTATGCTTTTCTAT
This sequence comes from Tetragonula carbonaria, assembly GCA_032399595.1. Taxonomy (NCBI): domain Eukaryota; kingdom Metazoa; phylum Arthropoda; class Insecta; order Hymenoptera; family Apidae; genus Tetragonula; species Tetragonula carbonaria. The sequence continues at coordinate 23,353,969 of JAUCRC010000001.1, read as the reverse complement.
ATTAAACGTGATTGGTGTTATCCATTTGCGGAAATATTACAAATGCAAAATAACTTTTATGAATATATGAATTAAAGCTTGTGCTTCTTCTTGTATTATCTTCTTCACTCTTTTATTTTTCCTGATTCAAATTTTATACTTTATTCGCCGATCAGTTAAATCAAGGAAAGGTTAGAGAAGAAAATCTAAATTTATCTTCTTTTCTTAACGTCAATGTGCTATATATATATAAGTGTACATAAAGACCAGTTATGTTTAGTTAAATACATATTCGAGATATACAAATAAGTATGTATACTGTAGTTGATTTATATTTTTCAGATCAATGATTTTCAACTATTTTTACTCTTGTACTCTTTTTCACTTTTTGCGCTTTCCATTATATCACAGAATATTCCCTTGTTTTAAAATATTAGAGTTTATTGTATTTCAAATACAGAAGAATTAAAAAGTCTTCTATTTTAGAATATTAATACTCTATATAAATTTATTTAAATAACAGTTCAATAGTATTTTATGTGTAACTAATGCATTTAACTCTAACGAAGATCACAATTAATAAGAAACCAGTGATTGTATTTTTTTTTTTTATGTAATCAACTAATAATAAATATACTAGACGATGAAGCTATGATTCCTTCTCTTAAAACCATAAAATTTTCTATGAAAAAAATTTGGAGATTATGCTTATAGTGACAGATAAATCTTTTAAACTGCAGATTTATTTGTATGTGTATCGTTGATTACACGAATTATTATTATTTTATTTGGTGCATTTATTAGTTTGTATTATTATTTGATAAATAATTATAAACATTCGTGTTATTATTTTATTTTATTATTTTAGTCTCTTTAACTTTATTTAGTGTTACTGTGTCTAACGGCAATGCACTTAATGTTTGTCTATCGTAACCGCGCAAAGTTAAATACATCGCAGATGCTGTAGATTCAAATATTCACTGATTAGATATAAGTATTATATCTAAAAAAGAAATAGTGGAACAATATTTTTGCAGAGATTCAAATCTAAATAAACAAACAAATTCTGTTACTTTTAGAAATGGAAAGATACTTTCAAGTATAATCGAATGCTAGTCAAATAGACTCGAAACTTCACGAAACGTCTTAGCATCCTCCATTCGTTTAAAATTATATTTTTAGGCTATCATTTTTAAATAATTACCAGTGCAAACGTTAAAATGAAATCTATAAAAATTCTATTGATCATTTATAATTTTGTTCAGTTTTCCTAATTATGCTAAATTTTCCTAAATCACGCAATTAAATTCCTTCCTGATACTTATGATTTGATTGTTACATGCAAGAAGTTGATTTAAGGATTGAAGGAATTATAAATAAATTTCAGAACTAATTTGTGAAGATCGAGTTTTCAGCAACTGTAATGAACGTGAGTAATGATCAAATTATTATGAAGTGAATCTTGGATATTGGATTTGTTTCGAATTTAAAAGTAATATTAATTGCAAGATTTAAGCATTTTTGTCTTTCATTTCGATTTGAATGCATTTTATTATTTGAATATACAATTACATAAAATCGTTAATTTTTTGATGTAATAACATGTTATACGTCATATGTTATACATAATTATAAACACTATTTTTTGATATAATATACTATAATACGTCTGTATTAGATATGTGTACCTATGTCTCATAATGACAAAAATCATTAAATTTAGAATAATTAAAAATGAAAAAAAATACAAATATAATATAATGTAATATGGCATATATATTATGGTATAATATAATATAAGATAAATTAACAAACTCATCAAGATATTTTTCAAGAATTCAGTTCATCGACGTGTTAATATATAATTTTAATATTATAAAAATATTACACAAATTTGTATCAAATATTCAATTGTAGAAGAAAAAACGGTAGACGTCGTAAGAGAATTTTTCTTCTAATCATCGCGTAAGATTTAAAACGTAGTCTTCGTTTATAATGTAGTCAAAATTTATTATTCGCTCATTGTAATTTAGAATATTACGAAACGTTGTTTCTCTAGCCGTGTACTATTCCCTAAGAACAGCCGAGACTCATAGCATTTGACCTCTTCGATCGTTGACATCGCACTTAACCAGTCCAGACAGAACTTTCACCCTTCACCAGTTTCGCGCAACTTAACCGAGGCACATCGTGTTTGAGTTACATCATTTATTTCCTGAAGTATGCGTGTTGAACGAGCTTTTTTTTTCATCCGTCTATGCATATACGTAGCTATTAATGAATCACGACACCAACAAACGCATCACACCTCGACACGTTATTTTTCCTTTCTTTTTTAGTTATCTTCTTTTTGTCTTCATTGCAATCGACGCGTAGTGTCATGTCGCATTGCTATATAAACAAGAGAATAAAGAGTGAAATTGAACAACAACAAGTTTATCCGATTGAAGTAATATCAATGCTTTTACGATATACCAGAGAGATGAACAGAAATATTCACACTCGATCAAATCGTTATCGATATTTTAAATCGATAAAATCGACAAATGTGTAAAACTTTTACTTTGCCAACTTTGAATTTTTCTTTTCTAAAGATGTTTTTTTCTTTTTTTTAAAGATGTTACCTTTGTTGTCGTAAATTGTAAAAATTTAAATGTTTCATAATTTTATCACGATCTCGAAGATTGAATCTCTTCTCTTTTCATCAATTCAATTTCATTTTTATACATCAGAATTAAACGATAAAAATTCCAGAAATCTTAATATTTTTGTCATTTAATATTCAAGAAATCTTAATATTTTTGCCATCTAACATTCAAAGTTCACGATAATAAAATGATGAAAAAAAAGAAATCGTACAAGTTTTATTTGATCTTTGTAAGAAAGAAATCTTCAAGACCGTAGTAAATTCAGTTATGAGAAAAATTTTTATCCATTGCTACTTGCAAATCAGGAAAGACTTTCTTCAAAGTGTCAACGAAAAGTAAATATGGAAGAACTATATTCGAGAAACTATATTTGATTGATTTTTTTAAATCATTCTGTGACATGATATAACTAGAAATGACATAATTAGATCGTTGTTGTATAATTAAATAATAAAATAACTTTTGAGCAAAACAAAATTAATATTCATTTATATTTCTATAATTAATAACTATGTATCTTTTTATTACATTCCTTATGTTACAATTATGCGAAATATATGAAATTTCGCAATAAAGATTTTATAGAATAAAGTATTATTTGTTTTAGCAAATATATTCATAGATCCTAAAATGAAACCAGATTCCAATGACTATTATCTTCAGGATTTTAAATTTTCGCTACTGCATGCAAATTGGAATGGAATGATTCTAAACAAGATTTGAAACAATATAAAAATTAAGAATTATAAAACTGTATTGGAGACTTTGTTTTCGAGAAAAATCCAATTTGAAAATCAGTCGTACACCTAACTCATGATCGATATTATAGAATTCATCATAGTTTATGGATTTTGTATAATCATCATTAAAGCATTTATTTTAAACTCCATAAACTGTTTCAAGTACCTACTTTCGATGAACGCTTCGATTTTTCTCCTATAAATATCTTAAACGTAAGACATACTAATAATACCTCTTATATTGTAACACTAAATATATAAATATAAATATAAATATAAATATAAATATAAATATAAATCTGTTATGTGTATGTTATATTTTCGCCTCGACATTGCAACGGGGTGTTTTTTGAAGTTCACTTATTAAAAACGATAAAAATAAATATAGAGCTGATACAAACAACAGTTCAATGTTTCATATTAAATAAATAAAGAGCGTAATACAACAAATGAAGCGTCACATTGTAAATATTGGAGAAGCGCTATAGAAAATGAAATCGTATTATTTAAATTCTGTTTTAAAACTTTTAAAAATAATATTTAGCACTGTAAAATTCATTACAAAAAAATTATGAACTTAATATTCCAAGCAATAACAAAGAATTGCTTGCCGAAGAATAAATACCTGTTTAAATAATACATTTAACATTCGTATACATTTTTATCGTATACATTTTTAATAAAGCAATGTGGAATAAATATATTTGTTTTTAAAATGATTTTTAACTTTCCTATTAATATATTATACAATATGATACGTAATATATTAAATGGAAATGTAGAATTCCTTAATATGAGAAATATAAAATATGTAAAAAAATAAATATAAAAATACAAAAGATATGCCTAATATAAACATTATATAATAGAATGTAACATAATTATATAAATATTATATAAAAAAAATTTCTTACCTTAATATTATATAAAGGAATATTTATGTATTTAAATTGCTATATTTGTTGCATTGAAATATATCTTTCAAAGCTTTTAAAACTCTCTTATAGACACATTTAACACGTCACCATATTTCAAGTATCGCTTAAGTACAGCATTAAGTAGGTTTTTATTAAGCTCTCATATATCACTAATACTTTACGTCAATAAATCTAAAAGCATTCTTAAGTATATTTTAAACATAATGTTCTTGTTTAATGTAAAATTATTTCTTCTGTTTTTATGTTGCGTTAAAAAAAGTGTGTGTTTAAAATATATTTCTCTGCTAAAAATTTGTGATGAGCTATATAAGCTATATACGTACTATAGGGTGTTTATAAAAGTTAGAACTTCAAGCGTGTAATATTCATCAAAATGAGTAAAAAGGTCTTAATGAATATAAGTCTAGAAATCATTAATTTTTATCGATGAAACATTATTTTTATAACATACATTCGATATGAATATACTATTTGTTCCTGTACACGTAAATTTTATTTTTCCTTCTGCAATTATAAATTTCAAAATTTAAATATAAATGAATTATTATTAACGAATAACTCGTCATGTACATATAAAAACACTATACAAAATGTGCAAGAAACACTATGATGAAAGTACTTCTTTTGATTAAGAATACTGAATAATGTTAATACATATGTTCATTTACATATTTACATTTCTATGAATCGGTTATAAGTTTAAAATAAAAAAATAATCGAAACTAATAGCTTTATTAAGATTTTTCTGCTTGTTTTGACGAGTGCTATATGCTTGTGAAGTTTGACTCCTATTTTTATAAATATATAGTTGTGAATATTATCATCAATACTATTATGATTGATAAATTTATTTTTTAATAAATTTTTAGTCAATAGTGATATAATTATTATTATATTATATATTATTATATCATTAATAATACATCAATAATATAATAATATATTATATAATTATATTAATCATATCATTAATATGATCATTAATATGTACAATGTAATGTAACATTTTCCACGATATATAAATATATTATTTATGACCGAAGTCTCTAAAATTAATGAACATTTAGAATTAAAATTTGAATGATTAAACTGTTACAGAAAACTAATTGATTAATTTTTATTATTTTTACATAAATTATTATATGAAATAAATTTTAATAAATTTAAATTTTATATGAAATATCATGACTGCTACGTAATTACTTTCTCTTTTTCATCTGTCAGAGTTATTTATTTTATTCCAAATTTTACTGCGTAAAGACGTTGATTAATATTTAGTAGATTATTATTTTAACATGATGCAAAATTGATTTATAAAAAGAAAAAAACTTGTTGTATTCAGGAAAATAAATACAATCATGATTAATATAAAATTATTTATTTTTTCTTTGTTTTTAGTAGAATCACTGTTTCATTTCATTTCACACTCATTATGTATTGAATTATGTATTACGTGTTACTAATGAAACGTCAAAGCGAGAGGTATCCAATAAATTCGACTGGATATTACAATATTTGATGATAGATTCTTGTAATTTTATACGCTCATATATTCCAATGTGCGAGCATGCAAATGGAAAATCGCCACGCGAAGTGATAAAGTTCGAATCAGTCTGGAAAATATCGCAAAAAAACAAAACTGTTTTACAATACGTTTTTTAGATTACTAACATTTTAAAAAATAACAGATTCGAAAAGTCAGGACCACGTTAAAAAATAGACAGAAAAGAATAAATAAATCGGTTGAAACCAAAGTAAAATCGATTGTATCGTTACAATCGTAAACTGCAATGAAAAAAGCATATAAATAAATATGCCTGTAAAGATGTTTTCTAAATGTACAATAATTTTGACGTTAATTCTTTTCAGAGGACATTGGTTAGATTTTTGGCTACATCAATGAGTTCGGCCATACAGCATACTACGTGTTAACGAATTTATTGGTATCACGAGGTCGGCATCCACTGAGTTGCTTACGAAGGTTTCGAGGGTGCGAGCAGCGGCTTAGAAGGGATTATCGCTAGAAGCACGAAACATTGCAGGGCAACACTTTTACTAGAAGCTATACAGTTTTCATCTGAAACTAAACTGCTCATCTATCAAAGCATTCCCTTCAAGCTTCACCGATTTCGAATGCTATATGTGCATAAAATGTGAAATAAAAATACAGGCTATTATAGGACAAGTGAAATGAAACGGTTAATCTTTCAAAAAATAAAATAAAATATATAAAATCTAAAAATTTTAATATTATCAATAATTTAAACTGATGTAATTTCATAAAGAAAAATTATATAACGATCCATTTGGTCTCACTTTAAAGTGTCAAGCTTTTACTTTTCGAGAGCCATGAAATGAGGATACTCTTTTCTCGAAAATTATAGAAGTTCAAACGTGAGTAAAAAACATTAAAATATTTTTTTGTAACTAAATCCACCATTATTTTGAAAATTAAAATCTTCTCTATACAACTCTTTACAATTTTTTATGCAATCTTCTTCCGTCATTTTATTGTACGTTGAATATTAGGATTAAACAATGAAAGAAATCTCAACATTTAACTTAATTATCTAACTTTAATGTTCCAAGAGAAAATTTCAATCTACAAAACAATAGTGGATGTCATGAGAAAAATTTTTTTAGTTTTATTTTATATTATTTTACAGACACTTTCTCGCTAGTTATGTGAAGTAAAATCATCTTTGAAAAAAACGAATACACGACTACAAATAGAAGCTTCACACTTTAAAGTGAGATCAGGTGGATCTGATATGATCTTATATGATTCATTTTCCATGAAAATATATCAGTTTAAGTTATCAACAATTTTTCATTATGCTCTTCATTATTTATAAAATATAAAATATATAATGTGATACTTAATACATAATACATATTTATTATACATAATTTTACATAATACACATTTTTTACACAATTTTTATACAATATTTATACAATATTTTGATACATAATTTATTATACTTAATACATAATACATATTTACATATTTATAATACATAATACATATTTATACATATTTCGAAACAAGTATTGAATTTGAAAGCTGAAACGTTCGAATAATTCGAATAAATTCGAATCCGCATTTCATAATCAATTTATTGTTAGAAGATCCTATTAAAATTCGCCGTATTGTTGCGTACCCTATAATCCTATGAATTTTATTAACATTTTTATTAAATAGAATATTTTGTATAATCCATAAATAAATTTGTAAATAAAACCAACTACGTTATTTGCATCTAAAACGATCAATGTTTCAATATTTTTAGTTCGTTTTATTTAGGTTTTTTTAGCGTAGCCTGATGCATGGACGAAAAGGAAGCAGAAGTTCGCGGAGAAACGCGTCATCCTGAAATAAATCCTTCAGCCTCGTCAACTAATTTACATGCCGCTGAGACAGATGTCTACGTACCTACCCTAGGCTCTTTCTCCCCTCACATTTTTCTTTTTTCCACTATTTTTCTCCCCTGTGCTTCTGGCCCCATCCTCTTCTCTCCACACCCTTCGGTTGCTTTCTTTTTTATTCAAATGCCATCTTGCGAAATAATAAAGCGCGGCTTCTTTCATAAAACATTGAAAAAAATCAGCGAAAAGCTTCTCGCCCTGTTCTGTTACGAACTACTCGATGAAGCTTCAAGTTTGTGGAATATCACGTTGCCCGAATATATTTTCTCACAAACAAGAGATAAACGTTAATAAACATTAATATAATGTACTATAAAATTACAGCTTTTTGAAAATTTGTATTTTAAAAAAACAACGGTATATAGATAAAAATTAAGTTTTTCTGACTCGTAACAAACAGAGAATGAAACATGAAGCGAATAAAAATTGTTTACTAACGATAAGGCTTAAGGAAATATGTAGAAATCATAAATTGGAATTGACACGAAAATATTTTCTCAAAAATAGTATATTTAAATAAAAGAGTACTGATTAAATTAGTTAAAATGCAAAGATAAAGCTGCCATTTAATTTTCTGTCAAGAAGCGATAGAAAACATACATGATCTAATATTATTAGTAACTGATAATCAATTGAAAGCTCAACATCGCATCGAAAATTTTTTCTTCAAAATATTTTTTAAATAATAAATATAAAAATTATAAACGATTATTGCTTATGGATGATTGCTTGAATTGAATTTGAATATTATGTTATGCTTAACATTTGAATGTTGCGATAAATATACTTTCTTTATAAAGTTCTGTTTATCTATATATAATACTTCAAAAAGCTAATTTAATTAATAGAAATGTTTAAATGGATTATTAAATCAATGAATCATTTAAAGACCTTGACCTACTTACCTCAATTCATTTTTTTCATGTAATCGTTAATTCATCTATAAACTTATAAATGCAAATTTACATTGTTATTACACTACACAAATTTGTTACTTGAAATTTACATTTTTATTTAAATTTCAGTAACGTTAATCTTAAATATACCGAGTTAATTGTTCAGTTTTATTATTCGTTCAACTCTTAAACTAGAAAAGAATTCAAGTATAAATTATATTTTTACACTTTAAGTTTTCCTATTTATATTTAAATAGTATTTTCTATTTTATGTTATATATCATTATCTAATAAAATTATATCGTCACAAATACTTATACTTAACTATAATTAAATTGAATTAATTAAATTTATTCTATACAGTTAATTTGAAAAATTAATTTTTCTATATATATGTACATAGCCTACCACAAAATCAGTTAGAAAAAGAAGTTAAAAGTTTCTTTGAACAAAAGGAATATTTTCTGTAGCCATGGCCATTATAGTAACGATACATGACATAATTTATAAATGAAAATTGAAATGGATATATACCGTATAGCAATTAAATAATGTAATGTAATATTTATTAAAATAATTAAATCATTAAATTTAATGTGATTGTATCAACAGCAAAGGAATTATTATAATGACGCAATCGAATATCTTGTTATAGAATGGAATGGATTCATAGGATTAGAGGACATCCCATGAGATGTGATCCAATCGTGGTTACTCCATCATGCATCATTGGACGATCTAATTAAACTGTATATGCACCACCTGAGATGCATAAATTGATATCACATATATCGAGAGTCTATTTGATTGTCACTATTTATTAAACCAAAGTTTTACTTATCTATCTATTTATGATGTATGCTTCATAATATCTAACGTATTCATATAAATCGCATTTTCTTCGTTGCAAAGTTTAGATTACTTTTGTTATAAGAGTCTAGTATACTTTTATAAGATAAGTTTTTATAAAAATTAATCAGATTGAATTTATTTCTTTTGCATAATTAAAAAATGGCTTTATGAAGCTACAAGTCTTTACTTTGATCAAATCGAATAAAATTTCATATCGTTTCAAATTCTAAATGTACAAAACATGAGTATAACATCAATTGTAATTAATCTATCGGGTGAATATTATACAGAGTAAGTGGATGCACTTTTCTCGTTCTCTCTTTCTCTCTCTCTCTCTTTCTCTCTTTCTTTCGATACCTACAGCTCGGAAGGAATCTGGTCTCAGGTCCGTGAGTATAAGCAGAGGTCGTTGAGGTCAAGGCAGTGAGGGCGTTCACCAGAATTATTCTCCTCGTTTCTTCCTCCTCTCCTCAACTGCATCGTCGACGTCCTCAGTGCCAAGCTGCCTTTGCGAGCACGGACTGCTAGACTCAATAAAATCTCTTTCGACTAATGGAATACATCTAAAGGAAATAACAAATAATAATTCGTGAATTTATTTTATTATAAGAAAAAAAGAAATCTATGTTTTTTCTGTTTATACTCCACGTTGTAATTATAGAATTAATTCTGAAATTATAATTAGAGGCTTATGTGACTTTTGTCTACATAGTATAAGTTATAGTATAAGTTATATTTAGTATAAGTTATAATTTCATGATTACGATGTGAACAATATAAAATACTTTTCAAATGATCAATTTATTATCAAAAATAAATAATCGCCAAATGTGAAATAGTAGCAACATTCTTCAGATGAAAGAAAATAATATTTCACGAAAATTTGTACATTACTAAAAATTGATTTAATAATTTAGCTACTATGATAAAATGTAATAAGAACTTTTATTTCTAATTATTTCTAAGATATAATAATTATTTCATAAGAATTTATGTATATACACGTATTTCTTCTTCAAATTTTAAAATTGTAACATTATCTTTTAATGAAACGGTAAAAGATACCATTGATATTAGCATATATTAATGATGATTATATCCAATTTTCTAAAACTTCTATTATTAAAATTGTGAATGCTATTCTGTATTTTCATCTTTTTTCTTAATAAAAGATTGTTTCTATTTTAGGTTTCTATACTTATATAATGCTTGTAAAATTTTGTAATTTTGAATTTTTATTTAGAAATAAATTATTTTTTTCTCTTGTATCTTTCTTATAAAATTAATTTAGAGTCAAAACAAGACATATTGCTATTAAAACAACATTTATATTAAATTATACAAAATATATAATTGTTTTTGTACATCTATATATACAAGGAAAAACTGTTCCGACAAATACATGTAATTAATACATCATTAATATACCATTTAATTGCATACTTTTCCATCCCAAACACAATATGTTGTTTACTTACCACAATGAATCATTTCATTACAATATTATTATTTATTAAACGATTTTGTAAAATTTATGAAACGAAAATATTAATATAGAAAGAATTATTCAAAGATTCAAAACTATAGTTTGCAGTTAGAAAATGTGTATACCATAATATCTATATATTTAATTATTAATTAAAATAATTAATTAAAATAATTGTTTATTAAAATAATTTAATAATTATTAATTTAATTTAATATTATAGAATAATTACGTCAGTATAAAAATTTAATGATTGTAGACTAATATACTGACTTGATTATTACAAAATGATTGATAAACAAAAAATCAAAACTGACAAAATGTATATATATATAAATAAAGTGATTTAAGGATGCGAAGTGATAAATAAAGTGATTTAACTATACGCAGAAAGTCTATACCTGTTTATATAATAAACACTTCATGCTTTTTTATAATAATTTATAATATTTTTATTTCACTTCATTTTCATATATAAACAGTTCTGCATTAATCATTTTTTTATAAATTCTGTATCATAGATACGCGAGAAACTCATCGTGTAACTGATATTTTTTACTTTTAAACGTGAATATCTGTTCGCAAAAATTAAAGATTCATTGCAATTATCAAATATAATTTTAACCATTCTTGATTTAACCACTTTTATCCATGATTGAAAGATATATTATTGCAGTGATTCAATTATTGAAGTCAACATATGACATGTGATCGAAGCATATTAAATCATACAATTAGATGTTTCATTCGAAATGAATCATCGTTCATTCATTTGTTTCATAAAAATCATCATGTCATAACAAATGATATTAAATCATGTTATGTTTTTGTAATAGTCCATGGAAATTATTTTAAGATATTATTACTAAACACATATCATTATTTTATTACACAAAATGAAACGAACACTATAATATTACAGTTTATAGTAATGTTAAAACATACATTCCATTTTTCCCGTTTCACAAAAAGATACTGTGAAAAAAATAGTGACGTTTAATTAAAATGACGTTGTTAGACCATTATTTATTAAGATTGCAAAATATGTTTTCATTTATTGAAATTATAAAATGAATAAATATATTATTAATTATTAATATTATTACTGAAATAATATCTACGAAAATATATAATTTTTAATTTTATTTACGTATTTAAATATTCTTTTATCGGTAATTATTTAGTTTCATTGAATTAATAACTTCGAAATATTTTGTCAAAGTCATCATTCTGAATAATATTTACAAAATATGTTTCATATTTTTTAAAAGACGAACTTCACCGATTTTAGTGATTACTAGACTATAATGGGATTTAGAGCTTAGAATTTTAGCTATTTCAATTACATTGAAATGTATTGTCAAGGATTTTCCTTCTTAGGTTTCATTAACAATTTATTCATTTCTCCAATCTTGTTATCAAACTAACATAATGATAAAAAAAATAATACAATGAAACTTTAACGAAAATATAAAAACTTAAATTTGCAAATTCTCTTATTAACAATAAATAGACTAAATTTTTATTCAGTTGGATATAATCTATTCTCAGAAATCTACAGATGTTCAATTTTATATCATGATCTTACACATTTTATATAAATTTTGTAGGAAAAATGTACCGAATTGACACAAGAGACGGATGAGAGTTAAGAATCATTTATTTTTGTGAATTATTTCAAAATCATGGTAGCATTTGGGATGTTAAGTCAAATGAAACTGATCATTTTTTATCATGAATGGTTGAGTCAGATTTTCTAACCTGACTTTCATACAACAAAATATTTAACGTATATTTGCTACTGGAGTACAAATATTAAAAATGTTATACCATACGTTATATATTTTATAGATTTAATCAAATCGACCATAAGCAACTGGCAACTTGTGCCAGTATTAAAAAAATTTGTTGCTTTGGTTTTAAATTTGAGTTGAGTTAAATAAAGTTTTTCATTATTTTCATTTATTTCCGATGAGATATCTCATCCTGTAAGTTTATTTCAAAAGGATATTTTAATTTAAAAAGTATAAGTAAAAAATGAAACGAGACTAGTTTTATCAGAGTGCAAAATTTAAAACGATGTTTCTCAGAAGAATCCAGTATGATTATTAAACAGAAAAGATCAAGTAGTAATTAGACTCAGAATTGGTCATGTAAATTTCACACTCTTATGACTAACAGTAAACCGCCAATGTAGATAATACTTGTGGGGTCGACAATTAAGCATTATATTATTGAAATATGAAAAAAGTATAATTACATAAAAAATTTTTCTTTATAAATTTGAGCAAGATTTTGAATAAATCTCGAATTTATTTTATCCTTCTTTAAAGCTACTTTGTCTTTTTTCAAATGTTCATTCTAGTACATATTATCTTCAACGATATTCTAATCGTTAATAAATTAGATATTGATACAACTTTATTAAAATTAAATAGAAAGAAAATTTTCAAAACCATTCTTTTTTTTCAAAAATGAAATCTCTAATGTATAAATATTATCCTATATTTTTAATTTATTTTTTTACGAGGAATCACTACTTGTTCAATTGTATCACGAACTATATCACTACAAAGATACATTATATATATATATATATATATATACTTATATATATATTATATATTATATATTATATAATATATAATATTATATAATATTATATTATATATATATTATATTTTATATACATAATTATATATAATTATATATTATATATATTATATTATATATAATATTCAATGAATACAATAAATAGATTACGAATGTTTATGCATTTATAGGAAATTTGAAAGTGCTAAAATGCATAGAATGGCATACATTTTATAGAGAAATAATACTGTATAAAATATCTACAGTATACTGTTAGTTATGATATTATTAATTTAGCGAATTTTCTTCTTTTCAGCGTGTTCAATGACAATTGTAAAACTATAAATTTGCATAAACGAAATTCGAAGTCTAATGACAACGAATATAAGAGGTTCAAAGTATAAAGATATGAAACATATGGATTGCAATTATTATAGTTATATATTTTATCAGAGATGTAAATTTAATTTCAAAATACAAATCTATGTTCAAAACATTTTACACGCGAAAGTTGTTTTCAGTATGAAACAAGAAATAACAAGAGTTGAGGATTTAGAAAAAGAAAATTCAATTGCAAAATAGAGTTTCAAAGTATATTTAGTAGACCCGGTGGATTCGTTTCCAAGTTGAATTAGTTTTCTCTACGTTTCAGACGTTTCATAAACTTAAATACATCGTACTCAAGTTTTCTATGAAATGATATTTATAAATTAAATTAAATTACAATAAATGTTATATATAATTATATAAATAAATTATATAATATATAATAATATAAATAAATTATATAATATATAATAATATATAATAAATTATACAATATATAATACTATATAATGAATCATATAATATATAATACTATATAATAAATTATATAATACTGGATAATTGATATTGTGCGTCGAAACAACATGAAAATTAAAAAATTATCACTTTCAAATATTATATTTAAAATATTAGAAAATAATTAACTAATTAATTTGTTTAGAACGTACTTTTACAAAAATAATTACATATTAGAATAAAATAATAATAATGAGATATTAGAATAAAAGATGTTACAATTCTATTTTATGAAAATGTTTGAATTCAGCAGAAGTCAAATATTTTATGAGTACCATGACTTTGCACGATAAAAAAAAAAATCAATATGTAGACAATTTTTATACTTCTTATAATTAGATTTATTTAAATTTATTTTGAATTTATTATTTCAGATGAATTTTGCTTTTTCGTAAATTCATTATATTTTGTTTATACTTGGAAAACAGCATTACAATAGCATAAGATTTATGATCGCAACAGATTTACGAGAATAAGAATAAGAATACGTAGTTTTGTATTGTATATTCCAGTCGTAATGGAAAAGAATAGTTTGGAAATGATTTTACTTTATCTGAAATTGTTTCAATTGTGAATTTTATTGAAATAATGCAGGGTAAATTTAGTAATTGAGCCGAATTATAACTCCTGTTATTATAATTCCTATTGAAAATAGTATAAAATCGAAGAAGAAAATTTTGCATCGTGCAAAATTGTGCAACAAGTTTTGTGTAGTGCGATTTCTTATATCGACAAATTGCAGAGTACTTTTTTTTAAGTGGAACTTCATTTTTTTTTTTTTTTTTGCGTAAAATAATTCTGGGCAGAAATTGTGTTATAGAAAAATTAATATTTTTTAAAATATTTAATTCTTTTTTTCAATATCTACAAAAATTCCTTTTACATTTTTTACTACATTCAATACGATTTTTCATATTATCTAATGAAATAAAAGATGCTATTTTTTAAAAAATACAAGAAAAATTCTAGAGGGTTTAAATCAGGCTTTATATTAATATTGGACAATGAAACGAAATATTAAACTTCAAATTTAAAAATTTAAATGAAACTGTGTACTGACAATTATATTTTACATTTTATCATGTTACAGTGATATTTATTCCAAAAAATCCAATATTAAATAGGTAAATTCTTTTAATTTATGCTAATTTTTCTATTTACGATTTTACTTAAAGAATATGTGCAACACAAAATGTTGTAATTTTAATAATTCCAAGAATAAACAAAGGATAATTTAAAATAAATATTGTTTCTATTATTTATTTATTTATCATTTATTTAATAAAATACTTTGTGTTAAATGTCATAAATATTTTGTTCAATTACAAACATCGCCTGCAATCGTCTAGAAAAGCTTTTATTATTTTAGTTTAAAAAATGTATAGGTCATAAATATCTAAAGCACTTTTTGTTTGTTTCTCATAAAATTTTTCGAACGCTTATATTTATAATGTTCAGCTAATAATGAATTAATTAATTAAAATTAATGACAAAAAGAAAATTTCAAGACTTTCTAGTGAAATTAGGATTTAAAGCAAAAGTAGAAAATAGAACCTTTTAATATGAATTCTTTCGCTTGCACTTCATTGATTTTTTTCGTATTTATGACTACTATGTTCAGACAATTACACACATAATTATACCACGGAACTTATTAAATGATAAATGTCTTATATCAGCAGAAATAAATCATAATCGTCAACTGAATCATAACATTTCGTAGAAAATCGTTACTGTATTAAACTTCAACCGTTCGAATACTTTCGTGAGCTTTACTCTAGAATAATTAATTAATTTTTTATGGAAACACAAGAAAAAACAGAAACTTGGATGATCTATATACTTTTTAAAATCAAATGATGAGAAGTTTTTTCTAGATAACTTTAAGCGACATTGACTAAAATATTAATAATATTTCAACTTTTCAGAAAATCAAATTTTAAATTAATTAGCGCACTTTCGATAGCATTGAAATTAAAATTCGCCTTCAAAATTCATAGTCTCGAAAGTTTTCAATCGTAAGAAATATTAATAATGGATTGCGATATAATTGTAGTTGCTACAATTCTATTGTATATGTGTACATAATTACATAATTTAACGTCCGTAATGACTTGCATTGTTAACTTAACCACCAGCAGGTATTATAAGTAATATCAACTTTCTATCATGACCTGGATTGCTGGTTAACCTACTACCTAATAGATCTTTCAAATGCTTTCGATGATGCAAACTCCCCCGCTTATCCTGTACAGTTCATTTCAAAAACCCATTGTCATTTTACTTTTATAATTTCACCTAATTTTTTTTAATATTAATTAATTAATTAATATTACTAATCAATCGACGTTCGTGTATTTTCAAAGTATACAAATTTCGAATTTTGATGTGAGACTTCCATTTCGAAAATTTTTAATAATAATTAAATATTTAAATAAAATATTTAAATTAAAGAATATAATATTTCACCTATTAAGTTTTACATAAATTCACAGAAATATAACTGAAAACTAAATCAATAAGATTAAAGAAAAATGCTAAAGTAAAAGATTATTTGAAAATATTATTTAAAATTAAAAAATCTTAATTCAAATAGATTTATTTTATTAACAAAAGAAAATGGCATATAGTTGTTGCTTTCGCATCTAGAATAATTCAAAAACTATACAAGTAAGAAATTTTTAAGAATAAATTTATTTTCCAATTAAACGAAATAAATTTGAACATACTTGTTCATAAATTCCATCTAAATGAATATATACTACATATAGAATGTATTACATTATAAATATTCATTATTGAATATACCGCAATTGTTCTCGCTCCTAAAGTTTCTTAATCTTCATGATTGATTAATCGAATGCCTTCGTGGCAAGACACGTGCAACGACGATGTCTTCACGTTGAAATATCAAACTCTGTGACCTCGATTTACTCACAATCAGTGATATAGAGTTAGACAACTTGCAATTAAGCATTATTTTATAGGTGCATTATTAAGCATTATACATTGCGTATAGTATCATAGAGATTCTATTCATGCATAAATATCAATTCGATTTTGACGAACTCTCGATGGCTGAATTCAATGTTGCGAAGCAATATTTGACGAGTTTTTGTCAAATCTTCTATAAGTAAGTTGATTTTAACTATTTATGGAACTCATAATGAATATAGATTGTGCTTTACAAAATTTCATTTTGTATTTTATATATTTTTTTTTCTTTGATAAAGGTTAGTAATAAAATTAAATTAAATAGAAAATCCCAGAATTAAGCAATAGATAAAGATAAATAGAAGATAAATTCTTATGGCTTTGAATATCCAATGATATCAGTTAAGAGCTAAATCTTTGTATGAATCAAATTGAACTCTGCTTTTAATTATGTGATTATCATTTTTTCAATATAATACGAATTAATACGAATTCGTTTAAGAAATATTAATATCATAATTTTTAGACATTTTTATATGAAAAGAATTCATCGTTGCAAATAAATGTGATTATAAATTAACCAAAAACTAAAAAAAATCATCCAATTTCTAGGAAAATAAAATATTCAATGTACATTTAATAAATACTTGAAGAAAAAAATTTATAGTGTCAAAAATTTTCAATTTCCATCTTTCTAATAGTAATAATAATCATTATATTATATTTTGGAATCATCAGCTTCTCGTTCGTTTTAAATATATAAATTTTTATATTTTATCACTTCAAGACGATTACAAATAATAAAAAAGATAAAATAATAAAGTTTGAAATATGATATAAATAAATATGTTATAACGTAATATTTACAAGTCTTTATTAATTTATAAATTCTTTTAGATAAACCGAATGGAAAGTTCCACTTTTTATTAGAAAAATTGATTTTTATTTGAATATTTATCGAGATAAAAATGGGAGTGTGTAAGCTAGCAATAATCACACAAAACTACATCGAACAACATGGTCATCCAATATTTTTTTACGTTCCCGTTTGCAAATATTTGCAGTTTCTGACAAACGTTATGTCCAGATGTTGATATTTCTATGTCATTTTCTTGACGTTTAAAATTTTATTCTTTGCTCCTCTATTTGAATTACAAACAAATACTATTACAAAATTAATTTAATGCACACCAAAATAAAATTCTGAAATCATAGATGTGTGATTATTCAAGAGATTCTCATAGTTGTGAACAAAGTGGGTTAATAGTATGATACGGAATAAAAAATGCTACATAACATAAGTACGTTCGAAATTTTAATAATTTAAAAAAACATTAACAAAGTCACTAATTTTTGTAGATTTCACGTATGACATATGATTATGCAGGAAAAATAAATATTTATTATGCAAACACTGTTGCGTTTGCAAATACTATTTTTTCGGATTTATTTGGAAGAAATATCAAAAGATTATTTTAGAAATATTATTATAATTAATAATTATGATTCTGGCGGAAATAATAAACGAAAGAATTTAGATTAATTAAAAATAGTATTTTTATTACAAATATTAATAATAATATTCCATCAGAATGATAATTATTTTTATGTCACGTGACCTCTGTGTTTTATTAATAAAAATGAAGAGGCAGTTTCTCTTGTTAAATGGCGAGAATAATCTGACTGAAGAAGTAAATCGAGACAGATTATTTATAAGGATATTTTATCTACTATTCATTCTCATACTGTAGAGTTACAAGACAATAAAGTTAATACTTACGAATTTATTTACACAGTAGCAAGATACAATAAATATAAAAAATTGTTATGTAGTTGTATAATGTCATAATCAACTTTTGAAAAGAGTTTAAAAAACAAATTTTACTTATATAAAACTGATGACATTTACTTTTATTTATATAAAATTGATAAGTTGCATTCAAATCTCATTTTTCATAAGTTAAATCGATATAATATAAATCAATTATAAATTAATAAATACTATTATAATGATACTAATTTATGGTACAATTTCATAAGTAGATTATTACATGTTTCTAAGGAATTTACAATTAGGAAATGTCCCTTACCGTCACGTGTTTTTGAAAATTGTAACAATCATGATTTGAATTATTGTAGCTAGATTTGTACTAATAAGTTCTTTTTTCATTTGTTCCAATTTATCCTTTATTCCCTTGAACGATTGATATTATTAATTGCTCGGCATTTATTAACTGTCAGCGAGTAGAAATTGAAAAATTCGTCCAATAGCGTGAATTTTAGAGTGCGTGCGCGCGCGTGTAAGTCATCGTGTAAGGATAAAACTGAAATTACAATGGCAGCTAAGAAAGCTAGCGAAAGTTATACCCGAATGCGATCGTAAAACAATATGTGTAGGTCAGGATTTCGGAACAGCTGGTCATCGCGTGTATTCTTATCCGAGTTAAACTCACAGCTAGAAGTCTGAGAATAATTTATTACTGGAAACTTTACTCTCTGCACAAATCAATAAGGAAAATAGATACATATCTTCACATTATTTAATAAATCGCACTGACCAATAGCAAAATTGCAACAGTGAGCGAAAAAGTTCTCGCGCGAAAAATATCAGATTTGAATCTATCACTTTGAACTCCACTGACTGTCCTCTTTTGTGAAAATAGAAAGTCAAAAATTGTTTTCCGTTATCTACCTAAGTTTTTATTCCTAAATAAACGGGTAAATTTCATCAGTAGACTGGCCCCAAAATTGGAATTTGCAACGTATACTGTCCCAGGAGATTTTGAGAAGTCATTATCAACACGATTTGTAACAATACCTTCTAATGGATTCTTAAATTTCTCTACAATAGAACACTATTCTGTGCAATTAAAACATACATATTTCATTTCTTTCGCCTGTTTAAATATAAATTTTACATGCCTGACTGAAAGAATTAGGTGTATTTAATTTTGTACGTACCTACTGTTATGTATGATTTAAACGATGATCATTTTATCGTGATAAATAGTGAATTTCTTATCTCAATTCCATCTTTTATCTTACGATAAAAATTTATCAAAAGACTTTAACTTTGTCATGAAGATTTTGAGAAAGAGTACACATGTATTCAATTGGAATGTAATTAATAACATATGTATTTAATTTGCACTGAACGTCATTATAATGAAAATAAACATAGATGTACGAAGACAAAGTTTATTCTACTTGAACGCACCGTAATCTTCTGGCTTTGGTCGTAGAACTATAAAAAATAATCGTCGTTACGGTGCCGTGCACCTTCCTCGAAGTCTCGCTCACTTGCACCTCCTCTTTTATCGTTTCGAGTTTATTCTATTGTTAGAGCGCACTTTGAGGTAAGTGTACCAGAACGTCGGTTCTCCTCTTTGTTAGTCACCTGAAAGAACAATAGAACTTCACGGTACGACAGAAGTAAAAGTAATGATGTCGAGAACGTATGTGAGAATGTAAATGGGGAGAACGTTGGAATCTCCTAAACGTAGTTAATTTTCGTATGAATTCAAGTAAGCTTCCTAATTATGCTTGTATCGATTGATAATAATATACGCACGAAGAATGACGAATGTTCTTACAACTTCGAGCAAGTGATACGGGATATTGAATATACAGGATGCCCCTATTTGATGTGACTTATCCAAATTATCTTCAAAATTATTCATTGTAAAAAAAAAAATATTTTGAGTAAAATTCAAAGCTTTATTTCAAAGGGAAATTTTATCTACGTGCCTCCAAGATTTCTGGATAATCTTCGTTTTCTTAAATGAAATGAAATTATTATATTTTTATTTAAATAAAAATAAACGTGTAGCCCGTTCCACAATGAATTCATCGATCTAAATAATACATATATTGACATTCCAACGTCATTCAAGATTATTTACTACCTGAAGGAAAGGCTGTTTACTACTGGATTTCAAGATCATTTGAAGGTTATGACATAGCATCTGAATGTGTTTTTCATGAATTACGTCGTGCAAAAAAAAAGAAAAAGAACAGCAATTAAATAAGAAGTCGATGACCTGGAAAAATCCGGAAAATACAACGCTTGCAGAATATCGGCCACTTGATTCAAATTAAGTGTAAAATATTTTTTGCTTCTTCATAATGAAACAAGGTATTAATATTATGTACATTCGTGCATTGGTGCATCTGAAGGATACATTTATGTACTTTCTTTCTTTTAAATGAAACTTTATATTTTTATGTACATTAATCATATAGTTCCTGTTTATTTTTACGTCCAGATATCTCCTAATATTGTTATTTTAGAATTTTATAAATATAAATAACTCTTTTACTCTTTTACCGAATTTAGTAATATTACACTTCTTCATACAGCAACTATGACAATGACAAAATATATCGTAAGCCTTTTAGTCTCGACCAAAAATAGTTAAGTTTATTTAACAAATATTTCAAATACTTCAATCATAAAAAATTTCTGACAGAGAATTAACTCATATATTGGAGATCACAAAAAGGAAATTATGATGTATGTTTATTAATAGTTATATTATTTATATGGTATAAATTCCATTCGTATAACATCGATCTAGATAAATAGATTTATTTGTTTCCTAATATATCGTTTTATTTGTATTAACAATAAATCATATCGTGTTTGCTCTAACAATTATTAAATTTAATTTGACCAAAATTGATTATACAACAAAAATGTAAAATAATATTTAATGATATACATAGATATAGAATAGATATACAATGATAGACATAATTAGAGAAATTTTTTGTTAAGATATAATCCAATTAGCAAACTAAAAATGAAATCGCTTTTATATTAATAACTAAAAGTTTTGATTACGTGACAATTCAATTAACAAGTTAAAATTGAAATGGCTTTTGTAACGATTCAATTTTTGTAAATTGAAATAGCTTTGAGGTTTTAATAGATTGTTCTATTAAAAAGTTAAATATAAAATATAAAATATAAAAAGTTAGTTGGTTAGCATAAATGAAAATATAATGTAAAAAATATATTTAAAATTATGCAGTTTTAAGGTAAACAATATGAAACGATATATTGGATCATATGGTCTAATTTTATTTCATTTTTTAATTTACGTGGCAAATAAGAATTATTTGATATCTCACTAAATTATGATAATTATATATACATCTTATGAAAAAATTGTTATAAAAATTGTTTCGTTAATCTGCTACCTTTGTAGTGATAAAAAAATATAGACAAATTACTATGACAAATATTTTCAAAATTAATTATTCCAAAATTTCTAAATAAAATTCTATTTAATTTTTAAATAATTAGTAACAGTCCGTGTTGTTATTTTTATACTACAATTTAGACGAATAGAATAAATTGATTTTATAATTTTCCATAAATTAAAGGTCATCATATAGATTAAAACTCCGATGTTCTCATTTTAATTTAAATAACTTCATTAAAATGTTAATTAACAGAAAATAATTGGTTGAAGGAAAAAGACAACTTTTTAAAATATTCCAATTATTATTCTTATAAATACATGTGATATTTAATTTTGCTCTCCTTATATTTTTTGATAACGAAAACAATGATAGTTAAAATATGTAATGTTAAACAATGAAAACTAAGTAGTAGAATATCTATTCAAGTAGTAAATTGCTTAATCTAGTCAGACAATCTGTTAAATATAAGACCAAATTAAAATTAAATCATAAACATAAGATCAAATTAAAAAATATTCTATTTATCTAAAGTTGATGTTTGTCAAATACTAGTTGTGAGATTATTGAGCTATATCAAGAATATTTATTTTTCGTCGAATTATTGATTTACAGTGAAAAGCAGAATGACCAAAAATTGTCGACAATTTAAGTTGTTATAACTTTGCAAAAAGAAAACCATATAACAATCCACTTGATCTTATTTTAAAGCTTAAGACTTCTACTTTCACAATCTTGAGCTTGTTTCCTTCAAAAATGACTTTACGTCATATTACTTTTTTCCCGAAGATTGTAAAAGTTCGAACATTTCCAAGAAACGATAAAAAAATTTTTTCATAAATAGATCCACCATAATTTTGAGATCGAAATCTCGTCTTTATATTTCTCAAAAGATGGTGTACGATTTTTTTTCAACATTTTATTAAACTTTGAACATTAGGATCTTTGAATTTTTATTATTTAATTCTAATATTCAAAATTCAAAAAATGCTGATTGATACAGAAAGCTCTAAGGAGAAACTCTATTCTTTAAAATGATGGTAGATCTAATCGTGAAAAAAAATTTTTCAATATTTTGGAGATGTTCGAATTTTTTAAATCTTTGAAAAAGAAATATTCTCCTTTTCTTATTTATTACATGATGTAAAATCTTCTTTAAAAAAAAAAAAAAAAAAAAAAACGAACTCGGAATTGTGAAAGTAGAGGTCCTTCGCTTTAAAATGAGATCAAATGGATCGTTATACGATTTTCTTCTACGTAGTTGTAACAGTATGAATTATCGATTAGTTTTCAATGTTTCCGGTTCAATTATGTCTTCTCACTATACAAGTAGACGTTTAGTTGAAAAACAAGAGACATGATACGTAATGAATTTCCACTGTCTGGAGTTTGATCTTCGCGTAAAAATGACAGAAAGATTAGGTATATTTGCAATTAAAATAACGAAAATTACAAATGACGAAGTGGCATCGAGGAGAGTGAACGAAAGAGAAAAAGCAAGAACATCAGAGAAGAAGAGAGAACGGCCGAGAAGTCTAGAGGGTTCTGCCGACCAACTGGAAGTTTAACGAACTCGAACAAAGAGAAAGGGTCTTCAGAACGAAGGAAGAAGAGGATTGACGAATAGGGTGCTACCTCTAGATCTAGCACTGAGGTGGAGTGGAATACACGAACATTCTCTCCACCATCGGGCAATGGCAGAGCAACCCCCGTGTATTACCAGTAAGCCACCCCCATAACACTACCCCTTGGTGCTGTATCGATCCATCGCCATGTCGGATTCAAGCCCCTCCACGTGCCAGAAACTTCGACACGCCGCACTACGCCGCGTGGCGGCCACGGTCGAACAAAGAAAACGCACACACCAATTTTCAGCTATTTTTCTCTTTATTTCTTCACGTTGGTCGTCTTCTTTCTAATCTTTCCGTTTTCACTCGAAAGAGTATGTGTAGCAAGTCACGTTTGCCTTTCTCTGATATATAATTGCACGCTTCAGCCTTTTCTCTCCTCGTCTTCGAAACACTTAGACAAGAATGAGAAATACCAAATTTTTGCTGATCTAACGTATTTTAACGAAAATTTTACGATCTTCAACACTTTTCGATTATCTGATGAAATAAACTTAAATTTATACGTATTGAAAACATTCTCGTGCGATATTGTTATTTGAAATTTAACCTCTATATTATCAAGATTTTATTTCATCTACAAAAATTTCTATCGATGCATTTTTGTTCGCATTTCATCAAAAAAAAGAGAAAAATAAATAAATAAAATGTTCCTGGTGTAACAGTTTTTTATATAACAAAAAAAAAATATAAACGTAACATCAATATTGTAAGTATATCAATGCTCGATTGTACTCGATGAAATGTGTTACATTTACAATGTAAGAGAAAGAGAGGAAACATTAATTGCAATTGAAATAAAACTTTTTTTTTTATTGAAAATTAATCTCTAAATAGAACATTATCTCTGTGAATTGAAATGAAATGGAATATTCAGCGAACTTTTGCACTTGGTGAAACTAGAAAAATATAACAATTCGGATTCTCTCTCGTAAAAAAGAGTGCATAATAATTACAATTCGTGTTACACCATAATAATAACGTGTGCTATAAAGATTCGGGAAATCATCTTTTGATTTTAAATAATTTTTATTTAAATTCTTATTTTACTGAAAATGTTTAATCCATGAGATACTTCAAAGTAAAAAGTTGTACTAAAAAAAGCATTACAATCACTGGTCGAGTAATTTTACTATACATTTTTGAAAATATTATTCGTGTCAGAAAAAATATAAAAATGTAAAAATTAAAACGTAAATATAAAAAGAAACTTAAACTTTATTTTATTTCTTCCCATGTCATCATTACTACCAGGCATTTTAATTTGAAACTCCGATCAAAGACGATGGAAAACAGCAGAGATTTTATGGTTTATACAAGAAAAAAATCTATTACATTATATTTCATGTCAAACAGAGGAAATTATCATAATTTTTTTTATTTAAAAATATATTTTTGAAAGATATAAAAAATAAAACATGTAAACGAATTTAACCTTCGGATATTTCATGATATCACGGGATATTGACGCTATAACGCATTACAATGTTTGTAAATATGAATCGACTCTTCATATTGTAATATTTTTGTTCGTTCATTTGTTACAGAATAAGTATTGAGTGATATCTGCAGATACACTCAAATAATTTAGCAAACTTTTAACTGTCATAACTTTTGGACTAATGGGTTTAAAGTGAGTGTATTATCACTTTTTTGTAGAAATTATAGAAATTGACTTACCAAAGCCATAGATATCCATTAAAGGAAAAGATACAATTGTATTTTTCAGAAACACATTTCAATGCATAAAAATGTATAAAAATATTTCCAGATGATGCTTCACAATGTTAATTATATAATTTTTTTACCTCTGATGTTTAAAAGACGTTCGAGTTGCATGAATCATTCACGTGTATTTTATGACACGCGAATATTAATATACTACTGATCTACTAGATCTTCTATCTTCTATTACAGTGAGTCAAAAAAGTAATGGCACATTTATGTTTCGGCAATGTGTCTATGAAAATAAATGGTAGTAACAACAAACAATATTAGCAAAATAAATAATTCACTACATACAAAAGTGACATACACAGCAGCAATTTCCAATAACGAATTACATAATGATGGTGCAAGAAATATAAAGATTCAAAGAAATATTGACATATTTGTAGTTTTCTATTGTATCGACGCAGTTCTCTACAGAGTTAGAGTTTTGTTATAATAATACTCTGTATTCTGCTGCATTACATTGGATTGCTACCAACTTGAATAAAATTGTAAAATATAACGTTGTAAAACGTAATAGATTAGCACCCATACAATTTGTGCTGGTTAATGATGAAAAATGAAAAGAAAAATATACTTAATCTACATTTAATAGCGGAATAATACTAGAAAACTTACAAAATATTCTTTTGTAAATACTGAAATGTTATCGAACGATATCACGCTAACATTAGAAAAAAAAAAAAAACACTTGTCTTTAACCATCAAAAATGTTTTATATTCGTAATACATGATAGAGCTGCAAAAAATCCATACATGTACTACGTCAATGTAATATGTCTCTTTGATTCTCGAATTTTTATATTATTACTTGTATATAAATTGCTACTCTGTATATTACTTTTGTGCGTAGTAAACTGTTTGTGGAAACAGATCTTGTTATCATTCGGTTTTATAAAAATCGCAAGAGACCTAGGTGTGCCAACAGTTTTTTGATCCACTGTATCTTCCATAGTTATTGCTACAAAATATTATCACTCGATTCAGTATGCTAAGGATATTATTAAATACTAGAATACGCGATTAGTTGTAAAACGTAAGTCTACTAATACTACTAATTTGCAGGTATGCAATAACGAACAAGATCCCTCGCAAACGGAATTCTTCAATACTGGACAAACTACGACCTTTGTAATTGCAGTCGGCATCGTGGCTTCTAATTAAATTAGTTAACGTAGCTTGACTGCATTATAAAACGATGTCTAGGTTACATGCCGAGTGGCTTTGTCGCGTGAGGGACAAATGAATCTTTTTGGAGCATTGACTACCGGTAACGCATTTACCACCCAACACACTCGGCAGCCGTATTGTTTTGCGAGCTTACAATTAGTGCGGCGCCCGTGATGTTTTGTTCGTCTGAGAGCACTATATTTTCTATTGTTTCATATCGAACGTGATTCTCTACACTGTTATAATAACACTCTGTATCCTGCTGTGTTACATTGGATTGCATCCCACTTTGGTAAAATTGTGAAATATAACGTTATAAACACTCGTATGAAACGTGTACATTTTGGTTAGTGACAAAAGAAAATATTTAGTTGAAAAAAAAACAAATTAAAAAAAAAGTTTTTTCCTTACGAAATAATCTTGTAAATATAATGTATGTATAACAAATGTCTTCATATTTCTTTTTTAGTAATTTTTAATAAACAAAAGAATGTATTTCGAGACAGAAGGCTACTAAATTTACATCTGTTGGCACTGCTGTATTAAAAATTGTCTTTCTTGAATGAATTTTTATTGTCGATTACAATATTTATTGCCGTAGCGAATAATTTGATATTATGTCACGAACAAACAAAAAAAAAAATGATGCAATTAAAATAAAAGAAAAGATATATATATATATATATATATATGCATATATTATAATTAATATTGTAATTTGTAATTAATATAGAAGAATTCGGAAAAGAGAAACATTATTTATATTTCCTTAAATGTAATCTTTCTTAGCTAGCCTCCATTATAGGACTTTTATTAAACTTAAGGTCATTCTTTGGAACAAACAATCTCTATATATCACAAGATCTCTATATTTTTTACAATTTTTTTATCGTAAAGAACAAACTTAATGAAATCAAGCGAAAACTAGTCACGTTAAGATTTACAAATATCTTCTCAGGTTAATTTATTTGCGATGTAAATTTATATTATCATTCACTGCGAATTTATTATTATAATATTATGAAATTAAATAGATATATTTATGGAGAAAAGAACATCCAGATAGTTGATAATTTTTCATTTCCATTAAATATGAGTAATTTATTTTAAACTCGTTATCTCTCTACATATATGTTTATTATATCTATAGTTTAATTTCATCGAAACGCCCCATCACGAAATATTAAAAGTTTGATGTAATTATTAATCGTTTTTATTTCTATATATTGTTATAAAATTCAATTTTTAACTTATTTATTATTAAGTTAGCCAGTTGTTAACTTAGTATGTTAATTTCATATAAAGAAATTTATCAAAATTGTTAATATAAATATTCACACTGCTGCCAAAATTTATAAATCCTGCACATTAGTCACACTACATTAAATTATATTTTAATCATTTTTATTATACATAATATAATATAATATTATGTTACATAATATAACAATATAATAATATAATAATGTAATATTGTTACATAATATATTGTTATTCAAATGAATAATTAATAGAGACTTTATTTACCTAAAGATTAATATAGCACTGATTTTCCTTTTTTTAATATAATGATTTTAAGATCATTATTAATCGAGAAAAGATGATAAAACTAATAATAAAACATAATAAATGATATATTATATATATACACACGATATACAGAAAATGAAATTAATGATGTAGAAATTCCAATCATATCGAACATCCTAGACTAATGAAGGTCTCAGTATAACCCACGACCACTTTACAACCTACAAGAGAATTATTAGTTTCGTGTACTCGTACCGTCTGCAAAGTTTGACAAGTACTTAAACAACTATTTTTGCTAACATTTCAGAACATTTCTAAAGTACAGTGAGCGCAAACTGATAGAACTTATTAATTGTCAAGCAAAATTAATTCTATGGAAGTTTTAAAATAAGAAGGAACAAATGCAAAACAATACAGAACAACGACAAATTCTATTAATTTAATAACTTCTCTAACAAATATCTACAAAGATTTTAAAGAAATAAAAGGTTTACAATAATATAATTTTTAAAGAATGATTTAAATATTCTTTTTGAAATTTTCTTAAAATTTTCTTAAAATAAGAATACTGTATATTAATTGTAAATTATAAATTTGACATTTTACATATATTTTCATATAGGTATGTATATTGCATATTTTTCACAGGAAACATGCGTTAGTTTTTTAACAAATATTTTCTGTAGCATTGTATTGTATATCTAGCATTTAATTAATTTAAAATTTACTAAGCTATTAAATAAAAAATTAGAATCTTATTTAAAGAAATGAATTTTTAAAGAAATAAAAACGATGTCCACATTTAATCATATTCTACCTTGTATTATACATTATCATTCTTCCCATACGTTCCATATTTTCTATACTTTTCACTACTTTACCTATAAATTTGCAATGTTTAATGTTTTTTCCTCGTTCTTTCAAACATTTACGTAATTATATATACAAACATACACATGTACCAATAACGTATTATTATATAAAATGTATGTATTATATAAAATGCAAGATTTAATATTATTATATAAAATATATTATATTATTATACAAAATATACATTCTACTATAAGAGAAGAGCTCAAGAGATATCTTAGGATTCATTATAGAGATAAATTTCGATCGTGAACCCAAGCTTCTTTGAATTACCGTATATTGCTTTCCCAACCTGAAAGGGCAGGCGAAAGAGAAATTCCCAGAAGTTGAGATAGATTACCCATTTCTCAAAAGACTTTCCCTTTTCTCGCCCAGAAGAAATCGAAGAACGTGAGAATATAACTTCCGGGTACAGGTTAAGCATTGGTCTCATCTGTATTGATTTGTCTCGTAGACAGAATTCTACTTCGCTGGGATTAGAAAATTATAGAACTATTTCTTTTTATAAAGGTATTAGGTTTCTTTTCTTTTTTTTTTTTAGAATTATTTGATGTTTGTAATTCTAGAACGTAATTTCAAAGAAACCGTTTCAACGAGTTCTTTATTTCATTTCAAATTATTCTTGGACTAACATTAAAAGATTTGGAAATCAATAGTGAATCTCCTTCTGCACGATTTTTTTTTAAAACTTTTCAGTCAATTTTACTAGAAGTTTCTTTCAATTTCTTTAGAAGATGAGAGGGTAATTCCACTTACGAAAGTAAATTGAAAATAAAATAAAATTTTTTTTTACGACACTTCATTTTCGATCTATCAAATTTGAAAATTTGTTTAATATATGTATGTAGGTAAATTTCACTAATTACCAATATTCGGGTACGAATAGACAATGCTAATAGTATTTATTTATTTATTTATATACTAACGGATAATAAATCCGTTTATATATAAAAGTGACTACAGCATACAAACATAAATAGCCATCTACAGAAAACAGAAATTATATTGTGCCTGAAGAATCCAAAGAGCTTGTTGCAAAACATATTAACATATATAACATTACACATTACATAACATACAGTAGGACCTCGACTAACCAGCTTAATCGAGATAAACAATCCAGATAATTAAGTGGTCTAGCAGATAATTAGAGCCAGAGAGAAATAACTAAAAACGTTTTTTTCTTTTCAAAATTTGTTTATATATGTATTTGTTAAGTTCTTTCTGTACAATGACAGAAAACAACGTGATATTAAAGAAAGAAATTTGAATACATAAATGTAAGTGAATCAATCATTCTAATCGAACGTAAGAAAACGGGTAATCAAAGCTCTCCATGATTAAAATTCTAATTATTCGAGACAATACATAACCAAAGCCCTGATTAACCAAAATCGCGGATAATTGAGGAGGCTTCGCTATAACATTTATCTAATAATAGCTGGACAAATAAAAGGTATGAAAAATTTCCATTTAATATTTTTTCTAAAAAATGATTTTCACGTAACTTTGTCATATAGAATATGTCGATAATTACAGAATTACTATATATAATAGATATTTTATTTCATTACAACATTAATAGTAAATAGGATATTTATTACAATAGTATATTTTTTTAAATATTTCTTATGATTTGATAAAAGGTTATATACTTATTACATAAGATAAATTTTGTCTTTTATTTTGTTAACATTACACAAGTATGCGTAAGCAAATCTACTGGTAGCTTCTATATAGCTAACGTATATAAATTAATCATAAATTATCATAAATTAATCTAGTAAAAATACATGGAACAAATTAATAATATATATAATATTCATAGAGTAAATAAAGTTTGAAATTTAAGTTATACTGCGTTTACGTTTGGTTTAATGTCCTGAAAATATTTTCTTTTTTTTTTTCTTTTATGTTTTAATAAGACATTCCTTGAATATACTATTACTTGAATTTTTAATTACTTTCTTTTTAATTTAACCGCTTTTTCTTCTTATTTCAATTTTCATTCAGTTCCCAAACGTTCTGTTTCTTCTTTTAGAATATTTGATGCGCACCATCTAACCCCGGTAAACAGTATTTATGTTTTTATCTTGATACTATTCTATTAGTATGCTTCTGTTGGTGCTTCCAATCCATCCCCAAATCTGCGGTATCCCCTTTCTATCCTTCATGCATTATGATATTTCTCATTAGATGAATGAAGATTCACATTTTTCTTTTGAAATTTTATTTTATAGGAATTTTTATAGGGATTTTCTTTCATCAATTCCTCACATTTGTTTCATTGCTGCTATTCCTTCCTTCATATTATCTTTATCTATGCATATCATTTCATCATCACATCTACGATTATTTCTTTAGCATGTAACATACATAATTAATCTGCTTCTTTCCATCCTATTTCCATTTCTTTGTACTTTCAACATTCTGTTATCTTTTTCTTTCTTCTCCATTCCTTTTGAAATGTGTAATCTCCAATATAACATCATTTCTCTCTGTTCAGAAAAACTTTACAGCACTTCTTTCTTCACAGTATTTCGTTTCATTGATTTCTTTCGCTACCAGCTACAAAAACTCCTCGCAATAAATATTTAATCATAATATAAATTTGATTTGAGCTGATACAAAATGGATTTATAAAGTTCATAATTCACAAGATTAACCATAGTTTTTGATATCGCTTGGTAGAATGATAAAATCAAAACGTATCGTAACGAAACGTATATGTCATATGTTTCCTTTAGCTAAATTATTATGGAAAAAGTAGGTACATATACTTTTGCAACATAAATTTGTTCCATTGTTGTCATTCTTCATATTCTCCAATTATCCATTTACTGTTTTCTATACAAATTATAGATAAATAGTCAGTAATAATACATAACTATTTTTGTATTAAAATATGTAATAAACTGTATTAAACTGCATGAATAACTGTATTAAAATAATAAAAATAAGATATTATTTCCAATATAGAACTATGTTTTATAAACAGTTTGGAAGATCTATACTATAGTAATATTTATTTTTAATTTTATCAATCTTTATATCATAGCAAATTTATATCACATCACTATGCTAACTCACATTTCATCAATCATAATTGTTAGCTATTTAAAATATTTATTTTAATTTAGCTATTTATAAAATATCTTCTTCTGCGTAAATTATTGTAATCTATATTACGGGTAACTGTAAAGATAATCGCTTGATTAATTATTTAATGATTCATTAAACTTTAAACAATAACAAATATTACTGTAATAGATAAAATTTATTGTGTAGATAAAATTTACTATGAAAATTCAATGAGAATTAACTTATTAATTGCATAAAATATATATTTCGTATGAATACTGGCAAGCAAATTTTATTACCAAACAAAATTTTATATCAGAAAGAAATAATGCTTTCCAAATATATGCACAGTATAAAACAAGCGTTTACAGATAAATATTGAGATATATACAAACGGAATAAGTTGAGAGCAAAATATTCATTGACGCGATATCGTCTGAAAATATTGTATTAGCTGTCACATTTATTTCAACGTGAAATCAGTGACGATTTCATCTTTCATTTCTATTTATGCAAAGCTTTAAATACATAAAAAAATACATAAACAAGAAGAATAAAACATTTTTATTATATATATACGCAATTTCGTCCGGTATGTTTTTGCAAACCGTAATTTATACTGTAATACAATATTTGACGATAAATTTATTCCAGAATATACGCAAGAACATGTAAAAATAAATTGAAGAAAAATTAAACTTGTATTTTCTGATTTTTATATTCTGAATCGCAAAGAATTAAGAGATTCCGTTTAGAGTGGTTTCAACAGCTTTTAAATTAAAATTAGATTGAGAATTAACAGAGTTTAGAACTTTTTATATATGTTCATATTGTTGGAATTTAGAACTTTTTACGAATGTTCATATTGTTTCAAGAATTTGCGTATTAACTACAATATCTCGTTTTAAATAACTACTATGATTCATGTGGTTATATTCATCGAAAACATAAAAACAACGAATAATTTTAATCTACGTAAGTTAAGTTGTTATGATCCGTACCAGAATTAAACAAGAAGAATATATTTTATGAAAGTGTTAGCTAGATAAGGAAAAAAATCGATTTTATTATGAAAATTTTAATTTAAAACGAGGGAAAAGAAATTACTAAATATAGGCATATCTATCCATCTCTATTAATCTATTTTTACATCAATTTTACACCTATTTTAGCTTATATAAAAATTTCAAACACTGAAACATTGAAATCTCCATTATTGGAAAACCATAGCAATAAATTTAAAAAACATAGTTTCAAGAAAAAATACTTAATCCGCTATTTTCTTTTTTCTGTTGAGTAAAACATATACTTCTCTTCCAGGAAAAATATAAGATTTTAAAACGTTGTTTCACTAGACAATTGAATACCTGTTGTATTTGTATACACTTGTATAATTTTGTTTCGTGAAAAATTTTAAATGCACGTCCTCGAAATATTATCTTTCAAGAGAAATGAAAAAGAAAATCGAATTTTTGAATTTTCTAAGTAGGAATACCAACTTAAATATCCGATCTAAAAAGATTCGGACAAAATTCAATTTAACCACAGAATATTTTTAACGAGGATAAAGATTCATTGAAAAATGACAACTAAAGAAAATTAATTTAATGCTATTTTACGTATATGTATCACAAATTGAAGTAATTCAATATCATTTATAGATCTGTAATTATTTAATAATTATCTTAAAGTATTTGCAATTAGTTCGCAAGGTCGTATCATTTTGTATCGATAATTTAAATATCGTTATATTTAATAATCGATATTTAATAATCGATAAATCGATACTTAATAATCGATAAATCGAACAACGTAACAAATAAATCATTACGAACGCTAGTGAGATTATCCTAATGGAATGATTTACAACACTTTGACTCGCTTATGACAAATATTGTGCTGCCATTTTCTTCGAAATTTATTCAACATAGTTAAATTAAATCATTTCTTTTCTCCCAAGTCAATTTCTTTTCTGTGTTTTATCGAAAGGTTATTATGAAATATCAAGCAGTTCAATCATCAATGCATTTTTCTTTGACTACTACTTTTCTTTCTGCATTTATTTACACAATTTATTAATTTAACTTTCCGCCAGTATTATGGATCGCTGAGTTTCAGAAAATTTCATTAAAGACGTTATAATTGCAAAAGAAAAAAGAAATTACATTTCTCAATATTAAAGAACATCGAGAAACGATGTAAGTTGCATTTTTCCTATTATATGGCAATCTCATTCATGTATGTAGGAATGTGATTTCTTATGACAGCATATTATGACATTCGTTTAAGATAATACTCGTATATCATGAACTACATATATAAAATATGCAATCAGAGAGAAAGACTACGATTGGACCAGAGTCTCATACTCTCTTTCCATCTCAAACAAAGGAAAACTCTTCTTTACATTTCAATGATTTCACTAATTTTAATATTGACAAAGATTTATTTATTTTTTTGTACTTTTAACATAGTTAATTTGACATAGTTAATTATTCGAATTAAATTTACACGGTTCTTTATCTTATCTATTAAAAATTATTACGTAGAAATTTTTTTAATATGTTACATCTCATAATTATGAGAACTATCGTGCAAACTATTTCCAATCTACGATTCTTTACGAAGCTTTCGTAATAATTAATATCAATGGTAAGCACCGCGTCGTACTTTCTAATGCTCGTCCTCGTTATGCCGGATAATACATTCAGAAGAAAAAAATTGGAAATGCAGGTGATATCGAACGAAATGCAGTTCTTTCTGCAGTGCTACGATAAATATGTGGATCCGTGTATTCATGACGTATACAAATGAACGTGTGTGCATCCTACAAAACACTTTTCAAATGAATTCCTGAGATTAAACATCCATTCCTCTTTCTGCCAAGTTAAATAGTCTGAAGCCTTTTCTTTTTAGAACGCTTAATTAAACGAAACAGTTAGCTCTGTTTCAAAGCAATGTGCGGAGCGTCTCATTTAAGAGTGACTGCTTATATAGATATCTTTTAATTGTGAGGACGCAAGAAATATTTTACACGTAATTTGAATTACATTAAATCGTCACTATCCTGTGGGCGTTTTTTTCTTGAAGTTCTCATCGATATATTTTTCAAATAACTACTTTTAAATGTTTTTTATTCTTTTTCTTTTTTGTTGTATTTCATATTATGAAAAAATACATTAGACGTGTGCACCTTCAAATGATTTTGAACGTTAAAAAATGAAGGTTAAACTTCACTAAAATTCATGACGATTAAAAACTTTGAGGGAAATGTTTTTTTATAACGCAGACAGATGTCATGAAATTTATTTAATTCATTCGTTCGATAAGACACTTTGTATATAAAAATTTGAAGGAATTATATGCTACGTTGAATATACAGATTCTTCATTACTAAATTTAATCTTACAATATTATAAACTGAATAAATTTCATTTTTCTTGTTGATTATCTGTTTTACGATAAAATACGTTCTTTCTACTAAAAATTAAAAGAAAAAGAATTTCACGGAGCTTCATAATTTTAATATGACGTATTTTATTAAAATTATACTATGAAGATTAAATGCAATTCATTCTCAAAAGAAAAAAGTCCTCCAAAAGATATATTTTTCAAAGCATTAAAGTTTTAAAATACCTACAGAAATATCTAATTAACTTTGACTAACATGATAACTTTTGTCGGTGTATTTGTATTTCAAAATTAACATCAAATTAAGATCACATGTAAATGATAACTAATTATGATCAAACGAAAAAATGATTCTTAACGCTAGAATTACAAACAACTAAAGTATAAAATTTAGAAGAAAACGTTCGTAATGCAACAAAGAAAAGCTTCGATACATTATATTTTGCTTAAAATTATTCAAGTCACTAAATATACTGTTATAAGTATATAAAATTTTTATAGAAAATTATAAATTATAGTTTAACCAATTTTCATAATTCTAGGGTTAAAATCAATTATACAATGTATAAGAATATAACAAGAATCATACATAATTTCTATAATACAATTACATACAATACTTTTTAAACAAGTACAATTTAAAGTTTAACTTTATTCAAAATATTAATCTCATAACGTGTAAATAGTTTCTTCTGCGTATTAATTACAAACGTTTATTCTTTTATTATTCGCAATCAGTTGTTTAAAAATTACAGAACAGTTTGACTATCTAATGATAACGATAACATATAAACTTCTTCCACATATTAATTGCGTAATACCAGTATACTCATCCGCTCGCGTTTACACGTTTTTATCCTTTTATTATCGCGATCAATAATTTAAAGCAATTATAGAATCGGCTACAGCGATAATGAATATCTCGGAAGAACATTTGTTTTTTTTTTCTCGCTGCAAAAACAGATACTGGCCACGTGCAATTAATTATCCTTGCATAAGAAAGGCGAGCCATCGGTGTATAATACCACCGGCATGAGAATTTCTACGAAAGACTGGAGGCAATCGCATTACTTTTATTATAGTCGTAGAAGGTCGTACTTTTTGTGATGACAGCTGCGTCAGATTATACAAGGATGTCGCAGTGCGGTATGCACAAACAAACTCGCGAAAGAAAACGAAATGGACGTTACCATGAAATGGGCAGGCGTTAAACTTTCGCCCTTAACGCACGTTCAGCCACACTATGATCCTTCAATCGGATTCTACTTGTTGAATAGCATTGGTGAAATACAGAGATGGACAGAGGAATTCGCATGCTCGATGAAAAATTTCGATCGATATTTTAAGCTGTCTAAATTTTCGTGAAACAAAATCGCACAACAAACCGATTGGCCCCCATTTTAAACCGTGAAACCTCCACTTTACCAACCAAAAATCTTTTTCTTCGTTCTTTCCTTTCAAAGATATTTTTTCACATCGTGCAGCAGGTGAAAAAGCAAGGATACCTCTGTTCTCGAAAACTGTAAAAATTTAAAAATCACTGTCTTCAAAATCACTGAAACATTTCTTTCATGATTAGATCTTTCATAATCTCGAAGGGAAAATCATTCCTTCGCAATTCTTCTTTTCGCCATTTTATTGAACCTTGAACGTCAAAGTTAAAAGATCAAAAAACAAGAAATTGTCATTTAAAATTCAATAAAATGGCGGGAAAAATCGCACAGCAAGTGTGAAAGGTCATAGTAAGAAGGAGAGAAAATTCTTTAATGTTCGTATCTTTCGCGTAAAAAATTCTTTAATGTTTTTAAAAGCATTTGAATCTTTAAAAGCATTCGAATTTTCGTGAATAAATATATTCTTGCTTTTCCACTTGCTCTGTTCTATTAAAGTATCTATTAAACGAGTAATTCTTTTAAGTAAAAAACATCCAATACTTACAAAACAGCTTAATTTCTAATTAATTTATGACGTGCTGAAAAACTCTTTCAAATCAGTTCGTCCGAAAGAAAGACCTATCTTAACGGGTTTGTCACCCAATTAGTTCGGATAATCAATGTTATCTGCTGTATTCGAATTGTACATCAGTCTCGTTATCACGGTGCTTCATTATCTATATTTTCTAATACACGTTTGACTCCAACTTGCTGGAGCAATTTTCAGCCGGCCACAATGCGAAATGCTGGATATTAACTAAAAGAAAGTCGATGTCTGTACGGAATGTAATCATCGTCAAGAGATACATCGCGATAGATACGCGAGGATACGTATATATACTTACACGCGCACGTACACAAGATATAACACACTGTTCAGTTGCATTCCATACGTTCTCGTATTGATACGCAATTTCGCTGCTTTTAATGAATCGTTAAACGCGATAGAGACGCACGAGGAACGCACAATCAAACCGTCATCATTCCTTAACATAATCATGCGTGTGGGCGACAAACGATTCTTTGTTCCCCCAAATGATAATCGACTCTCCTTGCTGGAGAAGTTTGAGCAAGGGAACGTTGTGTTATAACGAGAGATTGAATCTCGATTCGAGGTAGCTGCTCTCCGTTTTCCACGTAGCGTACCCGATTACGGTACAATGCCCGGAGAATCGGCTCGATTAATGGTGTAACCATGCTGCATTGTCTTCGTGGTCGATTCTGTTCTACGTGTGTATACGTATACGATCATGTAGAGGCCCGCCACGATACTATGTCATGCCGGACCGGCACGAGGGGACACACATCGTGCTAACGTGGTACCCCGTAATTGCTGATACGTTGTGTGACCGAGGGGGTTCTCAGTCGACAATTACGAGGGAAACGGTCTGCCTACGAATCTCTATGATTTACGGGGTAGAGACTGACGAATAGGCTAGGGAATATTATTTAACTTTTGCTTGTACTATTACGATGCTCGTCATATATCATCGATAGCGTCGATTCGTTTTCGTAGCCCTTGGATTACTAGGCACGTGATTCGAAGTTTTCAACAGAGAAAGAAAAAAGAGAGAAAGGGGGGAAAAAGAAGAGTTCAGAATGTACGATTGTAAGAGTTATTTAAATAATAGCAGCCTTTGCGTCTGTCGATTTAATACGGCAAATGGTATCCGTTTCTTACATTTACGCTCTTGAAGCCTCCTATTCTTAACTCCGGTTAGAATTAATTAATTTTCATGACCCTTGCCGTTCGCTCGTGTCCCTCGATTTCTACTTCATGAAATTTTACGCAACAATTCTACGAAACGCATACTCTTGCATTCTCGCATGTGAATTATGCACGACGCAGGTAAATATCCACGCAATACAAAACTCTGTTAGTACAATACATGTTTTCAATATCAGACTATTCTTGGAACGATATTACGAATTCAATGGTTCTCGGTTATAGAGAAATATTGCAACATATGGGGCCTTTAATAAAAAATCAACGATTTTTATTACAACACTGTGAATTATTATATTATTATAACGTTATAAAATATATATATATATATATATATATATATATTATTTACTAATATATAGAAAGTATAATACTAACGATAATACGAAACATTTCAGATAAATACGACGACTTGTGCGCTTTGTAAGTACAATGATGCTAAATAAAAATAATATTAAATTTTAATGAAATAAAATGTACTTACAATTAAATAGTAACGGCAAAAATTAATTTTATCTACTAACTATTTAATCACTTACATTGTATAAAAATTCATAAAGTGATATGTTGTAATCGTGTAATAAGTAGAATTTTATCTTCAATTCATTGTAAATAATTGAGAAATCTGTATACTACTATCAAAAATTATATTAATAAAAAATTATTTAAATTGGATTGAATTATTTGAAAATGTTATTTAAAAATATTATTTAAAAATATTTTCACATAGAAAAAAATGATAATTGCTTAATTGCTGAAATGCGTTTTGATTCAGTTCATATCAAATCAATAAGAAATATTATGTTATATAAATTAAGGTTTCGTATATATTTTTAATTCTATTGTTATTTCACATTCCTATTAAATTGAATTTTTCTGATTATATATTTACAATACAAAGTTAAATATATAATTAATACGTATCATATATAATAAACATTTTTTTTTTGCAATAACCGCAAAATCTGCCTGAAAAATCATGGTGACTGTTGGGTGCTATATGTATATAATATTTATTATATCATGTGTTTATATAATATTTATCTTGTAATTAAAGATAGATATTTTACTAATTGTTCATTTATCAAAATCGCATTAATAATAAAATCTTTAGCAACCATGAAAATTATAAAGACGCTATAAACAATAATTATATGAAATATATATATATATATATACAATCAAATGTTCATACAATGTTTTATGATCTCTTGTCTTAAATATTAATAAATTAACGTATATTGTTATTCTATTATTATATTTTGTTGTATAGATTGACAGCTTTTAAAGAGGCAAATACAGGAATAACAATTTTGTCAATATCAAGACAATCACTAAAATTTCTGAAAAATATTAAGAATTAAACATGGTAAGTTAAAAAATTAATTGTTCAATAAACGATTTGATATTACAAGCCTCGTGAACTATTTGAGTGAATATCCACAATATTTGAGTAATCAAATGGGAAAACGCAAGACTAACTCAGTTATATTATAAAGATTGTATGTAAAGGGAGAAACCATTTTACTATATAGTTTTATTTTATTTTATACACGATACAGACAGATATTCGAGAAATCGAGTCGATGAAAATATCAAAAGTTTCAGTAATAAAGTTGTAATTCTCTTAAACAACTGACACGTTGAATAACGTCTGATTCAATAAAATGCGATCACAAGCAGGGAGAGATCTTTATTCGTACGTCACGAGCGGATCGATCAAATGACGCACAAATCGAAGAAGTTCCGTTGTCCCGGTGATTTCGAGCGTTCCTTGGCCATCTTCTCACGCTCCTCTTTCATTCTCTTACTCCAAAGTTCGTGCTCTTATTCCAGCAGGAATTTAATCAGAGCAGCTTTCGAATTTAACCGACTCAGGCAAAATTGAATGATTCGTACCAACGAGAGGAAAAATTTTCTTCTACCATGGACGTAAGTTAGATTTTCATTAAATATTTGAAGAATTGTCAGGTAAGAAACAGGTAAGAAATAAAACATTAGGTTGATTAGGGGACTTTTGTTTGTCTATGTCTTGAAATGAAAGAAATCAATTTTCTTAAATATGACTTTTATTAATTTACCTCGAATGTAATATCCATTGTTAAATATCGATTGTCTTCTTGTTTCTGTAGATTTTCTTCATCGATATATATTCTTCATTTTGATATTATCAAAATATGATTCCAATGATTTTATAATTAATCGATACTGAATTTCTTCTTTATAAACAAATCGTATAAGAATATCAATAAGTTAACGTTGTACTTATAACTTTTTATTGACACTGATCAACTGTAATGCTTCAAATTTTTGTTGCAAAATCTGTGATGTTGATAAATATTCTCAAATAGTCTTTTTTACAATATTGCACTACTTAATAATTATATTACATCTTTTAGTAATTAGATATTAATTATTAAAAGAATTTTTAATTTCGAAAGTAAGAAAAAGAATTTTTAATATCTAAAATAAGTGCTCAATTGAACACATGTTTGAACCAAATTAGATTTTCCGAAAACAAAAACAATTTGAGAAAACAGTTTTTCGATATGACAAGATTGATCACAAATTCTCATAATAAATATAACTATACAACAAATATAAACCATAATAATTTCAATGAATTCGAACATTCCTTGTTAGCAAATAATAAAATGAATATAAATAATTATATATAAAATAATTATAAAATAAAATATTTATTTATAAAATAAACATATTTATGTGTGTGTATATATATGTATATTTATATTATAAAATAAAATAATATTTACTAATGCTGCAAAATGTAAATTTTTAATTAAATTTAGTTTATATTTTATATGCATGTAAGTAATTGTACACAATTTTGATTACAAAACATCTATAACAAATTAGAAACAGAATATTGCTTCATTATAAGTAAATAAAGTGAAAGAATAGTAATTATAATAACATTACTTAAAAAATATAACACACTATGATAACACACCCAACACACACACACACATACAAAACTAAGGAAAACACTACATTTCTTTCAATAGTAAACTGGTAGTAATGAACTGCTATTATTTACTTACAATGTAAAAATTGATTTTTATTTTTTATTGACATAAAATAAAATATACGTACATGCTAATATTAATTGCTAAAAACTAATTACTTAATACTGATATATATTAATTATATTTATTTCATTTCCTAATTTATTATAAATATTAATATAAATATTAAATTTATTACAAATATTAATATAAATATAAAAATATTAAATGAAATAAGTATAATTAATACTTATTATTATAATAAACTGATAATAAACTCATTTTTCTTAATTTTGGTCTTATGCCATTCGTTAATTATAGTAATGTAATTTAAAATTTAAAATAGCGAAAGAAACTTTGGTAAAAGTTATACATTTATAAGAATAAAAATAATAATAAATAAAAAAGTTTACATTTATATTAATAGTAAATAAAAAATCAAATCTTCATCATTACATTCTGCAATGACTGAAATTTATTTTATTTTTAATATCTTGTATAATAACACAAAACAAATAGATACATGATTAATAATCACATGTGTTTAGAAAACTAACAGTCTAACTAACTGTTAAATAAATAATCAAAACTGTTAAATAAATATTAAATGTAATATCCATTAATATATTCTTATATTTTTATTTTTTCTAGCTTTTTGATATCTAAAATATCTTATCATTATTTATTAAATTATTTACTTATTGTTTTATCTAATATTATTTTTCATTTAAGCAATATTCCAAAGCGTATTAATATTTAATTACATAATTTATGTAACGTACAGTTATATATCATCTATGAATAGTATAATATTTAACTGCTTCTATTTCGAGCAAATATTGCACAAATGAATGCACCGTTGCTAACGTATTACATATTATTATCCGTCAATTATATTATAATTAGTTGTATGAAAAATATAAAAGAAATATTATAAAATATAGATATTATGGAAGAAGGTATTTAAATTTATATAGAAAAACTTGTATGTGAAATAGAAGGTATTTATAAATAATATAAAAGAACTTATTTAAATTTAAATTTAATTATGATTAAATAATGAAAGTTGAATTATAAAGAAAAATTGAATTA
Source organism: Tetragonula carbonaria (assembly GCA_032399595.1). Classification (NCBI taxonomy): domain Eukaryota; kingdom Metazoa; phylum Arthropoda; class Insecta; order Hymenoptera; family Apidae; genus Tetragonula; species Tetragonula carbonaria. The sequence continues at coordinate 23,310,726 of JAUCRC010000001.1, read as the reverse complement.
TTCAATTTTCCAAATTACGTATTTATAAATCTTAAATATTGAAACAATAAATAAACAAAAATTTCAAAGTTTTTTTAAACTTCTAAATTACGTTTTCCAAGAATACACAAATTTGCTGTTTTATTTATATCTATGATGTAATAAAATTTAAAAGCTTGCAAGAAAAAAAAATGAATTTTAATTTGTATATAATATCAGTATTTCAACTGATTTTTATTTTTATTTTTATTTTTATATACAATAATGAAACGAACATTTAGTGTATAAAAAAAATAAATAATAATATACATAAGAATTGTGGATAATACCTGCCATATTTTTCAGAATACAAATTTTTATTACATATTTTTGAACAGCAATCTTTCAAACTTCTATTTGTTGCCATTTTTCTTGCTCCAAATATAAACGATTTCAATATTTTTGTACCTAAAAAAAAATTATTTTAAGAAACCAAAAATTGATTACTAGATATTAATCTATAAAGGGTATATATACGAGTATTTTCTTTGATTCGTATTTTATATATTTTACATATTTATATAAACATTTTTAATGCGTATTTTTACATATTTTATGTTAAAATTTTTTCCATCGAATTTTAACTTATATTCCATTTATTATTATCATAATTTCAAATGATAATTATTATTTTTAATAACTGTATTTCAAAGTGTATAAATATATGAATGATTTCACTTGCACATACACGTTTATTTAGAAACGTTTTAAATGCTTGAATTTATGGATTATATAGATAATAGTTACATATATATATATATATATATATATATTTATATATATTATATATATTATAACTATTATATTATATTTATTATAACTATTATTATAACTATTGTATTATATTATATTATATTATATTATATTATATTATATTATATTATATTATATTATATTATATTATATTATATTATATTATATTATATTATATTATAACTATTATATATATATATATATATATATATATATATATATATATATATATAACTTTCAGTGCACTAGTGAAACCTTATTCGTAGTTACCCTGTAGCTGATGCATAATCGTATAATAAGAGCCTTATCGAACTACGTTCCATTAATATTCGGAGATTAATAATGCATTGTAAATCCTAAACCTATTGGGACATAGAAGAAAATGAACAATAACAAGGATCGAAGTCTTTTCATCTTTTCGCTCCCCTTACAAATGCATTTTAGTAGGTGCGTATTGGTTATATAAATATATATATGTTATTTACGTTTCATACTTATATTTACACACGTGGTACTAATACACACGCAAGTATATATATTTGCTGGAGGGTGAATTCGATTTCCACATATTCCCCAGGGCATGGCCGCCAAAATTCGATAAGCCACTCCCCCACTCGAACTTGAATCTTCGCCCTCTCGGGAAACGAGGTTATTTGCCACATCCCTAAGGCCACGTCTAATTATTTTATCGAACATTGATCGACGTAAGTGAAGACAAGATTTTTCCCTGCTTTTTGCACTTTTTTTTTTTTACATTATAGTTTGATATTCACTTTTAGGTTGTAATTGATCTTTCACGTTTCATCTCATTTATTCCTTAAATTTAGAAAAGAAGAAAACCTTTTGTGTTCAAATATTTTGCAAAAGTTAAAAGAACAAATACTTTTACATTTTCACACACAATCTGCCATGGATTTGTAGATCGAAGTCTTTCTTTTACGATTTCCTAAAATTTGATGTACGATTTCTTCTTTTTTTTTCTTCTTTCTGACTGTCCTTCTTTTTGAATCAAATTTTAAAATATTCAATTTTAAAAAATCGTAAAAATGAGACTTCAACCTTCGTACAGTCATATACAATCATGAAAAAATTTTTTCAATGTTTTTTATGACAATTTGTATCACAAAAGGGACAAACGTATTTCTATATTCCCATTCGTCACACGACATAAAAATGTCTCGGGGAAAAAAACGAGCAGTGCATTATGGAAATGAAGGTTTCACGCTTTATTAAAGTGAGTCGTGATTGATCGTTTCTATGATTTTTTTCATCACGAGATTATAACAGTTTAAACATCGATAATTTTTAAGTGTACGAGTTCAAGTAACACTTGCTGTATATTCGTATGTATTGGAATTTTAAAAGGAAGCTCAAAAATATAGTTTTTAATCTTAAAATAAAATAAAAAAAAAAACTAAAAAATACAACTAAGAATTGCGTTTTTTTTTTTTAATAATTGCCATCAGTTTCAAAATCGTTTTTTTTCCTCGTATTTTCTTTTGTTTCTTCCATAGATCGCTATGCACATATAAGTACATATCGTTCATTCTCACATACATTCATACACTGCTTTATTTTCTCACTTATATGATATACAGTGTTCCATTTTAATCTTTTTATGCGATCATATTCGCAACTATTTGTTATTTAAAAAAATATTGAAATAAAGCTTTCATTGAGAATATCTTGCGATGACTACTAAATTTGTCTAAGTATTTCCGATACTTTTTTGTACAAATTATTAGTTTAAGGAATATTTTAACTTTAATTTTCTAAAATCTATGTATGAAAGACAAGGACAATGAAACAAGAATACTGCCCTTTCATACAATAGATTTTACAAAATTAAAAGTAGAATGTCTCCTAAATTAATCATGTTTTGATAAATTAATAACTTTTTATAGAAAATGTTGAATTTATTTCTATAAATTTATTTCGAAAATTAGAAGTGATCTTAAGATCTCGGAAACGCCTCTATTTGGACCATCTAGTATCCCATCACAAAATATCTCCCTTGAAATACAGTAGATTTGACTTCTTTATAATAATTTTTACAATACGAATTTTTTACAATAAGGAATACTTTTTATAATTATGTGGAAAGATTAAAACGAGATACTTTGCATATATGTTCACGAAAAGAAATGTGGAATTGGTTGATTAAATGTAATCTCTGAAAAATAAAATAACTGAGATCATAATAGTATTACTTATATACATTATATAATATTTTACGACCATCAGTTGAAACTGTACCTGATAAAAATAATGTAGTAAAATTAATCACGTCACGGAAAATATAAATTATTTTCAAAAAATAATTTTCGATTATCGATATAACATACAAAATGTTGGTAATATATTTTTAATGTCAACAGCGCTGTATTTAAATGGTATTTGAACAACATGTTTGGATGCAGGAATATGTATGCGAACGACAATTGCGAAGAATTCTCGTCATTGATTTTTCTGTCATCGTATTTGTAAGATAACTCTTGGACTCGAGATACTTTCTACGATTTTACTTATTCACTTTTCAATCTTACAGCCTGGTCGACGATCCAAGCATCGAAGAAAATCTTTCCTTTCAAAACCAACCTCGCTGCTCTCCACGGGAAGTTAAATCCATTAGATGTTCGTCGTCTCTTTGTTCGGAAGGAAAAGGATAGATAGAAAGAAATCGAAAAAAAAAAACGGAAAGATCGTTGACGAAAAGAAGAGAAGAAACAATTCCGGGTAGAGAAGAGAAGAAAGGAAGCGTAATCTATCCGTTCTTCGAACCAGAGGAATCTTCTCTTTATGAAATGTAACGGATTCAGTATCAACATTCGGAATTCAACAATTCTGGTAAATTTAAATTGTGAAAATTTGATGCAATTCACTTTTTGTGCTTTTTCACATCTTTTTCTTGGAAAAAGATGTAAATTTATAAATTTATGAAAACAGAAATTTGGAATAAAATTTTTACATTTAAAAAAAAAACAATTTATAGAAAAGAATTTTAAAATAAAATTCTTGTATTTTGTAAAAACAATATATGAAACAGAATTTTAATATAATTTCTCGAACGCTCTCTTTCATTTTGTTACTTTTCCAGAATTAACTTTATACGTCAATAAATAGACAATTTTATATTGCAATAATTGGATGAAAAGAACGACAAACTAAGTGGAAAAAGGGCATTTCTACGGAAACATCCTTTTTTTATTTAATTGCTTGTTAAATATGAAAAGGACGTTTCTGAAGAAATATTGTTCTTGAAGTCGTTGCAAAATAAAAGACAAAAAAGAATTTAACTTCTTTCTGCATGACTTTTTACGTGAAAAAAATTATTCTAACCAGAAAAGTGTATCTTTTATGGGAAAAATAATAATTAAAAAATTTTTAACGTTATTAAAATGAATATTTATTAAAGAAACTAAAATATTCAGTGGTTTTAAAAAAACACTAAATGGTTTTAATTTTGAATACATTTAAAATTAAGGATAGAATTATGGTTATAAAATGACGACTGAAAAGAAAAGTTAATAGATAGAAATACAATGAAACTTGTGAATCTTTCGTTTTTGGCAACAAATAATAAATTTCCTCTAAAATACTCTAATTTTCAAATATACTCCAGTTTAAAAAAGTTTAAAAAATAAAGATGGCCTTTATTAAGAATAAAAGTACACTTTTAGAGTATAACCATCTTTTTCATTTTTTATGACATGAAAAATGTTCGTAACTCAATTTGAATGACTATGATGAAAGAATAACACTGAGAAACAAATTTTTTTGTCAGATCATTTTTCTGTTTTCTCAAAGTCTATATTGCTATTTTTTTTCACTGCATTTTATAATAAAAAAAATACATTTAACCTGAATCATAATCTTCATGACCTAAAAAACTAATAATGTAATAAAGTTGCCTATACATATACACATGAACACTTATTGCTTGTATTATAAATATATTTTTGTATATATATATATATATATATATTTTCTTATTATGAATATATATTGTGTTGATAAATATATACGAAGTATTTACTCTAAGAAACATGATAAATCGGATAATTAGTGCTTGTGCTGCTATCCCACCGAAAACAATAGTAAGAACAATTCGTATTTACTCACGTCGGAAAGTGCATCGTTGCCGACAAACATCATTTATTAACATAAACAGCAAGATTCACACACCATCATAGTAATTATATTATTGGTTTTCATTTGGTTGTCTGAAAGTCATGACTCAAGTATATTTAAATATATTTTTTCAAGTATATTTAAATATATTTAAATATATTTTTTCACATACTACACATCATAAAAAGATATAAGAAGAAATACTACATGTATAATAATATACATGTTCGCTAAATAAAAAATTCCAACGATCTCGAAATGACCCAGTAAAAAATATTCGTCCGTTGAAGTGATTTAAATTGTGCTATGAACATTTTTCACGTCATAAAAGAATGTGGGAAATACTTAGGTGGCTTCCCTTAACTGAAAACATTCTGTATATGAATAAAAAGAATGCCGCAAACTTGCAAAAAATTATTGAAAATAATTAGAATTTGTTAAAACGTATGTTAAAGTATAAATTCACATAATTATTAGAACATCTATTTATAAATTGAAGCTACAAATTTAAATTGAGGTATTTAGTTAATGTACATTTTCGCAAAACTGTAGTTGAAAAAATTTTCTGATTTTTTGTAACAACGTTTAAATTTGAAATTCTTGTTTTTAATATTTTCTAACGAACAGGAAAATCGATAAACGAAAAAAGAGCATCCAGAGTCGATTTTTTATTATTACACCATTATTCAGACCAAAATTGATAGATACTTTACTATCATATCATCCTTTAAAAACAATAAACTTCACTCAATATTTGAAAAGTATTCTATTAATATGGTATATTAATACGATTTTATCGATGAAATAAAATTTTGGAACCGAACACCTCAAAATATAATTTTGCCTTTTTCCCTTATAATCCTTCAATTATTAAAAACATAAATTTGCATATTTACTATATTTACTATATTTTATTTATTAGTTATTATTTCTTATTTACTTTATTATTTTTTTTACTACATGTATTAACATATTATTTTGCTATATAATATGTCTATATTTATGAGTTGCAAGCGACATAAATTAGAATCTCATTTTAAATGATGACATCTAAATATTAAATATGAAATAAAAAAATAAAGATTGTATACATTACAAATAATCGTATAAAAATGTCTAAATAATAGAATTATTAACCATTTATCTACATATGAAGAATACGTAAGATAAAAGAACTATAATACCTTTCTAATAGACATGTCAATCGATTTAAGTCTTATGTCTCTGTATGTATATAATACTTGTATACATATGTATACATAAGTATTATATGTCACATTATGTTACAATACATCAAAATTTAATTTCAATATCATATTTTAAACGTTTCATACTTTCAAATTTTGTTCATGTTTAATGTTCGTAAATAATATTTAATTTCTACATTACTGAATGAATTTATTAAATATATTGAAATTATATAAATATTAATGTGAAACTTTGAAATCTTTTATTTTCAGTTTAAAATAATAAATTATCATTTGTAATAATATTTAATTTTGAGAGTAAAATTAAATATTATTACGCAATACATTATACAATAACATATAATAATACATATAACATATAGAATATAATGATACCATAATATGTACATTCTTTTCTTCTTTAAATAATCGAAAGAATAATAAGTTTATGAAATTTTTTACTATAACACAAAACCAAAAAGTTTTAAAACACATATTATAATTAGATTGTGGATTTTTTGCATATATGAGAAACTTCAAGCTACAACGATGCACACAATATGTGGATTTTCATTTATTTAAGGAAAACATTAAGGCACACAATGTATAATATATAACATATAATATAATATATAATGCATACAAAATATATAAGATATCCAAAATAAAATATTTATTATGATATTTGGCAAAATTATTATTTACTGAATTATCATTCGCTAAAACAAAATTTCTATTTACACTCCATTTCTTCGGTTGTATTCATAAAAATATGAAATATGCATAAAACTCCGTCTAATTATGACTCGCTGCTAATAAAAAGAAAAAGGAATCTCGATCAATTTTACTTGCATCGTATCAAGTAGAGTTGAGATAAAAAATGGGAAACGATGTATCCATTTTAAAGCAGATAATCAATTTTAAAAGACAGTGTTATCGCGACAGTTTAATTAGCATAATTGAGAATAATTGTATGGTGCATGATCGAGAATCGCGCACGCGTACGTGCGCAACGTAGGTCAGGAAGGGGAGGACATCGAACCCGAACCTTGGCTGTATAGGCACCAAGCGCTACAAGGTCGTCAGATCTCTCCGTGACGATCTTTTGGAGGCAATGACCTTGACCGAGGTAGCGCAAGGGTGAAATTATCAGACCACCCCCATCACGACCTGCAACAGACCTGTTACACGATTAACTTACGCTGGTAACACGTTCGACTGCATTAGAGGATAAGCGTTCTACATAATTTTGTGTTTCTACATAATTTCAATTCTTCTCACGGAAGATTTTTAACTCATCTCAACCGAACTGCAAAATTATTTTCATAAAGGATATTTCTGTTAATATGTAATAATAATACAGTTATGTACATATATATGGTATACAGTTGCATTAGTATGTAATACAGTTATAATTTATATATAATTACACACACATACAGTTATAATTAATTATAAAAACATATAGTTACACATTAAAACGTTATTAAAAGTGTCATAAAAAATAAAAGTGGATATTCTTATCGAACGATACGTCCTGTATAATATAAACACACACATACAGAGTTTGTTTGTTTGTGTGTGTATTTATATTATACAGGATGTATCGTTCGATAAGAATATCCACTTTTATTTTTTATGACACTTTTAATAACGTTTTAATTTTTAATTTTAATTTTTTTTGGCACTTTTAATAAAAATGTTTGAAACAAAAGTGAATCAACGTCGATTTAGTTACAAATCACAAGAAGAAAAGTTCAGAAAATTTGCTTTTTAAATAAAAGATCAAGAACATTTTTTTAAACGATATCTATTACATATCTTTGATTTAATATATCTGTAGTAATTAAATAACTCTAAAAGTTATTATTAAGATATATAGCCATATCGACCTATCACAGTTGGTCAATTTCTATGAATTATGTTTCCAAGCATGGCCTGCGGCCTACGAGCATAGGAAGAAGTCTGTGAGAATGACAGCGTGTTAGAAAAAGCGGAGATGTATACTTCGTCAAAAAATCATTTTCACAGGGATTTTATCGGTTTTTACGATAGCTAACTATAAAGAATCCTCAGAAAATATTTTTTTCCATCCGAAAATGTTTTCTCTTTCTGGAAAAAATCACTTTCACTCACTTGATATCTACTTATAATAGATATTTAATAGTACTTATAATAGATATAATACAATATAATACTATATATATTTATTATATATATATATATATATATAATAAATCTTTTTAAATTATCATTCAAAATTTAAGAAATGATCCAACAATCAATAATTATGTAATAATTAAACAATTTCGCGAAATAAAAAATTTTAAACAATACATGCAGCACTGTGCAAAATATGTAGTACTTATATCTTAATGCAACATTAAGATACTTGTGTCTAAAAAATATCTTCTTTATACATTTTATATGTAAAATAACACGAATTCGATAATGTAAAAAAAAAGAGCCATTTAAAAAAAGAGTGCAAGTGCGTTTTATAATTGCATCAGTGCATTTGCGAAGGCAAGCTAGTATAGTAAAACACCTACAATTTTTCTCTGGCTTGTATATTGCAATCCGGATTACAGATCTATTAAATTCTTAAAATTATTAATAATATACAATAAAACTTTGTTTATATAATTGAAGTTCATATAATAGGAATATAATTTTTCGTTTATATTATACAAGCTCTGGCCGAATAGTATATAAAAGCCACATAATTTCTTGTAAAAAAAGAAAAAAAATAAGAATACACGCAGAATAGAATTTTTTTATTTGAAGCTTCATTTTCGAGAAAAACAAGATTTTAAAATTTATCAAGTATACTTTCTAGACATGACAGAAAAGATTAATTAACAGAAGATTATTGTACCATACTATTTCATTACTGTAAAAATGGTATTGTGTTAATAAAAATATAAAATTATATTAAATTCATCCTAATGTTCCCTATAATGGAAAAAAAAATATCTATTTGATACTATTTGAAAAATACAAAGTGATCTAATTGTAAGTTTCACTACGAAAACAAACTATTTCTGAAATTCTAATTATCGCTATTTATTTCACACTCAGTACTTAAACAATAAATGTTTGTTCAACGCTTCTTTTTGTCAGATGGCTGAAGAATCGTGCATTACATCTTGTATATGTCAATATAACATAAATCAACTTACAATTTTTTTCAACTTTTCTAAATATATAGGGAAAATATTTTTGTAGAATGAAACAGAAATGGAGTTGAGATAAAATAAAAAGCACATTGCCGATAAAGCAATCAAATCTTGCGACGATCAAGCGGTTGTACAAACTGAAAGAAGTTTCTCCAGGAATTACTCCATTTTCCAGGAATAAAACTGTAAAAATTCTGTTCAAAACTTCTAGAAAACTTCTTCCGCTCTGCAATGAGGTTTATATTGGATACAGTTTTTATTGCGGAAATTAAACTGTACATTTTAAAAACAAAGAGGTACACGTTGTGTAATAAGTTCTTTAATAAAATATTTTTAATTAAATATACTATTTAATATACTCTAATATACTATCAAATATTATACCAATAATGTTTAAAATTTAAAAAAAATTACACTTAAAAATTTACGAGGTAAAAATTCCATATGTACATAACGCTTGTCGCAATGTATCAAAATCAAATATATTTCAATGTTTTCTTATTTCTTAATTCTTTAAAAATAATTAATTTAATTCCTTTAAAAATACAAATATTAAAGATTAACTTTCTCTTTATGAAGAGAAAGCATTTTTTACGAATATCAATATTAAGCTTTGCTAAACATTTTATATATAAATAAGTCACTTATTGATTAAATTCAACGGTTTTGAATAATTAATAATTTAATTAAAATGAATAAAATATTCTTAGCATTTTTTACGAATATCAATATTAAGCTTTGCTAAACATTTTATATATAAATAAGTCACTTATTGATTAAATTCAACGGTTTTGAATAATTAATAATTTAATTAAAATGAATAAAATAATAAAATAATCGTAAATTAATATTAAAATAATCGTAATTAATATTAAATTAATATTAAAATAATCGTAAATTTTAAAAAAGGAAAACAGTTATTCATTAATTAATTCATGATATAATATCAGAGATGTATTTAAATCTGTAGTACACGACTATATCAAACGACTTAATAAATATTTAATATTTTTAATAAATATTTAATATTCTTAAATATACATAAATGAAATTTTTAATAACAATATTGTTTTCATATAAATTAAATTTACAGTGTATGTATTTTTAAATCTCATAATCAATAAGTACTTGTATTGATTACGTGATCATATCACTATAATTATGAAATACATATCAGCGATTGAATATATCTAGTAATACATTACAATATTAATAATGAAGTAAGTTGAGCATAATAGCATAACATACAATCATTGATGTTGGCAGGTATATAATTTAAATTAATTATGTAAATTGGTTTAGTATCTTATTTTAAATTGGTTTAGTATTTTGTTTGAAATTATTAAAAATAACAGTAGAAAGAAAGGAAGAAATGTAAAAGTGTCGAGTGCAAATTTGTTTTCCTTTTTTCTAAATAATAAGAAATTTCTTTCTTCTTATACATTTATAAAATCATGATGTAAAAATTATACATAATGCTATTATTAATTTCACAATATTCGATTTAATTATTGCACTACTAGCGTATATTTTACATATTATATATGTTGTTTATACAAATTAAATAAACAATTATTTTTTACTTCCAGAATTTGAAATTACGAGAGACGAAATGTTATTATAATGTTAATAAATACCGGGAATGTTCTTCGTTTCAATAATGTAAATCTGCTTGATATTCATACAATTATTAATTTCGAAATTATTAATCGCAGACAACTTCGAAATTTCAAGCGAGAAATTATTCTCAATTTCCTTTGCTGACATAATTTCCGAAAATTCAACATCCCGGAAATTCGACATCAACCGATGGTGCATCGTATCGAGAACGTTCAAACTCGTTTTACGAGTAATATCAAGAGCATCTAATATCGTTCTACGATACTTGTGCTCATTTAAAATTGTGCTGGCAAGATGATAGCAAATCCATCGCGTAATACTGTGTACTACAGCTGAGAATATATTCGTTCTTAAGGTACGTGGCCTAAATTTTACTTTGCTAACTTGTTTTACATTCTGATACAAAATACAATAGCAATGCAAACGTACAGCGAACCGTACAACTTTGTTAAACCACAATTTCGCAGCACAAGTCCACATCCTTTGTTCTGTCGAATCCTTCATATTTGTTAATTTGATTAATCGAGTTAAAACTAACGCTACAATGGACACAGTTATGCGTACATGCTACGTTAACATGTCGATGGTCACTTGTAACCTAACCATCATTTCTATAAATAGTTCAGAAATAATTAAAACGAGACGAATATCACTGACAAAGGATTTAAGACAACATAAATAACTTGATAATATCATAAAACGAAAAATGCTTTACTGCTTTGTACTTCTTAACACTTTACCGACCGGTAGCCTATTAATCGGCTAATTATTCACCGCTAATACACAGTTGGTAAAGTGTTAATTAATTAAATACTATCAGTGTAAACTATCGCAATATAACATCTCATAGAAATCAAATATTTTGTTTCACAGACAAAACGTTTAAATGTCACGTGGCAGTCACGTTTAACACGTTTGCTAATATTTGCTTTAACAGTTATCAGAATTTCGTTAACAGCTAACAGAATTTCATTTTGCCTAGAATTTTGACTGTACATCATTTTCTTAATCTTGTACATGTTTTTGATAAATATTATTGCAGGATAATATAAATTAAAACACTTGTAATTAAAATTAAAAGTGCAACAAGAATATCAATTAACTTTCACAACGCTATTTTTATTGATCTCGTTGTCTGAACCCTCGCGTTTCACATACTTTATCGTTTTTTCGTATTCGTCGATTTGCTATTCGCATTCGCATTCACACATCAATTTGCATTCGCTCTCAAAACTGGATCTAATCATTTACTAATACCATTTAATAATACATTAATCAACTGGTATTTAATTTATATTATTAAAAATTATATTAATGTTTAATTTATATTAATATTATTAACTGCCAATATTAATATTTATTAAATATATTAATAAATATTAATAAAATAATTAACAGAAAGACAAAAGTGTTCAGTTAATGGAACAATCGCTTCTTTGATATTGACTTGCATATATTTAAATAGAGATTTAAAAAATTGCCAATTTATCTCAACATTTACTTATTTATTTCAGTATTTATAATACAGAGTTTCGTATCTATATAGAGTTACATTTTTCTGTGTTTCGAAGTATGCCTTTTACGGCATAAGATACATCCTTATCATTTTCATTTACTGTTACAATTTACAAAAAAAATAAATATTTAAAATATTAAATATAATTAATCTCGTGCCTTAAAATATCGAGACACGCCCATGATATGAATTACAATTTCGGTCTAAAAAAGAAAATTACAATGTCACGAAAGTTGAATTAGAATTTTTACGTTTAAATTCCCTAACTTGAAAATTAGAAAGTGCAAATCACGTACAATGTTCCACTTTACGTCTAATATGATGTTACAACTATAAAAATTAAAGCTTGTCTAAGAAGTTCATAAGAAGGAAATCAGAAGATAAGAAAATCATAAGATAAGAAGTTAAAATGTAAAACAAAATATTAAATTATATTTAAAATATTTTTGTCGTTCATAAGCAAAACGTTGATTTATCCTAGGACCAAAGATAGTTTCTTATATTATATTCCATAATATTGTGATTTTATTAAAATCTTGCATCTCATGGTTTAATAAATTCTTTTGCAGTTATGAAAAACATGTCAAACATGTAATAATAATCATATAGAATAGTTTAGTGCAAGGAAAAGCATCATACTAAGTAAATTTTCTGTTTCTTAAATGGGGATTCAGATAGTAATGATCTATTTAATGATCTATTTTCTCAGTTTCATAATCGATTTATCATTTCCTATTGACGTATTGAATGTTCTTCGAAAATATGAACAATCAGTTGTACAACATAATAATTTTTAAATTCTAAAGTAATTATTTTATTAAAAATTTCAGATGCTGAGTGTTAAAATATTTGTAGAATATTAATTAGAATATTTGCAAAATTTAAAAAAATGCGATTTTTACGTTATCACAATGAGAAAAATTGCAGATATGCTGCTCGATTAAATATGAAAATCTGTCGCTTTTCATTATTCATGTGACACTATGCTATATTCTAGAAATGTATCTTATTGCGAATTTTGTCCTCACTATTATTACAGGTGAGTGTTAATACTAGAATTACCGACGATCAAAGTATTAAATTTCCATTAAACATATTAAAGTAAAAAAAAAAAAAGCAAATAGGAAAGTTTTATAATATAATATAATAGAATATAGAAGCTTTTATTTATACATTTCACAAAAAATCATTCAAATTTCTAAAAATATAATGTTCTACATCCATAAAATTTCTAACAAAAATTATAAATTGTCATTTCGATTGCTTTGGTAATTTTAATGTTAATTTTGTTTTGAATCACTTCGCCTCTTTAATTAACAAAATAGTATCTAATTTAGTCCTATTTTTTGCTTCTATAGAAAATATACTTTTTCGAGTTTCGCGCAATATATCGAATAAAATTTCTTATCTAATTAAATCTTACGTAAAATTATAAAAATTTTAATAAAAACAACGATCGTTCAGAATGTCACGATGTATCCCAGATTGAGAATCGCTGCTTCAGAATACACAAACTCAAAGTAGTCAGCAGAAGAATTAGCAATCACAGAGTCATTCTAAAGTACTTCATTATTGTAATGCACGGTAGTAGATTACGTAGGTTAGATTAGATTAAATTGGATGTAATGAAGATTCAGTTTTAGATATGCTTATTCCAGTATTGTCTAAAAGAGTAAGTTACATTTAGCTCTTCGTTAATTCAGATAATCAGAGTAAAAATTAATGCGTGTGCATAGATACAATATATGCAGACTTTTTCTCTTAAATTAATCTGATCAATTTAATCCGAGAAGGAAAACTAGATTTTTTAAAATTGTAATAATTATTAGTCACGTGTAAATGTGTGTAAACAAGATTGACCGAATTTAATAAAAAGAATAAATATAACAATTTATTTAGTAAAAGAATAAAATTTTCTTTTAATAGAAGGATAATAATAATTTAGTAAAAAGAGCATGTTAATAGATCCTAAATACAATTGTAGAATAGTTGACATTATTGAAATTTCTTAGTACCTGAATATTGTGACTAACTTTATATATATATTAAATATTAACAAAAAACGATATAAAATAAAAGATTAAATATTAACAAAAGATAATATCAATAAAAACGATTTACAGAAATAAAAATATTGTTTGAAAAAGAAGTCAACTGTACAATTACTATAATAGAATAAAATTAATCGAAATATTACATTAGTATTTCAATGTTATCTAATATCAAAGGCGAAACAGAAGGATGAAAAAAAAATTATTCGACTCATTTAATCAAATAATATTCGATACATTGTAATTAAAAAGATATATTTTTGTCGATGAGCGAATCTTTAATCGAATGGCAGTGAGCCAAAAAATATTGTCATTAATATTCAATAAAACAGCACCAAATATGTATTCGATATGACTCAGATAAACATTTGTATATATATATATATATAAAATTGTTCAATATTCGCAATTTCCATAAAATGATTGTGATAAACAAGCAAATTAATTATAAAAAAATACAATTAATTTTATGATAATAATAGATAATTCCTAGCATGCTGCATTACATCCTTTACATATGATACGTAATTCAATTGGTCTCGTCAAGTTTACTTTTTTCTTTTACAGATTATCTTAATTTTCTGCTAAATTAAACTCTAATTGATAAAAGTAAAGACTAAATACAATACATACAATACATTTACATGCAATATTTTTGTGATTAAAAACAAACAATTATTGTTATTTTTGAATATTTTAAATAATGTGTAGAAATTAATATTAACAAATAAATATTTTGAAAATATTTTCGAATAATTGTCGTCAATCGGGGATTTATCTAGTCCTAACCTAGTTATAGGTATATTATATAATAATAATAATTAATATACCATCTCTCTTCTTGAAAAGAAAATATAATTATTAATTTCACTTAAGCCATAAATCAACAAAATCAAATTGCTATTATAAACACATGTTTAATTGTGTTTCCAAAAAAATATAATGATATAGCCAAAAACGACAAAAATACAACGGAATCTTATTGTTAGAATTTTTTAAATTTACTCTAATGTTCAAATACTAATATTCAAAATTCAATAACTTAATGAAAAAAAAATTGTTCTTGATGGAAAAAAAATCAAACAAGAGATTTCAATTCTCAAATCCATGATTCAATCATGAAAAAAAATTTTCAATATTTTGAGAGGAAAATCAGTATCTTTACTTTCTTACTTATCACTCGATATAAAAATCCTTAAAAAATGAATCTTTAAAAAATGAATCACAGGTCGATTCATCTTCGTTTTCAAGAGACAAAACTATTAAAGTTATTAGTTTGAGTATTATTCACTGAAACGTATATAATTTTTACGTGAAATTGAGAATATTAGGTGAGAAACCTAATGCATGTAATAAATTGATAACAAAGAGACTGCTATCACCATCAGTAATGATCTCGATAATATCCAATAAATGCAACATGCGCTTATTTGCGTACAAAGAGACAACCATCACAGTGTAAACCAATCTGAACGAGTATAAATCAATGTAAAAGAAAAAGCTTGAAATAAATGGTTATCGTTGAAAATTAAATAACTTGAATATATCTCATTATTTATGGCTCACTACTTTCCTTTTCACATCTTGAATCGATTTACATATGTAACATTCTTTGCTCGAAATGATCTTCCAAACATATCGGCAAACAGTTTGGAGCACTCTATATATACTTCTGAAGCTTAACCTTTCGAGAAATACAAAAGATCCTTTAAAAAGTTTAGAACAGTATATTCTATTAATATCTAAAGACTAACAATGACGACAAGAAAGCACGAATTGTAAGGATGTTACCAAACGAAAAAATTTACAAAAATGTACAATTCACAGTGAAAATCAATTAGAAAAATTCAAAACATACGGCATAGAATAACATCAAATGGATATACATTTCTATTTCCTCGCTGCATCGTCTTTAAAGAGAAGAACTGACTTTCCGTTTTAAAAATAGGACCGTTTCTAGCTATTGAGAAAACGGCCTCGACGTAATTCGAACAGCGGCAAATTTTCCATAATTAAAACGAGAGTGATACTTGAACGGCCGTTTTATTAGCGAATTACTTAACAATCTTGAAACTTTCATCTCGGTTTGCGTTCGTCCATTCAACAAGATAGAAAGAGATGCTTCTAGCTGCACTAGAAGAAGAAGGAGCGGATGGAAAGCTGAGTTTCCTCCAGCGTGCTTTCATCCCGTAGCCACCCCCTAGGAGCCCTTGGCCTCTGCAAAGCTCTTGCCACCTGCTATCCCCTGGCTCGCCTGCGACGCGTCAATATTCGCCGACCACCCACCAAATACGACCTACCTCCCCGGTGCAGCCCCGGTGCGAAAACGTGCGCACGCGCTCCCGGATTCTTCGACCTTCCGGTATAGCGCGCTATAGCACCACCACGCCGCGCCGCGTAGCCTTATGACCCCGACCATCTTCGCCAATGTATATTTTCCCCGGGTACAGAACGTGCCGATATATTTCTCGAGTTCTTGCTCTCCCGTCGAACTCAGTTCAGAATGTTTCTCTCTCTACGTTTCAAAATTAAATAACACGAACGAGGTATATATGTGTTTGTTTATTTTACAAAAATTGAATTTATAGTCTTAAGGATATGAGAAATTGAAGAAGATCCCAGGCAGATCTCGTTTGGCAGTTCAGCTAATTAGGCAGTCAGTTTTCTCACGCGCCCGAGAACTTTTGAATGATGCTTCGTTGTATTGCAGATAGGTGATCACGTGATCTTTCAACAAATACGAGTAAGATAATACTGTGTCTATGCTTAGAGATCGAGTTGTCCAATTGAATATGTTTGGAAATAAACTCCACCCAAAATTTTCTATATCTTCCGATATCCTCTTAACTATAATTTTTTTTATAGATATTTGGGTTTTCATAACAGAATTTAAATAATTTTTAGCATTGTTACACGAGACAAATTATATAGAATTGCTGTATTCTCTGAATCTTCTCCTCCTTTCTTTCCATTCTTCTTCCATTCTCCATGGTCATAGATATATTTTACGCGCGACTGTATATAATATGTATTGTTGACAGATCTTTGAAAATCATGCTATCTTTTCTACATACATTAAAAACTCATGATCAGTTCAAAAGGGTAAAAATGAAGGATATAAAATGTAGTAAACAGGTAAATCATAGAATACTCTTCTTTATATACTGCTCAATTAGCTTAAAGTTAATTAAATAACACTTTTATAACTAGAATAACTTTTTTCCATAAGTTGTGTGTTAATACTTTTTTCTTTTTTTATTTTATTGATACTATGAAAAGATATTAAGCGTACACAACTTTATAAGTATACATATATATGTATATAATTAAAGGTACGATACTTTTTGCTATGCATACAGAAAACGTAAAAGTAATTTAACATTTTATTTCCTTGTACAGTGATTTAAAATTTGCTTTATAATAACATTAAGAAATGATCTATAGGTTACATAACTAAAGATAAAAAAGATTTCTAAAATACATATTTTTAATATCATCAATATTAAACTTCAAGTCGACAAATAATTCATTGAATAAATAAAGTAGAAATTTAAAATTTTACTTTTCAATTATGACTATATTGTTATAGAAAATGTTAGAAAAAATAGAAGAAGTTATATACTATGTAGAAAATGTATAGAGAAAAAGAATTTAGAGAGAAAAATAGATATCAATAAATTTATAGGTGCTGTAATTTCTTTTCTTTACTATCTTTATTTTGAAAACATGAATTCATCCCACGTATTTGAGATACATGAATTGATCCCATTTAAATGTAAACCAAGAACTATTATTATTACATGTGAATAAAAATATTATTATTATATTACACATATATACTAATAACTTTCATTATAAATGTTATCTTTCAACCGATTTCATTTCTCAAAATTATGTAACACTTATCGTGCAATTGCTCGCGTCCTCCATTAAATAAATTTACGTGCGAGAAAATTGACAAAAATAAAACGAGAAGAATGAAACGATAAACAAAACGCATCAGCGATGGAAAATAATGAAAATGGAAATGAGGATTACCGTTTCGTCGTGTTTTGAAACGCTAAACACATTAAAATATCGAACTATTTGTAATCAATAGACAGACGAAGTTACAGTCAATATGCACGACAACATGAATTGCGCGCCATCAGACAAAAATCTCGTATCACTTCTAATTTCGTGGGTATAACGATTCGCTTTGTTATTTGTCCTTCGGGTGGCTCGTCGCATCGTCGGGAACGGTGATTTAAAAACAGCACACTCGATAAAATGTGCGCGCTCGTCGGAAATTTCGTAAACTTCTTGTCCTCCGAGGACAAGAGTACAAGAATAATACGAGCGGCGAGTAAAAGACGCCAAGGCGAATAAAAGTGAAGAAAGGAGGGTTGTTACGACGTGTTATTAGCTAAAAGCATCCCCATAGGCGAGGCGAGCATAAATAGGCAAATTCGCGATGTAAAAACAAATTCAGGAGGTTGATACACAATACGTGCACAAAACATTTGCCACGAAGCTTGTGTAATCTCTCATACTTATACGAAACTACTATCTCGGGAACATCGGTTAACCAAACGATGCTGCCGAAACAATTTCTTCCGCGTAAACTAAACTGTTCACCTCGGAGAGAAAACTCGAACTTCCTTTCTAACGAAACCGACTGAAATGCAAATAACACGATCGGTTAACTACATCCGCGAAAACTTTGAAGGCCTTTTCAGCCGTGTTACTTTCAACGACAGCTCGTTTCCCTCCAACTGTGAATTGCAGAAAATCCTCGTTGCGAACTGATCAACAAGTAACGCGAGAGTGTTACTAAGTAGCAAATTGAACGTTATCAAAGCTAAGAAACTGGAAAAAGTATGTACTTTCTTTAATCGTTAATACATTATAACGATAATGCAGATTTATATGATATATTTAATAAAAAAATTTAATCGATCTTCTTTTTAATTCTTTTTCTTATTACATATTTATTTGTTTTATGTGTTCGTTAAAGTTTCATCATGTCTACGAATTTATAAATATATATATTTATAATTTACATTACATAATTACATATTTATTAATTTATTTGATTTATACGATTTATGTTTGCAAAATTTGAATTTCACAGTCTTTCGCAAAGCTTTTTGTAATACAACAGTAGAAATTTTCCTGCATATTTCCAAGATATGTATATACCAATATTTTTTGCAATCGATAAATATTTATGATTTGAAAACGTAAATTCAAATGTCATTTGTATAACATTAGTCGAGATTGTGAATGTAAACATAGAGAGATCTATTAATTAAGCATAAAATAAGTCATTAACATTGCCGACGATTAAAACATAAAATTCTTATTGAAGAAATTTAAAGTAATAAATTCTTATTGGAGAAATTTAAAAAATATAAAAATAAAAAAATAAAAAGAACCTTACAACATAATAATATACAATACAATATTTTACAAAATATCTAGCAAAAATAAAATGAATTGGTCACTCCTAACTCTTTAATACTTCTAGTATTATAATATCACAAAAAAAATATTACATTACTCATTTTGAATTAACATTTTTTTATAATGTAAGAAGTTCTTTTAAAAACCAAATTAATATTTGGACAATAATGTATAGGTAGAAATAAATCTGTAATAATTTGAATTAATAAAAATATTGTTAATATTTATCCAAAATTTCATGTATAATTAACATTAATTGATGTAAGCAAATGATAAAGGGACTTTCTAATAACGAAAAAGAGAATTTATAAAAGTAAAAACTGATATTTATTCCAGTAAAAAATGGAATTTTAACACAGACTAGTTTTACATAGACTAACGATTATATAAAGCCTTGTAATATGTAAAAACCTTGTAAAAATATTTTATATTTTCACTCTTAAGTGGAGTAACAATTGCTGTTATTTATTTATCATATTTAATAAAAGCGTTGGTAACGTAGATTTTACAGCAAATAAAACGATAAAGGAGCGCGTCGAATATAATATTCCCATATTACAGGCTGGTGCATTCGATAGGCAAATATACTCGTTGAGCGCAGGAACCTGCGCTCAGGTTCACTTCACTTCCCACCCTCTCCCACAGTTACCACCAACCACCCCCTTTTACCCTCCTTGGATTTCACTATTCCTATCGTGCATCCGCGCTTCGTCGGCTGCCGCCGTCAGCATCGTTGTCATCATCGTCGTCGTCGTTGTCGTTGTCGTTGTGTTATCGTCGTCGTAGTCGTCGCCTTCGTCGTAATCGTCGTCATCGTCGTTGACGTCGTCGTCGTTGACGTGATCATAACAGTCAAGGGAAAAACAGTCATACGAGAAAGTTTGGTCAAAGTTAGCCCTTCAGAAAAGGATCACGTGCCCGTTGTTGAAAACACTTTCAATAGTTTCGCGCAAGTTCCGAAGAGATATTTTATCAAATTCCAAAGTTATTGTTCAACGATCCAGTGTTTTTTTTTTTTTTTCGTTTCTTTGGTTACTTTTCTAGTGAACCTATCGTTTCCTGCTGTATCGTAATCGTTTCTGGAGTAGATTCGATCCTGATCAGCGTTCTGATTCTTCCAATTATTGTTGAATCTTGGATTTTTCTGAACACGATTCCTTAGACTTTTGTCACGTGGCGAATGTGAACGTCATCGCATGGCCAGCTCAAGGTAAGCAAATTCAAGATCGTCTTAACAGGTTCGATTAATGTTTTTTTCCTTGCTCGACATTATTGGCATCAATAATGTGAAAAGGACATGAAAATGAGCACCAGATGATTTTTAATTGATCAAATCAATAAATTATGTTTATAGTGATCATTTAATAAGCTTTTATAAATTTTTATTACTCTTTTATTAATTTAGCAATGCTATGATATTTATGTAAACAAATACAGTTTTGAAAGAATTTTAAATTCGCTGAATTCATCTAATTAAACAATAATACTTGTACATTGAAATATAAACTATTGCCTTATTTTTTTCACAATAAATACCACATGATTAAGAAAAATAGTGTAAATATGAAAATTAATCAATTTGTAAATTATTCTTTATATTTTTATCAATTCTCTTGTCAGTTTTAGATCAGTTTTATTAAACATTTTATCTCTTTATTAAAATACGTACTTACACTGATATATTTTTTAAAAAAATTAAAAATAAAGTGACTAATGAAAACTTTTATAATATCATGACTAATAAATTTATATTAATAAATAACAACAAGTAATATTCTTAACTTGACAAAGTTAAAATTAAAAAGAATTATTAAAAACAGTATAACAAAAATTATAATAGTTATTATTTTGAAGATTTTATAATATTAAATAAATTGATTATCGCTGTTCAACCAATATTCCTGATGATTAAGAACAAATATTGTAAATCGAATTTTATTTCTAAACAGTTGAAAGTGCAAATATTACATTAAATTAAAATTAAATTAAATTAATTTAAATTAAATTAAAATAAAATAAAAAAAAAGATTTATGGTTTATTCTTATGATACGATTACTACTTCCAAGACAATTGATTCATTTTAATATCGAATTACCTGAAAGTAGATTTTTGAAACTTGCAAGTACTTGATCCAAGATTCGATTCAGAAAAACTTCACAAGTACTGTGAATGAACTATAATATTATATAAATAGCATTTGTGGAGTGAACCTTGGATATTGGATTTGAATCGTATTCATGAATACGTATTAAACTTGGTCCCATTATTAGATATAACGAAATTACCGTCAGATCTCTTTATTCGAGGTGTTCAATTTGTCATGGCAATGATTAAAAGAGCACATATAACAGACGGATGTAATTCCACGTCAAATAATATTTGTCAGAACGAAGTGAGCTTTTTCATACATATCTCATCCCAACGATGACTTCCAATATTTAGCTCAATATTTTTCATTACATTTATTCTTATCATGTGTCCTCGCATATATTTTATTCTAATTTGATTATTTTTTTAAATTAAAAAATTTCCTTTGCTTTTTACTATATCTTGTAAACAATTCTATAATTATGTACCAGAATTTTATAATTTTATAGAACAATTCTACTTTTTTTAAAATTATTATTAATTATATTTTTCTAAGACTTAAAGTTCTATTTTCATCGACAGAAAAGAAAGAAAAACAGCCAATACAATCAATGTTAGTAGCAATTTCACTTTCCTAATAATAATATATTTTTAACGTTACTTTTAATATAATACCGTTAATATTATTATAATATAATAATTCTATTTCTTTCTATGTATAATCTAACGATACTATTATAATTTACAGCACTACAGATTTTATCAAAGACACGTAATTTCTATAGAGTTTCATTTTAAATTCCATTTTAAATTTTTAAACAAAAAATGCACAAAAATTATTTCAATTTAATAAAAAAATTACATATGCATATAAATATAAGTGGATTCAACTCTATGTTATTATTGGTAACAATTAAAATAATATGAAATATAATATGATATAAAAAAATGCAATCAATAGTATGAAATTTTTATTTTCTTTTACTTGCGTAAAAATAAAGAAACATAATTAAAAAAGAATATTTTTAAAAAAATTACTTAACACTTTAATAACGATAAAATAATTTTAAAAAATAAACTAAGAATGATTTAAAATTTAAAAATTACCGAATTGCTTATAATTTTATAAATAATAAAAACAAATAATAACTTTCATAAATAAGAAAACAAATAATAACAGGACAAAAAAAAAAAATAAGTAATTAATTTCAGTATTCTCTGCGTAATAGTATATACTCAAACATTTTAAACACTTTTTTAAACAAGTGTTCAAAAGGAAACTAGAATTCTAACTATTAAACAAAATATTTTATTATGTGATAAGATCAATTCTTATAGTGTATTAATTAAGAACTAAAAATGAATAAATTATTTCTTAATGTTAGTTGTTAATTAAAAATAAATAAAAGTTTCAAATATCTACGAATTATGCATAATATATGTATAAAACCAAAGTATGTACAAACCACAATATTGTGACATATTATAAAATTTTACATATAAACTTTGTTAAAAATAGTAAATATACAGTATGAATTTTGTTTCTTTAATATCAAACGCTTTTGGCACTTGTACTTCCTAAAGGCCATAAACTCAAGGTCAACTGGTGCTTTTAACATAAGCTTTAGAGTATATTCTCCACATACGGTACTGTGCACGCTGGTTTCCAATTCGAAATGAGTTGCTCTTTCTTGAAGCTTGCCCACTTTCATCTAGACACA
Source organism: Tetragonula carbonaria (assembly GCA_032399595.1). Lineage (NCBI taxonomy): Eukaryota > Metazoa > Arthropoda > Insecta > Hymenoptera > Apidae > Tetragonula > Tetragonula carbonaria. The sequence goes on along the minus strand of JAUCRC010000001.1, from coordinate 23,287,019 downwards.
TCTTGGAACGAGCTATTAATATATAAACCTTATTTTGGTCTGCAATGTGTTTATGAATTCGAGGTGCAGCTCGTACGCACGGTTAACGGAAGTGTGGTGAATCAGTATCCAATGGAAGCAATGGTTCCAAAAGTCAAAATGCTTCGACTAAAGGCAATACGCAACATCGATATCACATAACGTAACCATCATGGTTATGTGCAAGGATCGAAAAAGTTAAGGAACATTTAAATAGATTCTATTTGAAACATGGATCGTAGAACTTTCTCGAAAAATATTCTTACATTATAAATGAGAATGAGTAAATAAATGTTCTTAAAAATAACAGTTTCAGACAGAGTAGAACTTGTAAAATATAAAAATAAAAATTTTTCCGTCGGAGAAAGAGATAATTTTCATCAATATTGAAAACATTCTTAGTATTCGTACCAAATACTAACACTGATTATATTTCTTTAAAACAGAATTTTGTTAAAAATAAAAAGTTAATTTCTATTCTTATTTCTATTCTAAAAAGTTTATTTCTATTCTTATTTAAATTTGAGGAAAATACTAATTAAAGAAGATATTATTTTTATATAAAAAAATATTCCAAAGAAGTGGCTATAATCATATATTTTTACGTGCATCTTATTTTACTTGATCGTAGATTTCTATATCATTATAGGATACGTAGGTAGTTCATTAATAGGGCTAGTTTTTATATTATAGACGTTTACAGAAACTATAATTGACTATAATTTTTTTTTTAGAAACAACTCAGAGTTAATTTTATTAAGATATTATTTTCGTTTTGTACATATTTTATACACATAACAATAACAACTAGACGTAAAATAGTTACAAGTTTAACTTTCTGATATGAAGATTTTTTTTAACGAAAGAACTTAAAAAGATAGAACTTAAATAGAGAAAATTTAAATTAAGTCAATTTCAATAGAAACTATTTTGAACATTACGTAAAATCTACGGTTATCATAAATTTCATTTGCTGTTATATTTGTCAAGAGAAGTAAACATATTATTATTATTAAACTGGCGAAGATTAAAGCATAAAATTTCCATCAGAGACGTTAAAATAGAAAAGAATAAAGATGTATTTATTTATATATTTCACGAAAAATATTTATTTTATTTAAATTAAATTTATTTAAATTTATTTTATTTAAATTTTCAAAAATATATTGTTTCACATCAATAAAATTTTTAACAAAAATTATAAATTGGTTATTTTAATCATTTTTGTCATTCTAATATTAATGATATATTAAAATCTGTGTACATAAAAAATATGACCCTCAAAATTTTTTAGAAGTCCCATATTTTAATGTTCAAATATCACCAGTGTGTTCCATAAAGCCAAAAATAAAACGAAAATATCATGTAAAAAGAAAAGATTCACAAATGCTTCGTTAAAAAGTTAACAAGGTAAAAAAGTAACAAAAATATAAAACGCAAAGTTGTATATATTTAATGTATTTAATGCATTTTGAACTGTCGTTTCCTTTTATCGAGGTAAAATTGATATCGAAGTACTATTGAATTTATTATAGATTATCGTTTCGTGTCGATTTCATTGAATTTCTTTAGACACAATTTTGGTTCTTGCAATCTATTTTATGAACAATAGTTCAGTATTGTAAATTCTCGCTTTTATCTCGAAAATAATCAACACTTTTCCATAGAGTAGAAATCTAAAGAACTGATGTAAGAACTGATGATCTGAAAACCAGAAGATTGATCTTTCTCGATTAATCTATCATTGAATTTATCGATCGTATTAATTTCATATTTTTGTTATAACTTTTCAACGAAGCATTTATAGACTTTTACTATTATAACTTTGAATACTAAAATGTGGAACACCCTGTATAATCCAATAAAGTACACTCTTTATAATGCAATAATTGCTGAGAAATTCAAAAAAAAAAACCTAGAACATACATTTGTAGGTTTTTTTTATTGATACACACACACACACTCACACATGTGTGTGTGTGTGTCATTAAGTTCAAAAGAAACATTTCACACGTACTTACACGTCGCAGCTTGAGTGCGGATGATGAAAACTAACTTGACCAATGGCTCTCTGTTTGCATCACAGTAAAAGGTACAGAAAGCGTGATTGCGTAATGCCGCCTTATTGCTCGCCGAAGGAGAAAGTCGGCCTTACAACGCCTGTAATTCTCTTATATACTTACACACACAGGCATATATATGTACATTCATCGTTCGTAACCGGTCGGATCGTACGGATCACAATTCGATAGAATCTTAACTTTTATAGGCAATAGAATGGCAAATATTATACATGTATGTGTATACAAGCATCGTGTAAATTTCAAATTTTCACTTTTCAATTTTTCAATTGTAGGAATATTTTATATAAAGAAAGATTTTTAAAAATTATAGTTATATATATTTCTTTTAATGTGGAATAATAACATGGCATAAAGCTCATAGCAAAAATTTATCTTGTACAAAAGTAAAAAATGCAATTGAAATATGATTCATTTTGCATTAGTAGAGATCTACTTACAAATAATTTTATATTTTATTGATTTGAATTATTTTATGTTTGATGCTATTTAAAATTATTTGCAACAAACGTCTTTTTGTATTTTACTATCATCAATCCGGGGATCGAGAATTTTATGACCTATTATTCAGGGAATATCTTTATCGTTACTGAGTTGGCATAGTATATCCGTCATAAACCGTCATCATAATACAGTTTTTATCATTCTACATTCCTAAAACAGAGAACCGACTGTAATTACATATCTTCAATAATTATATAGAACATGAGTTTTCAATGACCTTGAAATATATTATAAGGGACATGTTTTAAAGTACTTTTTCCTACATGTAACTTTCATTAGTTTTCAAAATATTTATAAAAATACCTTTTAATCAGATATTAACTTTTGTCTAAATTTATGTTAAAGCTGAAATTTGTTTTTTTATTTTTTTTCCTTCAGTTTCACAGATATCCCTTATGAGTCATTTATTTGTGTCTCTTCTTTCTTTGAATCTTTATTTTCTATTAAAAATCACTTATTTCAAAGTTGTCAAAAATTGGTCTCTGTTTTAAAAATTGGTCCTCTTTAAAAAAGATTTTTTCTCAATTATGGATTTGATTATTAGTTATTATTATTAGTTGTTATATAGATGAACAATAATCTTTCAATTTAAATTTAAGTCAAAGTTTTAAAATATTCATATTAAGATGTGTAATGTTAAAACTATTTTTGTAAATATCTGCACAGACCGAGCGATGGTTACACGAAAAGGAAAAATATTATTCAGAATAGTCACCTAAACGACACATTTGTCAGTCATTGAAATCGACGAGATCTATATTTTATAGAACAAATATAAGCAATTTATCAAACTTATAATGAAATATTACGTAGCGTAATACATTACAGCATATTGTTATCAATGTGCTTATTTTCAGAGAAATCTCTCGAAGTACGAGAAATTATTCGAGTTCTCGTATCTTTCAATCGCAAAATATATTTCACATAGGAATGATCAGAGCAAGTTTTACAAATGTCTCGAAATTTTAGAGAAGCTTGAAAATTAAAGACTATCAATGAGAAGCAAGAAGGAGCACACTAATTCGTTAAGATCAGCATATCAATGTATTGCGTGTTTAATACGAACAGAGAAGGAGAATGCTCTGTCGTGATGTAATTACTCTGTCTATTCAGTCTCTTGTGTAGACAATTATGAAAGCCGCAGCCATAGCACGAGAAAACTACCCTTTCCCACGAAACTCACTCATTAGTAGATGCCTTTTCTCTGTTGACCGGAATTCTGGAATTTGTAGTTCTAGATTCGATCTTGTTACAGCAAAGTATGGTAGTATACTTACAACTACTGCCTTGGGACTCTGCTCGACTATTCATGACAGTCGTAGCAGATTGCAATTGCGATTAAATCATGAAACGGCTGCTTCGTTTGCGTTTAATTTTTCCTTCTGGTTTTTAATTAACGATTATTTACATTTATTGGAAATAAAACATTATCTGAATTGCTTAACGCTCAGTTCATTTCTTGCGTATATATACACATACGTTTTTATAACAGATTCACGCGATAAGGAAGGTTTCCACTTTCCAAATCCATTTCACAATATGAAACGCGTGGCTACGATTTTATGTAAATGTTAAACGAAGGAAATAGAACTTTCTCGTTTCGAGTTATTTGGCTATGCACAACTGTGTTTTCAACAAAAAGGAATTTAAATTGCGTATTAATCACGGTAATTAATAATAATAATAAATCGAAAAACACAGATTCTGAATCATTCGTGGAAAAATAAGTATGAATGAAAGTACATAAATAGTTATATATATATATAGTATTAATAACGATAACATCAGAAAAGATATTAAAATTAAATTAAAATTAAATGTCTTGATAAAAAGAAAAACCAGCAATCTTAAACCAATTTTGTATTCACACGATCTATAATGAAGAGAAAATGTTTAATTTTGCAATTTAGTCTAATAAATATGTAAATACATTGTTATTTTGTCTTGAACAAATTTGTCAAGAATATAGGTATTGATTGCCTAATTATTATTATTAACACTAGAATTGACCAAAATGGTCGAAATGATTAGTTTATAATTTTTTTAAAAAGCTCTGTAAATTTACAATGTTGTATTTTTAAAGATTTTAATGACTATTATAAATTATTATAATAAAAAGGTTATTTTATATTTTATAAAATACAATGATTTTTATTTAATAATTTTAATGATTTTTATATTTTATGAAATAAAAATTTGTGTTTTTTATTGCATTATAAATTTTTTTCTATTCCTTGCACTCTAATTTCTCTGATACAATTTTATATTTCTTTACATTTTAATTAATTCACATATACGTTTAGATCATTTTCAAAATTACATACAATGGAACACAATGAAAGCCAAAAGAATGTTTAAAGAATAAAAACAAAAAGAAAAAAATTTTTTATTCTTTATAAAACCACAAATTTATAAACTATTTTTTTGTTCTTTATAAAACCATAATTTTATAAATTATAAATTATAATTGACAAGAAAGATAAAGTAAACAAATGAAATTGTCCTAGAATAAACGAGTGTTTAATATAAATTTTATTTATTATATACATATACATATATACGTATAATATTTATACACATTATATACATATAAAATATCCATATTCATGTGAAATATCAATTTTTAATTTTCTTTTGTCTGCAATTGTATATGCATAAAATGTTCGCTTACATATTTGCACACAAATTGTAGCAAAATTTGTATTGTTTGCTTGCAACACAGTTTAGATAATACTGATCTACGTTTTTTTATTTCGTGATTGTTTGAAATTTTGTGAAACAGTGTAAACAACTGTCTTGCATATTTCTTCACGACGATGCGATGAAATTTTGATAGTTATTTCACGTTTAAAGCCACACATTACTTTAAAAGTCTTCCAAAATAGTCTTCACAGTGAACATTATTTTAGCAATATCACTCGAGAAGACAGACCTGCGAAGATTTTATAAATTCTAGAACAAAAATATTTTCTGAAAATAATATTGAAGACGTTGAATCTTAATAATGAAAATGATACGTTGATTCCAATGAAACTAACTTTTACTAATAAATCTATTCCAATAAAAAGCCTATAAATTACATATATTGTGTATATACTATTTTTGACATGAAACTATATAAAAAATAATAACATTCAATTCGTCAATAAGTAATTCACTTTAGAACTTTGTTCTCCTGTTCTGAAGATATTCTACATATTCTACATGTATATATGAAATGATAGTACAGATTCTTAATATAATAATACAGAATGTGTAAAATAAGAAACATGCAAACATACGTATTATAAATTTGACCTATTACATTTAAATTTTATACACTCCACCGGTGTGTGAGTTTATAAGTTCCATTTATAAATTTGTCGATCGTATCTCTCCACGTTCATTACGAGTACTTTGACGTAATTAGAAAAATTGTTCGCTCCTGTGACACTCGTTCGTTGTAAAGTCATTAATTATAAGACTGCATATAGCGTATACTATGCTTATTTCAGCGAAAGAAAACCGACGTACCACGTATTATGATCTGACAGTAACATTATTTATAATAATCATTGTCTATATCCGTTACATAAAATACAACATATTTCCGAGAAAGAAGCGAGAGAAAATTTCCCGGTCGAAATTTCAAGCAACAGACTCGAGGGAATGCAACGTACGTAGTAGTATATGTAATATACACGTGCATGCTGTTCATTTCGCAAGTGGGTACGGCAATGCTGCCCGTTGGTGCATCCGAGAAGGAACAACCGGTTAGCTTTGTCTCAGCGATGTCTAGCGGGGCGGTTGTAATAGCGGCTGTTATAGCGCGTGACATAAGGCCGAGGCTGACTTCGTCGTAAAGATTGCATTTTCTCATGAAAGCCGGATGAATCACGGACGTCACGAGTCACGAGCGTGAGCGAGAGCGTGGCGCGCTCATCGACCCAACTCTTCGTCCGCTCCTACTCTTCTTTTCTCTCCTGGCTGTTTCCCTTTCCTTGGCCGCCGCTTTTGTTATTCCCTTCGCGAGCTTGTGATCCGAGTCCGCCACGTTTCGCTACAGAAAGTAATAAGATTTCGCTGCCACGCTCACGAACGGGCGGAGGTATCCTTCACAAGACCAGAAACCGGTGGGTGTATCGTGAGAAAGAAACTGCTACCGTTTTCTTTGCGAAGCGACAAAGCAAATCCATCCAGCCCCTGGCTAATTTCAACGTTTCACTCCCATTCAACGTTTCACGCCGTTTCGTCGTCGCTATTCATCGCGCTAATCTATTTCCGTCTGTGTATATTTTCATATATATTCTCGTTGTTCGCGGCTTAATTTTTAAGCGCGTAAATATACCGGGTGCTCTGCCTAAAACCGAACAGCTAAATATCTTCTTTATTTTTAACAACGTGAGAAATACGTTTCGAGCAACGTTTCAATGATTTTAGAAGGGAAGTATCGCGTATGGGACAATTATTTTCTTTCATTTCTCCGATACTTTTTTGCTATCTATTTATGGTAATATTCGTTGGTTCGGAAAATATGGAAAATCGAATAATCATCAGTCTGTGCAGTTATCTCATCGGAAGAAGTAGAAATTTCGCATTACAATTCGTTCATTTCTCGTTCGAGACAATATATTCTCATCAATAGACATTACTCTGAACATTTACAAAGAACATTATTATCTTTTCAGTGCTAAAGGTTACTTCGAAGTGTTCACGAATTTACGAATTTATATTCAATTTTTCAATGCTATAATTTTTTTGATATTACATGAAAGCGTGTATCAATATGATTACAATATGTCACGCAATAACCTTGAATATTATATATGGTTAAAAATGAAAGAAAAATTTTGAATGTTATATACTATAATATAATGTAATAAATTTTTCATTATATTGCTACAATAATAAATAATAGTATTAATAATATAATATTTTGCTACATTTACCATACGTAAGAAATGCATTCATAAAATATTCGAAATGTTAAAAAATACATAAAGATGTAAACGTAGAATGTTACATTACTCTAAATAGTTTGACGATTTGAGCTGAAGGAAAAAAATTGAAACAAATTGTGCTGTCATTTTATCGCACCAATGTTCAGTGACTCCTTCGTATTTTTAAAGCGTTCAATTCTTTTCTTTGGATTTTTATTAATTCTTTATTATTCTAATCCATTGTAATCTACAATAAAATTAAGTACATATATACATGTACATGTGCACGTAAAATGAATTAATATATCACATGAAAATTATGAAAATATTTCGTGTATCCTTTTGTCGCGAATTGCACTTACCTTCCACGAGAAAAACACTGGCTAATATATCTGTAAGCATTCATATCGTAATAAAGTAACGCAAGTTTTTATCTAACAAAAAATATGTAAATATTCTATACACGATACTTCCTTTTCGAGATCATTCAAATACTATTTGAAACATTTATTATATTATTAAAAATAAAAAAATCTATCCTCTTGTGTACATTGCAAATATTTTATATCTATTAATGAAATGTGTACTATGTAAATATAATTTCACATGTTAACTGTAGACGGAAGAAAAAAACTGACAAGTATTACGTAACTGTCTCTTGTCTTTTCCGCCATACTAGAAGAAAAAAAAGACTAAAAATTCAAAAATTTTCACTCAGTATGTATTTTAAAGTATATTTCAAGAACATGCTTATTGTAAAATGCAATCATTTTAACAAAATATGTAAATCGCTGAAAAGAAAAGTAAAAAATAATTTATAATAGAGTAATATTGGAAAGATAATAAACAGAAGTTTGTAATAATATAATAATTTCTTCGCGTAAATGCAAAGTGACCGTAAATAAATTTATATTCGTAAGAGAAAATTGTTTAATACGCATAAAATTGTATGGCAAACAACTAAAAATTACGAAAAGTAATCGTAAAAAAAGTTATCAATAAAATTGCAAAATGTGTCTGTAAATTCTGTACAAAAATATTCTTTTCGTATTGAATCGTAAATAGAAGGAGATAAAATTATCCTGGGGTAATGAGTAAAAAAAGAAATTAAAATAATTTGTACGTAACATCATCATTGCGCTATTCGTCATCTCGTACGGAAGGTAATAAGGTTTTGTTGTTATAAGCAATCCTTCGGTGTGAAGGCAAGCCTATCCTGAGAAAATAATTGCAAGTATACTGAAATTAGCTTCTCAAGGAAACAGACTGACCTTATTTCGTGAATTCTTTTCTTCGGAGCAGAATCAAAAGTCACGTGAGGATACACGGTACTTTCGACGATTCGAAAATATTTCTTTGCCAACTTTTAAAGTTAATTCATTGAAAATACATTCTATAAATGTAATTCAATAGTTGCTCTGTGTACCGTCCAATTATATTGATATTACAATGAAATACAATAGCAATTGTACAATCGTATTAAGCATGTATCAAAGGAAGATTGACAAGTTACCCTTAACAAGTTGCCCTCGCTTTTTGTGTCACAGTACCGATGTATTAATTTATCGATACGACGTAACAAGTACTTTTTATCGTATAAAGAGACTAAGTTCTTTAGAAATGATATTTTAAGATAGTTAAATTTCGTTAAAATTTAAGTCAATCAAAAATTATATACTTTGAAATTGATGCGTTGGAATAATAATTTAATAATTGGCAAAAGTAATTCGAATAGGTAATTCTTATTCTTTAATATCTTTCAAAAGTTTCTTGCTTTATGATTACGATATTTTAATTTCGATATTATCTCTGATATTTAATTTATTTAATTTATTATCTTCTGATATTTAACACAAGAAGAATGGATTTGTACTTTATTAAAATTGGTTTACCAGTTGTAGAACTTTAGCAAAACTTTTGTCAGTATAACATGTAAATAAATTATCTTGAAAACAAGTAATTAAATAATTTTTTTTATTAGCGAAATTATAACCCGTGAATATTACGAAATATTAAGTTAAAATACATAGAAATACATAAAGAGTTAAAAAGAAATATTTTTGTAAATTTCTTTAAGACTAAAGCCGAGCGACAATAACATGTATAAAGGAAAGTTACTGTAAATCATATCGTTAACAACATATTTCTTATTAAAACCGGAAAGAAAGCTCACTTTCGCAATAATTACCAAAAATTTATAGATAAAGCACAATGATAAAAAAAACTAAAATATTTAATCCTTTTTACACAAACTGTTTTATAGGTTAATTATATTAATATATGATATTTTATAGAAAAATTAATTTTACAGAAAATAATTTTTTCGACACATTTGTATCAATTCATAGAAGATATCGAGCTACATTGATTGATGTATTAAAAAATATAATTATAATGTATTTAAAAATTATAATATTAAAGTATATAATTGAAAAATATATAAATGTAGCAAAACAGAAACACGCTTCTTCGTTGTATATGTATAAATCTAACGTATATATTCTGTTTGTAAGAACACCTATTTTAAAGAAAACCTTTAAAAAACTAACTATCAAAGGACTTGGTCCTGTATAATAAATAACAATAATAATACACCGAAATTATTCAACAAATATTAGAAACTATGAAAATATTAAATCGAATAACATATAACGATTATTTTGATTAAAATATATATCATTTTAATTAATTGTCAAAATTTTGAAATATTAAATTACTGTAATATATTAACATCAATTAAACAATTAAAATATTACATCAAATAACGTATAATGATTGTTTTGCCTTTTTTTAATTTAATGATAATGAATTTAAATAATAAATTTTCTATTAAATTAAGAATATAAAAGCATATAATTTAATGAATTTCAATTTAATTTAATTTTTCCAAGGTTGTCTTGAAAAAGATGTATTTATTTATAAAGAAATAAAACTGTATCCGAAGTTAAAATGGAATCTGTTCCTAAGCAGTCTTTAGTTCTTGTAAACTTAAATAAACCATTTAGAAAACCCACACCAATTAAGAATATCAGTAAAGCAACACATCTGTTTTCATTTAAATCCGAAAAATGAAATAACCATTACTTTTACAGAAATCATACCAATCATACTTATTTTACGCAAATTGTTGTACCTGTAATATTTGTTTATGTCATTTCGATAGGATTGACTTCTTCTTGCAAGAACTATATTCATCTAAAAATCTAATCTGAAAATGTTAATTTGTTAATATCTCTATATAAAAATAAAGATGTCTAGTCTGAAATAAGAATTCTAATAATATATAAATAATAAAGAACATTGTAATATCACAATACTTGCGAATATTTTATGAAAATACATATTTATTATTTTGATCGTTTCGAGGAAACATAGTGATCTCAATATTTAGGTTTGCACTTTGTGCACAATTTTATACAATTTTGTTGTACTTTCTTCTAATAAATATTTAAAAAATTTTCCACCATCTGTAGTTGGATGACTGATCTGCATAAATCTTAAGTCATTGGCACTCTATATATATTGATAAAAATGGACCATTTAACGATGCATTTATCAAATCATCAACATTTTAACACCTACTCATTTTTATACCAAATATGTATCAGAAAACAATAAACTTCAACAAATTAGTAATTCAACAACAATACAGATATCATAATATGATATACTATACAAATATGTATATCAGAGAACAGTGAACTTCAAACAAATTAGAAATTCAACGATACAGATATTAAAATGAAATATGCGTAAATATTCTGCCCAGTTTTCGTCTACAACTGAATTATAAACTCAAGCAGCTTCAAAATGATGTGCATACATATATGTGTGACTATGAACTAGCTTCGATGAAGTTCTACTGAGAAGCACAGATTTAAGCGATTAACATGTTCAGTACGAATGCCATAAATCTGCGCATTCACGTCTTATTGCGTCTACACTGGATGCGTCAAGGTAATATGAAGTAACGTAAGAAATATAAATATATATAAATCTGTAATATAATCAAATATAAATAAATAAAAATAACATGAATGAAAATATATATAAATCTATAATATAATAAAATATAATCTACTCATAATGTATAACACATTTAGGTAGAATTTCCAATGTACAGATATAGATAATACAGATCTTAATAAAACGTAAATTAAATCGTTTAACGATTCAGAGATTACTGATTAACGATTACAAATTACAAAAATTAATCATGATTAATTTATACTGATTTATTTCAACGATGATTAATAAATTAACGATTAGAATTTCTATAATCACGTTCAATAGTCGATTACAGAAATGACTATAAAATTGATTACTGCCCAACTCTGTTGTTACTAATATTGCTACTAAACATTACATCTGTCTCACCTGAATCTACGTATGCTCTTTTCAAAACATGACAGTAAATGACCGTGGTGAATTTTGCTCCAAGCGCACACGATACGTAAAAGCTTTCAGAATGAAACTCTTAAACCCGGTACGGGCGAGTGATTTGCGGCAAATTCGCTGCGATGGCAATTTGACGCTATGTTTCAGAAGAACGTACTTGCATAGATTTATATATATGTATATGTATATATATACGAAGCAGTTCACACGCGACTTTTAGCAGCAACTAAACGGCAAGTTTGCGTTCGCCAAGCACGTACTGCCGCAAACGAAAACGCTGCCGCTCGGCGGTAAAATGCTACCTCTTGTTTCGTATAGTCCAATTCAGGGACCAAACATAACAGTTATTGCAGAAATTTTTATGGAAAAATGATCAGTAACTGAATCTTGTTTATTATTTAAGCTGACGATATTAGTTTCTGAGCTTGAAGGAAATTTTTCCAAAAACTGCACGATTAGCAGAATTAAAAGAATTAAACGTTTTGTTGCGAATAACAATTACAAGTGGCCGAAAATTGTTCGATAGATCGCTGTTCGATAATTATTATCGACCAGGGGAATTTGTTTCAGTTGTTCGTAATAATAGTTATCGATGAGGAAAGCTCTATAGTTGTAGCTCATGATAATGTAAAGTATATAAAGCAGAAATTAATAGTTATTACCAGAAAAAAATCGATAACCGAATAACTTGTTTGTTATTCAAGTTTGAGGATATTAATCACAAAATGGAGGGAACATTTTTCAAGAAATTACACGATTAAAAAAATTAAATGTTTCAGCTACAAATAACAATTATAAATGATCGGAAATATTTTTTCGGTTGCTAATCATCGATGAGAGGAATTCTAGTTTCAGTCGCTTATAACAGTTATCGATGAGAGAGAAATTTATTTCGGTTGCTCGTAACAATTATCGATGAAAGAAATTGTATTTCAATTGCTCATAATAATGTATGTTGAATTGAATTCTCACAATATATATAATTTCACGACACGACTGATTTTATGATATTCTTGGAACAACTTCATTTACGTCGTAGTTGTGATTTGATTTTTCACATTCAAATAACGTAATTTTCCCATTAATTTGCTTGAAATACACTGAAAACTTTATCATAAAAATTTTTAGGATAATAGTCTACTAATAAGTCAAAATTAAAACAAGAATATTTGTGACGATAATGCAGGAAATGACGAAGTTCTCTTCAGATAATAATTCTGAAAACATTGGCTTATCCCGAATTATCAAAACGTATACAGAAATTGAAAATTATAAAAAAAAGAGAATTAACATTAATCAAGACGTAATTGAATATTGGGAAAAGAAAAAAATATGAACTTCCCTATTTGTTGAAATTCGCGCCGTATTTGCGTCACTAGTCAGTGTTAAACGAGCTTTCTCAGCTTTGAAAATAATGTTAAATAATTGCAATGTATCTTCAGAAAACTTAGAAAAACTTGTGTTTGTTAAATTGGATTTCAATTTCAATAAATTCCATAAATAAGGGAATAAATAAGAAAATCATAATTACTAAAACACATGTAATGTGTAATTGAATGCAACCGAAACAATATTTTCGTAATCTGTAATTATTATATATGATTGAAAAACATCTTTTTCATTGATAATTTATGGCGATAGAAATGAATTTCCTTCACTTATAACCATCAAAATCAATTTCTGGTAACTTATAATTATTATTTGTACTCAAAAACGTTTTAATTGAAAAATAATAGTTGTTCCACGACTTGTGTTGACATTTTGATCATAACAGTTGTATGATCCCTGGTGTAAAGTATCGTTTTACATTCGATCGAAACAATCCTTCCCCTGCATTTAAACCGTAGAGTTCTATTTCTAAATCTCGCGAAAATTAATGAAGAGAACCGAAATAAATTTCCTTCGTTGATTTTGAGTATAATCGAAATAAATCTCTCTTGTCAATAAGTGAACAAATTTTTTGGACACTTATAATCATTATCTGTAGATAACGCTTCTAGTCAAAAGAACAATCATTATTCCACAACATTCTTCATTCTGATTATTACAATTATGGTCTCTGATTTAATTCATACGAATTTGAACATAATGTTTTTTTTTTTATGTACGAAAGCAAAAAACGTAACACAGCGGCAAGTCAAAGTTCGCGTGAATTGCAAGGAAGGCATAAACTCTTTAGAAGATTTATACGAAGCAATTCACACAGGATGCAACTTTCAGCGTCAAAATGTAAGCATAATTCATGTATACTTACCTACCTACTTCGCCGTGATGGCGAATTTGCCGCGAACCATTCGCCTGTGCTTATATAACTTGGAGTTCGGTTATACAGGGTGTCCTATTTAACTTGGATGTATTGGCTCTTTTAGTATTGAAGAGCCAACATATCAGCTCCGTGATTTTTGTCTTATTTTAAAACTTCGAATACGATTTTCTAAACATTTTTCAAACATATTTCAGCTTTTCTCGTTGGCGCCTTATTTTTACAAAATATTTTACAGTATGTTTTACAGTATGTTTCACCGAGAATTTTACACTTTCTATTTCTACAACAATGTTTTGTAGTTTTTCAGATGATACATAGAAAAATTGTAAAGTACCAAGAGTTTTTTATCATCTTTGGAGATATGAAGAACTTTGTTAACGAAAATTGCTCAATACAATAATATGATTTTTAATAATTTTTTTGTATGTGGAGGGATTTCAACGATTTCAAGATTTCCACTTTTCTAAATTGAATGATGTATTTTTTGATTCATTAATCGATGCAGTTCGATATTTTTTATTAAAAAAAAGGTACTAACCTACATATGTCGATAAATTATCGTATTACAGATGATATTTTAACTTTACTTTTTTAATAAACTTAGATCGAGACATTGAAAGCACTTAGAAAATGGTTTCAATTGTTTGAATCACGAAATTAACGTAATTCTACAAAGTTAATTGTGTTAAAAATATTAGACAATTCAACAGCAGAAATTCCTGGTTCAACTACACTGACAGCTTTTGTATTTAGAGGTGGATAAAAATATTCGCACAATCGATAAAAAATGATCGATAGTTTAAACTTTGTGAAACAAAATCGTACAACTCAGTTGACCTCATTTTAAAAGAAACTTTTACTTTACCAGCCTTGAGTTCTTTTTTTCCAAAGATGTTTCCACATCGTGCATCAGATGGAAAAAACGAGAATATTTTTGCTGTCGGAACTAATTTGCTATAAGAAATTTCAATGTCCCCGAAATCATTGAAAAGCATTTTTCATGACTAAGTCTATCATAATCTTAAAGCTTTCTTCGCTACTTTATTAAACCTTGAATATCAGAATTAAACGACAAAAATTAAAAAGATTCTATATATTTTCATTCTAATATTCAATTCTAAATATTTTAATTCTAATATTCAAGAAAAAGAATCATACAGCAAATTTTAAGAGATTGTTGCAAAGAAGAGACTTCAATTTTCAAGATCATGGTAGATTTAAGATATTTTGTTAGAATTAAAAAAAGTTTCTAATATTTTCAGAGACATTTGAATTTTAATTTTCGAAAATAAAAATGTCCTTGTTTCTCTATTTGTTACATAACTTAAAAACATCTTTGAAAAAAACTAACGTAAGACTAAAATGGAGGCTTCACACTGGATTGTTGTACAATTTCTTTTTTTTATGAAATTACAACAATTTTTCATCGATTATGAGAATACTTTTATCAAATTCTGTATGCTTACTAAAATCACTAAAATTCTTACTATTTTGTTGATGATGTTGTATCTATAATTATTTGACTTCTTTTCTATTCTAACACGAATTCATTGAACGTTCGATGCGAAGGATATACAATAGAATAGTACGAATAGTTACTCATCTACCAGTTGTAATTATAAAAAATCGATAATTTAAATTGCGAGAATGAAAGTTGTTTCTGTAGTAGAGAAAATATATAATAAATATTTGCAGTGATTGAATGTAATTGAAGAAAAAATTATGATTGTATATTAGTAGCAATATAATATGAAAAAGATTACACAATAAAGTGTGAAAAATCATTTAATATTTTTATATTTTTATATATTTATATGTTAAACATCTTCTATAATTAAATGAATATAATAAAGAGATTATTACTCGAATAAATCTTTATCTATATCTGCTTATTCGAATAAATATTGTTATTACAAGATAATTCTGATCCGATAGTAAAACCAAAAAGGACGTGATTCTATATAAAGAAGTAACTCGAAGGAAAAGGGATAATATATTTTAATTTGAAATCGAATTTGAAAATTTATCAAATTGTATTTGAATTTTAGCTGATTCTGGATTTAACAGGAATGAATGATCAATAAAGAGTTATTTTACCTATGAATATAAATGGAAAATCTAGTCTCGTTTTTAAGAAAACAAAATTCGAATATGTTTAATTAAGAATTGGTAGTAGATGTGTTGATAAATCTCCAAAGGTAATATTCTCAAAAACGAAACCTTTCGAAAACTTTTAGAAAAAAATTGTATTCCACGCCATTGATTTTTCTTAGCAGCCAGAATAATAAACCTCCTGTTTCATTATTCGTTTCTAATCGATCCAAAATTAACTAAATTTAAGTAGATGTTGTTGATAAATTTTTGAAGGTTGATTTTCTCAAAGAAAACAAATTTTTCTTAGAGAAACAATGTTTTCCTTCCATTTTTCTGAAATAAAAAAATTTTATTCTTCCTTTTCTACTTATTTCATTATGTCGAATTACCTTACCATCTTTTTCTGATTTTTTTTTATCGCCGGAAAGTATTCTGTATATTCATACGTATTCTCCATCAGCCATTGGCTAACAATCAGAAACCGCAATTAAGCCACTATAAACGCCATGTATCGCACGAGTATACATACACATAAATACTTTAATACTCTTGGTACTTGATAATTTGGAAAACGATAGCTTATATTTATTCCTTTCTTTATTATCTGTCATTTCTCTTTTACTTCTTTTATAAAGAATGTATTAATATCGACAGGATGTCGGTACAAATGGAATATCCAACACGCAACGTGGCTGAATATCTCGCACTTGAGAGATAACTTTTTCGCTTTGTTATTAATATTCAGGACATACAGGATGTGTTTGATTAAATTCATCCATGCAATTATTCATTCTTCAGAAGAAAATGTCTGAAATAAAATTTTAAGTGGAGATATCGTACTATATTTGTCTAGGCGAAGGCATTTCCGAAATCTCATAGAAATTTTGGTAATTCTTTTTAAACTAAGTAGAATTCTTTACAGTGGTAAATGTGAATTATCTGGACTTCGATTATCCATCTGATTACATGAATCATCTAATTATGTACCTATATACTTAAATTATGCATTTATCAACACGTATCATTTTTACTTCAAATGCATTCAAAAATTTCCATTTTCGTGCCTCGTACGTACAGATTTCATTTATATGGAATATTCCGTAGCATGTAAAAAGTAGAACAAGGAATGATTGCTCATGAAAAAATAGCGAGTCAAAAGCGTGAAATGAAATTTTTTCATCTAGGCTTCGTTGAGAAAGTTGAATTT
Organism: Tetragonula carbonaria; assembly: GCA_032399595.1. Lineage (NCBI taxonomy): Eukaryota > Metazoa > Arthropoda > Insecta > Hymenoptera > Apidae > Tetragonula > Tetragonula carbonaria. The sequence continues at coordinate 23,269,532 of JAUCRC010000001.1, read as the reverse complement.
AGAAATTTATCAAGTACCAAGGCAATTTTTAACGAAACATATTTACAGTATATTTTTTTAGAAGTGGAAATCCAAATAGAAAAATATTATTCTACATTTTTTTATCTATTTTTGCATGTAGAACAACTTTCTGTTAATTATCCTTTTCCGATACGTTTAGAATTAGCCAAATTCAATTATACTTGACTTATAAACTTTTAAATTAAATTAAATTAAATTTTCTCGAAAATGAAGCCTCGAATGAGAAAATTTCATTCTACATTCTCGACTTATTTTTTCATGAATCATCCTCTGCTCTAGTTTCCGCATGCTATCCGGAAATACCTGTATAATACTGGGAAATATCCTGTATAATATTGAAAAAGAAAGAATGGTGCTGAAATTAAAAGATAAATTCAATGTTATTGAGAGTTTAGAAAAAGATGAGAATGCGTTTAATTTCACTGCAGAAAAATAGTTTACATCGATATTAAAAAATAGCTTCAGAATAACTTGGATAATAAAAGGAATTTTCGCAGAATCTTATGTAAAAGAAACACTTGTATAGCATTATCAGGTTCATTAATTCAAGAGAAAATTCTTAAGTCTTAAAATACAAAGATATAGAGTTATAACTATAGTTTCAATTGTTTCAAAGCGACTACTGATTAGCAGATTCGTGTTTTCTTCTACGTAATAAACATTCATATATTTAAGAAACGTTTAATTTTTAGTTGAATTTTTTGAAAAATTATGTCTCCGATTAAGAGAAATTTACTTTTGAAAGTTCTTTAAATAAACTAATACTTCAGAATGAATTACCTTTCTTCTGATCTGTTCGGGTCAATTACGGGTCAGATACGGGTCTGATTTGAGTTAACACGGTTGCGTACAGATAAACTAATTTTTTGCGCCACTTGGTGTTAATGGCTCGATTTAAACGGAAGTTATAGCAAATACGCCCTTATGGTTTAACACGACAGAGCTAGATACTATCGCAACATGCAGAAAGATGTTCCATTACTTCATTAGTTATAGTTCAAACGCTATGTTGGACTCGAGAAGGCGAACTCCGCAACTTTGAGAGAAACGAGGAAGCTTGCATTAATAAAGCGAAGTTTATACTAGCGACTCGTATTTATAGATCAACTTGCAAGTAAGTCACGTTAGTTGCGTTCAATTACAACGCCTTCCGCGTTGTTTCCATGCGCTTATGCTCGTTTAATCTCTGCTTTTCATAAGGCCATTGTTGTTGCACGTCCTTGTTCGATTTCCTGTAAAATTGCGAAATCTTTGTAACAACGAAACTACCTCAGACCTTTAATTTGGCGATAAAAATCAAACCATGAGAGTTCATCGCAACAGAAAAATTTCAGTTTTTCTTTTTTTTCAAGTTTTGCTTTTAGCGTAACCGTAATCGATAATTTCGATTTCGTAAGTTAATGTAATTATAGAGCAACGTGAGTGTGAGAAATTTATACAAGTAAAATATAACAAATAACAGTTATTTTCGCGATACAATTTGTAACATATAAATTGTATTGTTATACTCCGTTTTAAATGAAAATATACACTATTGTACAGTAACTAATGATGTCTACAAGCAAACGAAAGATTTTGTATAACAAACGAAATCGAAAATACAAAATAAATGTTCTTTTTTTTAATAATGGCTTTTCCAAATCGTTAATTTTAAATGTTTACTTGATAAATGGTTTAGGGATGTCGCTGTAGATTAATATTTCTGCTCACATTTGTATTTGTGTGTATAGGACAATGGAAATTTATAGGACACGCTGAAATAATCAATCTTTTTACTTTACAGTGAAACGAATTTCGTTTCGCAGGAATCAAATAAGAAGAGGCAGAGAACAAAAACATGTAACATTTTCAACAGTTTCTAAAATAATGAAATTTACAGCGCGCGAATATTCTGTTTGTTCACCAGTTACGAAACAAATTATAAAATTTTCTTTCCAATAAATCATTAAAATTTCCAAACGAAATACATTCTTGCGCGTTTTATGGAAAATTTAAAAGTGCACAGAAGAGTCCTTGTTATAATATATATATTTAATAACGAAAGCAAATTTCTACTTGAGCTCTATTCTTTTAATTGTATTAAAAAAAAGAATGGAAATTACATGAATAGGTGTAATAATCTCGTAATAATATAAATAAAAAATTTATTTCAAAAATTTATTTTTGTTTTCTAATATTGAAATCTAATAATTCTATGATTGTTTTCGATTATATATTCACATTAAAAGTTCAAATTTACTTAGTATTAAATTTACTTCGTGTGATTTATCTGTTATCTGATTTGCTAGTTTACCTTCATGTATATATACATACACATACAAATGTACTTAAACGTAACTTTACTTCCTTTTTATTTATAGTAAACAATAAAGTATGAACCACAATAAGCGTAAATCCTTATTAATTCAACAAAACATTTAATGTGTTTCTATCTTTCCATATTACTGTTTCCCTTCTTTGATAACAACTGTAAATTATCTGCAATAAAAATGTAACAAAGACGGAGCAAAAAGATTAAGCAAATAAAGAATTAAATTATGTTTCCGTTTTTCTTTTATCTTCCATGATTCTCGGTATTTTCATCGCAGAATAATTCGTCTCTTCAAGAAAATACTTCAATATAATTTATATTCCTTTTTTTTCATTCTCAACACTAAAAGCACAGACGTATTTTCTTCGAATATTGAATTTCATTACCGAATAAATTATTTACGAATTCCTACTCCATAAAAGAGATCGTATATTTTTTTTATTTTTAGAAGATAATTTCCAACTTTCTCTTGATTCATTTTTGCCACCTCTATAAATCTTTATACAGATAAATTCTTCTTCAATTCGTTTTAGATTGTTTCTAGAAAAACAGAAGATACTATAAATATTTTTCTTATAGAATTGTGCCTTTGAATTTCCTCAAAAAGAAAAATCACTATAATCAAATTTTTTAAATATAAAACTATAAACTATAAATTTGAAAATCGTGTAAACTTCAATATTTATTTATATTGTTTATAATTTAAAAAAAATCTCGAGTATTTGAATAATTCTTTTAATATAATAAACATTACAAAAACAATTATTTTAAATTCGTAGAAATTACAAATTTTCTAAACATATTCAACGCAGGAATTTGAAAACTATGTAAACTTCAATATTTACATTGAAAAAAATTTTTTAAATATTTGAACAATTCTTTTAATATAATAAAAATTGCAAATAAAAATTTAAAAAAGAAACATTTATATTTTTCTCAAAATATTTACAATGTATGTATTTACTCAGCAGTAGTAAAGTAAAAAGAAAAAATTTTATCGAGTTTGCTTTTGAGTTTAGGAAGGAAATGTATTACCAATTTTTGCATAAGAATCCTTTTGTATTTCCTTCGCCTCGTGCCTTAAAATTTTCTTCTCAGTCTTCATTAGTTGTTGTAAAATACTGCATTGTGTCCGATATAAAGCAATTATATGCAATTTGCATTTATAAATCAGTCGGAAGTATTAAAATTGAAAATTCAAATTGAGATTGTAAATTCTATTTAGGATTACAATCTGCTTTTTCTTTCAAATCGAGATCATAATTTTTACCAAGAATGTAACTCGGTAATTATAATATAACTTAAAGGATTGAGAACAGAATTTGATTGTGGATTCTTCAAATGAAACGATATGAAAAATGTTCAAACACTATGACGTTCTTGCTTTACATGTAACACTGTAATTATTATATTTTTATTTATCTCATATAGTGTTTCTAAATATCAAGCTATAAATAGGAAATCAGCCAGCTTTGACGTTACAAATCCAGCCCTATACTTAAAGGACCGTGTATGAGATATAATGTATAATGAAATGAAAATACGAGAACGGACAGTATGAAATTCGCGCATGAAAATTTGACAAGTAGACGTGCTATTTATATGCACGGCCTGAAATCTCACAAGTCATAAATATCGTAAAATTTATAAATTAGATTTTGTCATATGATAGTACAGCGTTGAAAATAAAGTAATCTGAAATTGCAGAGTTAACGACAATTTTTTTTTCAAAAATGTCATTTTATTACAACAAATAAAAACATTCATGTCTTTTAAAATGAAGATATAAGAAATGCACATAAATATTTTATCGCGCCATTTTTACACTAACGCTATTATATTTTGAATTAGAAAAAATGTAGATATTACAATATTTATAATATTTAGAACATACTCAAAAAAAAAGTTACTAATTGTATAAAATGTAATAATTAATTAAACGTCGAAGCAAGTGTCTGTCTCGTCATAATTCTATACGCAAAAGTTTTTCTTTTTTCGTTCACTTTCTTCTTTAAATTTTTTTCTTTAAATTATAAATATTTTTCTTTAAATTATAAATTTTATATATATATATATATATATATAAGATATCACTCTTGAAACAAAATAAGTTTATTACGTGGGACATTTCAAATAAAAACATCCTATATATAATTCACCATAATTCAGCTTTCCGCAATTTACGACATAATTTTTTATTTAAAAATGTCGACATGAAGATATTTTTAATTTTTGTTACAAAAAATGGTAAGAGTGAAGAGAAAAAGAGACAATTAAGTAAAGTAAGTATGAAAGGAACAAACTCTGTGGCTTGCGAAAAAGGGTACGAATCAGGATTATTTCACGATCAATTCGACAGATCTGATTTGGTGAAAATTCAAGAAACAGTAATATTTTATAGTTGTTATATTCGTTTCATATGATACTGAATGTTCAATAAATCGATGAAAAGAAACAGGTACATAAAATTTTAGGAGATCATTGTAGATAGAAAACTAATTTCTAAATGCATTGTAGATTCAATAAAAAAAATTTTCAATGCTTTTACATATTACAACAATCTGTAGCATTTTTGATGAAAAAAAAAGGAGCGAAGTTTTATCTACCGCTTAATGTAAAATCATATATATGTGTAACAGAATAAAATGCACGACGCATTTTAAAAGTAGATGCATTTTGAAAGTTTCAAGTTTTGAAACGAGTCCACACCGTTGTTTAATTTTATTTGACGAAATTATAACAATTTAAATATTCAGTATTCGAATATTAATGCAAGTCGCTGTAGATAATATTGGTAAACGCAGATAAGTCAAGTTACCAATTTTTCAGATTGTTAAATGCAAAACAGATAATCGAACATCTTGATATTCAATATTTGTATATTACTCCAAAAGCATGAGGTATTCCAATTCATAGTAATTTTTTCAATGATTTTCAAATTGGAAACCTATCAATTACAATCGCAGCATTTCTACCATCGAGATATAAAACGAAATTGTACTCATAGTTACACAAATTGTACTTCAAACCGAGCGATGTAGATACTTCAAAACACACGTATGTTATCGAAATATATGAAATAACAATATGGTTGAAAAATAGTTTCAGAAATAAATATACAAAAATAATAACAATAATTTATGAAATAATAAAAGTAATATATCTCTAAGCCGAAAACTCTTTTCAAGTTGTATGTATTTTTATAATTAAATACCCTTCGTTACAATTTACAATTATCGTCACGTATATGCCGATAAAACGTGACAGGAATACCGAAATCTTCGAAAATGCCGGAAATTCAATGAAAATGTGTTTACAAATGTAGGGATATAATTTAGATGATTTATTATATTAAATAATAAAGAAAACGAAAACAAAACGACAAATGATAAATGCAAGGCAGACAACTCAAATAACAATAATTCGAATAAACTTAAACGACACAATTAATTTACAACACAAATTACTCTTTTGACCACACTCGTTCGACACTCTTTTTCGACTCCCTCCTGACACGCACGACTTTCTTCTTTTTTTAAAAAGAAAAGCGCTCAGTGCCAACGCTGTGCCTCTCGCATCACATTCATACTTTTCATTCGCGCATCTTCAGCAAACAGGCCGTCTATTAAAAGTAAAAATAACTAAATATATAACTATACACAATGATTTCGATACTACAGAAATTTGTATCAAGATGAGACATTTAATATTTTCTTTAATGCTGAAAGCTTGAAAATTCACGTGCTGAAAGCTTGAAAATACAAATCTGTATCAAGATGAGATATTTAATATTTTCTTTAATGCTGAAGGCCTAAAAATTCACGTGCCTGTTTATACAAACATCCTCTTATGATTTTCAACACTTCGTCCCTACAAAATATCCTTACGTGTAATATGGTTTATTCCGACCAGCAAAAATTAAGAGAAATCAAATGCGAACGAGAAAGGACAACAAGTTCTATAGACTATAGATTTCTCACGATATTAGAACGCAACCCTCTGAACCCTCTTATAGGAAATGCCATGGTCTAATGCACTTGACGAGAACCGATAGTGGTTGGAGGAATAACGGCATGCTCGTTCACCCATATACTAGTAGCAGCTACTTGTACAGTAGACGGTGCTCAAACTATCTACTCTCTGAACTTTCGAGTGCCTAGTCAAGCACCGTGTATCAGCAGGCATGTATGCAAAACTGTACACGCGTTTGTTCGTATGAAAGCGAAATTGAAAGAAGCCCGAGAAGCCGCTAATGACAGAAAGCAGATATACAGAGTACTTAGTACTACGTGGAACAGAAGAGAAAGGAAGTGGAGTTCAGCCACAAAGGGGAAACATTTGCTACAAATTGTAAAAGTGCGGTGCTGCAATACGAAAGAATTTAGACGCAAGAAACGAATCAGACTCTCGAGACCAAAAATCGAATTTTCTTTCTGTAAAAAGAAACAAATCAGATATTCGTTCGTTTGGAAAGCCATTTTTTTTTTTTCAAAAAGTTACCGAGAGAAATCATCATTGATATATAATCGACGTAAAACTCGTCGAGAAAACTTAAAATATTTTAAAGCCTTAAAGGCTACAATTAAGGGTAGAAAAATATTCAAAAATATTCCTTTTTTTAATATCAAATCGAACTTAATTAGAGGACACGTACACGAGCGTGAGAATTTCTGAGTATTTATACAGAATAGAAATTTGTAATCAAACGAAGATTAAACTGATTAAAGCTGATTAAATAAAAAAGAAGCAATGTAATGCAAAATTTAACGAATTATAGGTTAAGAAACATGGCGATGTGCCAACCAGCTAGTAGTAGAAGTGGATAGTAGAAAGAGGCAAGAAAAATATTTGAAAAATGTAATAAAGTAAAAGAAGAATGCGATATAGAAATGCAAGGAGAGAACATAATTACTTAATATTGACCGTTATAATTTTGTAAAAACATATATACAGTTATATAATTGTAAAAATTGTTATAATTTTGTAAAAATTAAACTTACTATACTTGGACTGGGTTTTAAAGTTTGAAGCCCGTACTTTCAGAATGCATCTGAATATATTTTAAATGTTTTTACATTGTGTAATATAAGTGAAGACACTTTTCTTCTCAAAAGTATAGATTGTTAGCATCTAAAAACATTGGAAAATTTCTTTCGTGACTGAATCTACAATGGATTTGTAGATTGAAGCCTTCTCTTTTCAATGACCTCCTAAAATTTGATGTAAGTACGATTTTATTAAACCTTGAATATCAGCGAAAGCAAAGAATTGAGCTTTTGTAATTTGCAATCATTAATGAATAATTTTTAAGTGATTAAATGATTAATTTGTATTTTATTACGATTCGCAACGTGTTATTTTTTCATATCGTCGTAACACGTTCGAACATATTAATTATCTAGAGTTGTGCTGTTCAATATAATTTAATATTATTATTGGAAACCGCTTGCAGTTTAAATAGTAGACAATATTCTTTGCTGCATAATAGTTATCTATACTGTTGAATTTACAATGATTTGTCAAAGTTTATAATTCTCCGATATATTTTTGATGCAAGAATCAATGTATTGTAATGAAGAATCTTAAAATTTCGATCATTCGCCATTTTCGTTCAGTGATATAGAAAATTGTGCCGATAATTGTACTTAAGAATTACACGGATTATAGTTGATGAAAAATTTTTTTGATAAAATTATGCAAATAATAATCATTTAGTTTCTTGAAATGTATACAGTGTTATGTCGATAAAAATAAACTGCTGATATAATTTTAATCAAAAATGTAATCATGTTATGATAAATAATTTATTAAATTAATCATCATCTTCGATTATAATGATTTTTGTTATTTCCATTATTCATTAATATCGTGATTTTATATTTATCGTTAATCAGATTACGTTTTGCCTAAGTCTGGCGGAAACGAATATAACAACGAAAATATTACGATTTCTTAAATTTTTGTTTAATATTTAAAGCTCGATAAAATGACAAAAAGTAAATCGCATAATACGTCGCACAATAATCGTTACGTCAATTTTTCGGAGGTCGTTGTAAAAGAGAGACTTTAAATCTTCACATTTATTGTACATTCGATCGTGAAATGAATTTTTTGCTGGTTTCACATAATGATTGTAGCATTTTTGAGAAAAATAGTATCTTCATTTTCTCATTCACTACGCGACGCAGAAACCTTTTAGAGTAAAATATTTTTAAAATATAGGCTTCAAGTTTTAAAACTGAGATTTATCGTTGTGCGATTTTTACAAAATTGTAACGGTTTAAATATTTAGTATCTGAATTAATCAATGTGAATGACTATACAATATAGACAAGAACAAGGGATAACAGAAGAATTATAAAAGTACATGGGAAAAAAGAAACAACAAGATTGAGAAAGTTGAAAATAGATAAACGATATAGATGACAAAAATACTGGTGAGAGAAAAAAAGAAACGAAAGAGAAAAAAGCTCCTTGCAGAAGAAGATAGATTTCGAGAAATCGTGCAAAAATAAAGAGGAACGAAATAAAACAAAAGGAAACCGGAGAGATGAAAAGAGCAAAAGCAGGAAAATCATATACACAACAAGGAAGGGCAAAGAAGCAGTAAATCATAACAAGCAATAAATCACAAACAAGATAGATCTAGGAACTTAGAACACTTTAAAAACTTACTGGCTGGTTCAGATGAGAAAGTTCAAAGGAGCCAGGTAGGAACCAGAGGGAAAGAATGAAGAGAAGCCTGACAGAGGAAAAAGTAGACAAATAAATGGTAGAATTGAAAATGACGAGGGTAACAAACGAAGTCGGGATTCCTGGAAGCAGTAGAAAGAAATACAGCGAAGGAAGGCATAAGAGAAAAATCGAAAGCAGCGGCTAGGAAGATGGCCAGAAGCTTCTCAGAAAAACTGGAGAAAGGCGTCGATTTCCTACGAAAAGAAAATGAGAAAAAAATCCAAACGAAGCACTGCAAAGTACAAGAATTTATGCACCCAAATGAAGTGCAAGCGAAAGACTGAAAAACGACACAGAAGAAAAAAGAATCCCATCAGGCTGGATTTAGAAAATCTTAGGAAAAATTTAAGCCATGTTTCTTAACTGAACGATCGTGTTCGTTACAGTAAAAGAAAACAAGGTTGTGGAAAATGTCGCAGCAAGAAGAAGTTTAACAGAGAGAGTGACAGATATTCATGAGATAAATATAGATTGTCAGAATAGAAGAGACCGAATAGCGAAGAACAACGAAGGACAGCTAGATCGAGTGGGCCGGATTAAGAATTCACACGACAGTTGTGAATAACGTTTGTCTCATAAGAGATATTGCAATGAAATTTGACATAAAAATTAGAAAAAAAAAATTCCTTTCCGATGATATACAGCACGATATATTTCGTGTCCGTTTAATCAGTGTTTCGTTGACTTTATAAACAAACTTATTAAACAAATTTGTCGAATTGTTTGTACATTCTATTTAATATATTTTTTAATTAATTTAGATCACATACCGATAAAACTTTTAAAACTTCTAGGTAATTCTATTAGGTATAAGAGAATGAAGTGTTAAAACTTGTTAGTATGTTATACTACGTTTACTCTTCTGTTATTTATGTAATTACTAATTCCATGTCCTCTGCATCTAATTCTTTATTTTTATTATTTTTTTACTTAGTCCTTAATGTAGACATGTATGGGTCCGTGAAGTCTGTGATATATATATCTTGATTTGCAATCCTTGATATTTTTTTGTTATTTTTAGATCTATATTTCTTGAAATCTTTGTGTCTTTCTTGTGCTTCTTCGAATAATTGTCCAATACGAAGCAATGCATTTTTCACTATATCTTTTATATCTGCTCCATGAATCAGTAGTTTGTGGCATGTAATATTAGCCATGATTAGAGACAAACTTTGCAGTCTTTTTCAGGGTATAATTTTAAAATTTTTCTGGATTTTTTTATGTTATATTGTGATGATATTATTTGAAGAATGATATGGAATCGTTTTATTTCTGTTATTATTTCTGCGGAAATTTCGGCATTTGTAAGAAATTACATTATGTGGCTCTGTTCACAATATTTATCGTGAATCTGGAAGAAGAACTGAAGAGAGGACAAATAAGAGGAAACAGAGTAAGAAACGACAGATTTTAGTTTTTATGCAGTTTGCAGACAAATGCAGTTTCGGTAGCGGAATAATAAAAAGTTTGAAAAGATACCTGGATAGAAAAAAATTAGTGTCAATCATAAAGAAGACGAAGATAATGAGTTATAGGAAAGAAAGAATAAAGAAAATTGAATGTAACTAAGAAGAGAAAACTATAGAAGAATTCGAGGAATTTAATCACGTGGAAACAAGATCGCAGAGTAACGAAAATATGGGATGGAATAAAGGAAAGGCTAAGAAAGTAAGCTTGGTATTGAGATATTATGGTATTAGATATGCGAGAATTTTAGAGGATTTTAGAAAATTTAAAGCGGATATTAAAATACGGATATATCTATCCGACATGTTAGTACTTGGAATGCCAATGCAGAGTTTCAAAGATAAAGCAGAAATGGGAAGAGAAAGTTGAGATACATAAGATAGACACTTGGTGCACATCTGCACTCTAAACTACCTGATGCCGGAAGAAACGAAAAAAAAAAAAAGGAACACCGAACCTAAGGGTGACGGCAGAAATCAGAATGCGAAGGTTTGAAGAGGGTAAGGAACAGCTAAGGAAGAAAAATAGTTAAGGAATGTCTGAAGGAGAAAGTAAAGGACAAGAAAGAAACTAAAAGTGAAAAAGAGAGAGAAGAATATTTGAAAAGAAATGGTCAAGCTTCGGTCAAGCGGGGGTAGGAGAAATGAGAGAAAGAGGAACAGAAGTAACAGAGAGAACTCTTCTCTTGAACATTGAAATCCAACTACAAGAACAGTGTGCAAAAAATAGAACAGTTCAAATGTAACATAAGATATAAATATATCAGAACAATAGGGAAGAAAGGAAAATTAGAAATTGACAACCCAAACAAGTTTACAAAAGTTTAGAAAGAACAATACTGGAAAAGAAAAGAAGACTTTAACAAGAAAACCGACATCAAAGGACGTAGGTTATAAAGTTCAAAAAATTGAAAAGGAAAAAAAAAAGAAAAAGTATCAGGATCAAAGATTAATAGAATAAATATGTTAAACCCGAATTGAAGTTAGAGTGAGAAATAGGGGAGAAAGTGAGAAAGAGAACCGAGAGAATCAATTGAGCGTGTTGATAAAATAATAAATTATAAACCAATCTCTCGTGAGGTTAAATCAGTAAATTATTATTATATAATAATAAGATAAAATTAATTACCATGAAAATTATGTTTTACCATAGTGATTGAAATATTTGAATAAGTGGAATATTTAATTTTCGATGATGTAATTCTAATTATATATCATAAAGTCCCAAACACGATTCCAAGAAAGAGATATCTGTTTATATAAGTTTTTTCTCATTCAATCTTGAAATATTTAAGAAAATTTGTAGACCAAAAGTTCTTTTTAAAATCATTAGTTGATGCACAATGCGCAGCCACTTGCCTCAAGTGGCGAGTTTGGAAAAAAGAATCTTTGAGCAAACGAGGAGAATAGATATATGTACTTAATTACAGAGTAATTCAACATATCAATCGAACGTGAAAAAATTTATACAATTACGCTTCAAAAAGGAGTGCACTTAAAGGTTGTATAAAAATTGTATATTATAGTTATTGCGATAAAATTTTACATCGTTTGAATCGATGAAAATGTAGAAAGAAGATCATAAAAAGAGACTTATATAACAGCGTGTTATCGACAAAGCGAGAGAAAATTAGCTTTTAGTTCATGAAACACGTAATATTATAACTTCAAGTTATTCGCTCAAGTTATATATTTTATAAATAAAAATGTCTCAACTAAAGAACGGTGTCAGAGAGAATATTTAACAAATTTTTTTGATAGAGTCACACACGAAATACTATAGTTAAGTTTATATGTCTCTTGTTATTTCATAGAAAAAAAAAATTCTAAATTAATGCGCACGATGTGCCTTTTGACGTAAACAACTTACAATTAATATCTTTTTCTATGGAATAACACGAAAATACATCGACAAAAAAAAATGTGTCACTACATTAAAAAATATGTACTTGATCTTTATATATTTTCTTCGCGTCCTTTTAGATGCCACTTAACTTTTGACTGAAAGATTCTTTTACAATAAACAACTAATTAAATAATTTGAATTTAAGCACTTCATCCTTTCTTTATGGGTTGAAAAACAGTAAATGAAATTAATATAAACACTAACTTTTAGCAATTTTTATGAGAATAGTTGCGTTATGACCTATTTTATTATTCTTCATGATAAGTGGAATACGAGACAAGTAAAAAACACATATAATCATTTTGATGTTAAAACAATCCTATCTTTTCACCAAAACTAAAAATACAAAATACTATTTGACACATAATTTCTGTACATTCTGCAGTTCGAAATTAATGCGTAAAATTGTGTAAAGTAAATAACATGTAGAATGTATGGTTAACTATAAAGTATTTAGTTTTATCTCTTAAAATTCTGTGAACAGTTGCATGAAATGTTTTGTACAAGTAAAACATAATAAAAAAAATGATAATGTAAAAGAAGAAAAATAAAAAAGAGTATTAATTAATATACATAAAATTATATGTATCCTTATGTATAACTTAACATAAATGAAACGTTCTACTTTCTGAAATCGCATCATGAATAAAAATACTAATAAATACATTCATAAAAGAAAGAGATTTTCCTAACTAATTTATTAGTGAATTTATTTGTAAGTAAAACGAAAGAAACAAATGAAAAAATCTGAGTAAATAAATCAATATTATAAATATTGTATTATTTCCTATTATATTAATTTATAACTACTTTATTCTACTCTTAAATATTATATATAGGACATCCAAAAGTAATATATACTTTTTTGTATTAATCATTGAAATTAAATTGAAATTAAATATTTTATATAAGAGAAAGAAACGAAAACCGTGTTCTTTCAGCTTTTTTGTTTATCTATTTTTCAAGAGTATACATAATTTTAAAAACAATATTTAAGAGGACAAGAATATTTCCTATTTTGTATGGCAGAAGCAACTTAGAAAACTCTTAAAATGATTTTTCTTTCTTTTTTTTTACATACACAGTAGAATTAATTGTACAAGACTTTTAATACATTCAAACGTTTCTTATTGATTATCTATCTAACTTTAACTATTACAATAAAATCTTTTAGTAATTAAAATTAGTAATACACAGCGTCCACATTAGCATTTTATTACATTATTATTTTTAAAGTTTATCTGACTCTACAACTCTTGTATAAAAGATCACCTTATGCTTTTAAACACCTTTTATAGTTAGTTGTAATAAATTATTGTAAATCATTGTTGTGGTTAAAGTTAAACGATATTTTACAATTATCTGTGATAATTGTATATCACAGAAGCAAATAGAAAAAACAGAAATATATTGTTTCTCATTCTCTCAATTCCATCTTTGGAAAGGAAAGAAGAAAGAAAAGATAAAAAAAAAAAGAGAATTCTAACAAAAGTAGATCTCTCTCTGAAACAAACTCAATGTTGGTATACTGCGGTAGTGCACATTATGTATCTAGCACTTGATACTACGTTACGCTTCATCTTATGCAACATAGCATCAAAAATATGGTTATTGTTCTTCTTACAAAATGGAAAAGCAACTCAAAAAATATACAGGTTGTTTCATTTTTATTCCGCCAAACAGTGTCAGCGGGTTCTAAAATAAGAAAAAAAATATTATATAAATGTAAGTCGTAAATTAAGAAGTTATAATAAATGTAAAGTTACATAAAAGTTATAATAAATATGTCCCAAATTTAAAAATTGAAACTTCAGGAATGCGTTAAAATCGATAAACTAGAGAAAAAAATTTTTTTTTTAACAAATCTAGAAATTTGTTCTTGTTGTTTAAAGAAAATCGCAAAAAGAAGAAACAAAAAAACTTATTCAATAAATTTATTCGATGCCAATTAACTCAAAAGTAACTGAGAGACTCATGATTAAATAGATGATAAAAGATATTACAAAATACACAATAACGTCATTTATGTTATTGTGTATTTTATCATCCATATTTTATAATAAATAATAAATGTAAATAAATTGGAAAATAATTGGAAAAACGAAAACATTTTTCTTCCTTCTCTTGCGATTTTATTCCAAAATGGAGCAAAAATTTCTATTTTTTCTTGCGTTATGCAAAGCTTTAACATTAAAATTCAGGACATATTGTAATATATTATAAAAATGACTAATCCTCTGATTCTGGATGGAAACGTTAGGGATATTCAACTGTGCTGGAAAGATTTATTATCGATTACTATAACCACATGTATTATTGTACGTAGTAATGTATAGATTTTATTACACTTACGAATTTTTACTTATGCAAAGTGTCAAAAGAAATATTATAAGATCACGTCAGGATTTAATACAAAAGAATTTACGCTGCATTCAATGGAATAAAAGAGAATTGGGATAAATTTCGGAAGGCAATAAACTCGATTTATCAATGATGTTAATTTTGTATTCAGAAGAACGAACGAAAAAAATCGAAGTCTTAGTATATAACTATTATGAATAGATACATTAAAGCAAAACAAAATTTATTCTTATTATTATAATTATAATAATATTATATAATTATTATAATAATTATTATTATTATTATAATTATAATAATAAGAATTAATTTTATACGTTTTACTTCGTTTTAAATCGCTTATCTATCTAAGTTATATTTTCACAAGACCGTATAGTTTATAAACGAGTTGTTTTAAACGAATGTAAGAAGCATTGACAATATCTTATAAATTCTCAAATTTCAACTACCAAATTAATTAAGGTCCACAAAATTCGAAAACTTCCTTCTACTATTTCAAATATTTGAAATTTAAATGATATTTGTAGACTTTTGTGATAGAAAGGAAAGTTATCGTTTAAGTTAAATTAAATTAAATTAAATTAAATTAAATTAAATTAAATTAAATTAAATTAAATTAAATTAAATACTGTTAACGGAAAATAAATTCGCAGTATGTGCACTCCGTTTATTAATTTTTCACATTGTGAAACGATATTCGTGAGCACTGATGTTAATTTTACGATTTCACGGTAACAACGAAAGGCAATTTATGTTGAGATGAGAGCTAATTAGTTTTACGAAGCGCACGCTTACCTTTAGTGAGCCCTTATCGATTTTCGAAGTTGAAAATTTAATGTCAAGTGTCAATTAATTAATTTCATAAAACTACCATGACACATGCTTTTCCATGAAACGCTCCCACAAAATTGAAGTGCTTGCGCGCTACTGGAATTGAAAAAAATAATGGTAACAAGCAACAGATTTTAAATGAATGCAGCAAAAATATTTTCGAAATAATTATCCATAGAGAAATTCCTGTGTGAGGTACAAATAGAAAGGATTAAGTGATAATTTTAACACGTTAACTGACACGAGAAACTTTTACAAATTATTTAATTTCTGTAAGATATTATATTACAATAAAGTACGAAGTAAAGTAATTTTGCTTATCGTTTTATAATATTATCTAGTTATTTATATCGTTTAAAATTCAATTGTTAATGATTATGACTATTGTTAGTATAATGATCACTTCAATTACTCTAAAATATTTATTAAAAATAGAAACTATGGTTATCAGTGACGGTGCAGTCAACGTGTTAATAATTATTAATTTACGTAATACTGAAATAATTATTAATTTATTATATAGAAAGGAATAAGTTAGATGAGAAAACAGGATAAAACAAAACAATTGTTTGTTTGCAAACCTCAGACGCATAATAGGTATTTGAAAAATATGAAATATTTTGCATGTTTATTACATTAATTATAATATTTGAACAACAATATTTTTGTATTATTTTTCAATATTATAAGAAGCAATTATCTAGAGTTATTTACACACGCATGTTTATTATAATATAATGGGAAATGAAGAAACAAAATTATGATTTAAAAGATTTTTCAAAAATTATTAGCTACTTTCCAATTTACGGCACGTGTTGACTGAAATTAGAGACACTGCAGTTAAAGACTATTAACCAAATTCCAAATGAGTCATAAAACGTAGAAAATTGCTTTACGATTTTTCAAAATGCTATATTGTTTTATTTCCGTTTATTGTTTTATTTCGCTTGATAAAACAATAAAATAGGCGAGGCACATTTCATAAAAATTATATTCATTCTTTTAAAAATACGCGAAATGCTTTGAAAATTTCTAGATCCTTTCCATACGTGCTTTTAAAGTAAAGAATGTCGCTTTATTCAAAGAAAAGTAAATTATTATTACATTCGTTGGAATATTTCAAGGAAACTAAGATTAATTAATTCAACGAATTAAAAGAAAAGAAAAGATTTTCAGAAAAGATTTTATACGATGATTTCGACTAACTTTGACATATTTTAACACTGGAACCTGCCACGTAAACGATCATAATTAATTTAAACGATAACGATTAAAATAAATAGATCTATTGCAGCGATCGCGAGATCAATATTAATTTTCACAATAATTGACACTCGTATTTTCTTTTCTTTATTTATCTTTTTCCTTCTTTTTTTTTTCAGTAATTGTAAAAGAAGGAAATCGCTTATCGAGAGTATCGACGGGGTTTGGTTCTGTCAAGTGTGAAGAAGGTGAAAAACGGCAAATGGGGGGGAAAAAATGCTGTAACCTCGAGACGAGGCTGAAAATGAAGTTCGACTGGTAAGTCGGTCAGAGACACAGGAAATGCAATTAGAGAAACGTGGCCGTGAAATTCCACGCGGAGGAAAGCCGGCGGCATGAAAGGCGATGCTAGTGAGAAGCCTGGTAGAGGCCGGAGGTAGCGACAGGATTTTTCAAAGACTTTCCTGCTAAAAGGAAGCGGCAACACGTTTCGCTTATAGCAATAGGTTCGGCTTAACCGCAACCGGAGGAAATGGTTACATGCGATGTTGGAGAGGTTGTGCCGTGACCGTGTACGGTCGGAATCGAACGTAATCCAATACTATAGTTTCACAGTTCCTGCCAGACCGCTTCCTTTTCATCCTCTCAGGATAGTTATGATCAAACTCATAGGAAATTGATTTTCTCTCTGTCACACGATCGCTTACACTTCCTACGAGTTGTTGTGTTATTTCTTCGAGAATTTTGATCCTGCCACGGTAAAGGCCAGCAACGTGCGAATGCGTAGCCGTTATGCTTGTTTCCAGCTGAAACGAGAAAGAAAGAAATGAAATTTCACGATGAAAAAGATGTTGTTTATGGGTCTATCTTAATTTAAATGTCAAGGTTGCGCAATTATTCGAAACGTTCACGTTGGAATGAGGTTAATGAAAAGATAAATTTTAAATGCCTACTTCAACGTTAATGTACTCTGAATATAAACAGGTAGATATTCTTATTAAAATGTAAGATTTTTGGCATTGCGTATCAAATGAAAGTATAATTTTTTTGCCCTTTTATTGCACACTGACTAGATTATCATTTGATAATGCAAAGCATTTTGAAAACTTCTTAATTAAGCACAGATTTATATCTTTAACTGACATAAATAAAATTATTCGAAAATCAATCGTATTAATCAGAGGGATATAAACAAAAAAAAAAATATATATATATATATATATATTAATATGTATTTATATATGTGTACAGTATATTAGACACTTATAGAGAAAAATATAAAATAAAAAATATTCATAAATAAAAATATTAATAATATTGATATTTTTTTTATTAACAATATCTCTAATCGTCAAAATATTCTTTGTTATTATTACTAACTCGGTTTTTACTTTTCAGACACCAACTTATAAAACTTATAAAACTTATTGTTTTTGGATCTCGAAAACTGTTTCCAGTTTTCACTTTAAAATTTTCGAAAAATTTCCAACATCATTTTTTAAGCATAGTATCGCCAGAAATAAAACAGAGATTGATTTCAACAACTTTAGTTTTTTTATTGCACTAAACCGCGAAGATAACGTAACGTTAAATTTTATCAATTACTATTTATCAATCGTATTTCATTCATATTGCAATCAGCATGTAAAACAATATTTTATTTAATTTAAGAAAATTTTAAAGTACCAAAATGCAAAGAATATGCACAATGTATAAAAACATATAACTATCGAAAATAGAGTATTTGTTACAATACGTATGCCGAAAATGAATTTTTACTTACATTCTATTCCTTCAACTGAGCTTATAAAAATATGAAATCGTACAAAGATCGCCTAACAATAATAATACGAATTTAAAATGAATTTGAAGTAACGAAATAGAGCAATGAATCCTGCAGAGTAGTATTTTGAATTTTTGTATTTTGAATATTCAGGATTCTTCTATTTTGTATTGTATCAATACAAAATCAGAATACAGGCTTATTTAGTAGTTATAGTGTCATAGAAATTAATTTTATGAAGTAAACTAAAAGAAACATGTACTCCAAATTCATAAATACTATAAAAAGTACTGATAATTATTAGACTGCAAACTTTTATGCACTTAGAAAGATATAGAAATGAATATAATGTACATAATATGCAGAAATATCCAAGTATAATACTCATTATAATATTTAAAGAATGAAAATAATCTCTAACAAATTCCTTAACGAAATATATATAAAAATTTAAATTCATATTAACATTCGTAATCTAATAATTGATAATTATTAATTCTCGTCGCATTTGTCAATACACCGCTCAATTTTAGGTTCCACGATATTCACTATAGAAATATACTATAGTACTTGTACCTGTACTAAAGGGGGGAACTTCATCAATTTCAATGTATTTTGCAAAGCGATTATACATTTAATTATCTAGAATTTACCGATCCTGAAATATGTCGTCATGAATTTACAATTTTTCCATTTAAAAATCATTTAATTTTCTGAATCATTTCAATATCACGATCGTGATTTTCGACTTGTCCACGACCAATTCAATGCCTACGTTTCGTAAGAATATGAATTTACACGATGCAATTCACCCGGTACGCAAATTTTAGGTCTAATTTGCGTCTATTAAAATGGACGCGCGAACGACGAGCCGAGTATACCGTGGTGAAGCAATACATTATTTTATGCGGATCAATTCAAACGAGCGGGTTGCAGTAATTTGGACGCAAGAGGCTTTTTAGACGCGAAAGCGAACGTAAAACTCGACGGCAAATTAACGCAAACCTGCAAGTCGCGAGAAAAAGTTGAACGAGTAAACTTGACGACAAATTACCGCGGCGGTGAGTTTGCCGCTTGTCTGCACCGATAATCTATACCTATGCCATTTTGAAATTTCTTGCTTCGATTTTGAAGTTCGTATTGAGTTTTGATTGGTATGAAAAACCATAACCCATACTTCTGCTAGATATTATACTGAATTATTAATAACAGAAATTTAAAAATTTCAGAAATTATATATCGAAAGATGCAACTTTGCAAATATCTCGAAAACTAAAATCGAATGGCGATGATTTTTAGAAATCATAATCTTGATGATATATTTCAAAATGATTGAAACCGATGTGAGGGATCTACTACTACTATTATTAGGTAATCTTTCAAGTGCGGATAACGCATAGTTTTCATAGTTTGGGAAACACAAGAACAGAGTATGAAACTAAAAGCACTATATTTTTTTCTATATTTAAGCACTACATTTTTTTCTACATATCATATCGTTTTCTCGTGCGAAAAATTCAACGAACATATTCATGCGCATTTAAATAATGTGAAATAATTCATTTTACAACTTTCTCCCAATAATTGTAATATAAATGTAAAAGAATCTTGATATTTCTTCGTTCAGATCATTTTTATTATTGAACGGTTTGTTCCTCGTACGATTATTCAGAAACAAATGAAAATCTGTTGATAAGAGGTCTGGCGAATATGGTGGATGAGATAATCTCCTATTCAAATTCCACTATCTTGTCACTCTTATCTGACGAAGTCAGACGTTATCCTGAAGAAACAAAATTTTCTTCCTGTTTACCAATGCTATCACAATAGATGTTAGCGGTAGTAGTTTCTCCTGCTTCTAAAAAAACTCATCACTCAGAAAAATCTCTAAAATTGTAATCAACAAAAATCAATAGAAACTTTTCCTAAGTAATATTAGTCATTTCTTAAATACCTAATATTAGCCATTTTTCGATTGCGTTATTCTAATACGTTTTTCACGTAAAATGTCAAAAGTATTCGATGTATGCAAAAAAAAGAAGAAAGATACCTATTTCAGTTTAAAAAGAAAATAATATAAAATGTAAACTAGAAATAAAATGCACATGCGTTATTGCATTTGCAGCAAAAATATGATACTTCTTTCAATTACAAAAGTCTGTAGAACTGTAATCAACAGAAATAACTTCAACACACAGAGAACTAGTGCAAAGAATTGAATACGCAGTTTTGATTTCACTGAAACTCAATTTTCAGGAACTTTATAATGTTGTTAATTTTATTTCTTCCCGATATCAAGCTTGTATGATTAAAAATCAATGATACGAAATTGTTAGCACATGATAAGAAACATATACTTAATAACATCGACATAATAATGCAATGTGCTATAATAAAAAATATGTCGCTACTTATATATTTCATGGATACAATATTTATTTAGAATTCTACGACAAAGCGTCATGATGTCAAATTTTATTTAATATTTTCTTTTTTCTTTCTATCTTTTTTTGCAAATAGTATTTTATCCTTACTTGGTACTCTAATACGAGTCCTAAGAATAATAACTAACTATAATAGGAACTAACAATCATTAGGATTTCGTTTTATTTTGAAATCATTTAATTTTATACAATGAATTTTATAAAACATTTATTGCAGAAGTTCATGTAGTAGAATATAACACTATAATAAATTATATAAGAGAAAGTATGTAATGTACATGAGTATTGACTTTCGTATATGTAAATTATTTTATTGTTTTATCATACGATAACGATTTAGTTGTATCATTTTCAACTGATAGAACGATCAAAAAAGTTCGATCGTTTGTCGAAAATAGTTCTTCTATAATTATTTTTCGTTATTGACACTTTGGAGAAAAGTTTTCTCTCGCTTTGCGGTAAATGATAACGGACGTCGTTAAGAACATATCGATCCAGCAAACATCTTTTTAACTAGGCTAAAATTTTTATCTCAGTCTGTGCTTAAGTAATAAGTATATTACTTTTGTGTAAATTCCAACAATCGTTCGATCATTTTCTTGATAAGCATTTTCGGGGGCTTCATAGAATTTCCGGACCCGAGTTATCTCGAAACTTTGAAGTTTAAACAGAGAGTTTGAAGATAAATCCGCCTTTCCTTGCAGATTAAGCTCTTGCAGTTTGGTCATTTAAGTTTGAAACATTTTGTACAGATACTGATCGCTAAGTAGTATATCTATGCTTTGGTATAGTAAATTTAAGGCCCAAAAACCTTTTATTTAACGAAAGACATCTTTATGGCCGATCATTCTCAAACTCGGTTTAAAGTTCAGTCCATTGTTTACCTAACTGTTCCATATAATACTTGTTCCACATATTTTATGCTATTTTATTTTAATTTGCAAGTATTTCATATATTTTTACAATTTCATTTTTTCTCTAATTTTATTTTTTTCTTTTTAACCATCGTATTTCTTCATTAATGAAAAATATCGAAAGGGAAAGGAAATAAAATAAATATAAATTAAACACTAGATTATTCGATGAATCTCCCAAATTTTGCTCCATCCTCTACTGTATAATATTGTTAATTAATATGGTATCTTTTCGTGATTGTAATCCTTAATTAGGTTTCAATATTTGGAAATTGTACAGAAGTAAAGAAAAATTGTGAAAGTAATACCAGAATACTTTATAAATTTTTGCGATGTATCTTTAGTTTCAATTAATTTTGAAATATTATTTTTCTTCTTTAACATTTCTTTTAGTTATTTTTATATACAAACATGTAATGCATTTATATATACAGTTACAATTACAGTTTAATAAAATAAAATAAGTACAACAAATTCAAAAATACAATATTTCGTAGATATAGTTAAAATTCAATTTGATAAAATCAAGTTAAAATTTTTTTTTATATTTCCTTTTTATGTAACTTTTCATTGTAACATATATTTATAAAAGAAAATGAGTGAATCAGCGCAGCATATAGTACCGACCAAAACTAGTTCTCGTTTCTACGACTAGATATCAACATTATGCTTGTATAAATAAATGAATAATACAGTTATAAATGTAACGTATTGTTCCGTACAGTTCTGAAACATATATATTCATCCAATGCGGATAGTTAGAAAGTTACTTTCTAGTATTGATCTCCTGTTTCTCAGATGATTAAATAATTCCTTGCTATGTATACATATTGTTTGAAGCTATTAAAAATAAATTTTGAACCAAAGTATTCCATTTTAACATTAATTAATAAATATTTACTTATTAATGACATTAATTACTTGAATAAAATATCTAATAACTAAATAATTAATCGATACTATATAAGCGATAACTAGATAATAAAACACTTGAATATTTATTGGTCATTCTATTTATTATTTATTAGTATTAATTACTTAAACCAAAAAGTTTAATAACTAGATAATTGGCCGATACTATGCAAGGTATTGTCAAAGGATGATTCTACATATGAAAATGAATCGAAAAGAGAGAATAGAATTTTTTCGTTAAAATCTTCATTTTCGAGAAAATCGGGCTTGAAAATTTATTAAATATACTTGAATTTAGCTCACGTATAGATGCAGATTTTACGTGAAAAAATATGTAAAAAGATCTAAAACAAAATTTTTTCGTTTAAGATGTCATTTTCAATCAAATATACTTTGAACATGTTTCGTGAAAAATTATCTATCGCGTGCGATAAATTTTTCAAACTCAACTTTCTCGAAAACGAAACATCTTACAGAAAAATTTTATTCTACATTTTTTACTCATTTCATACATGGAATAATCTGTTGATCATTTTCTTCTGTGACGTTTAGAATTAACTAAATTCAAGTACACATTTCGATAAATTTCCAAATTCGAATTTTCTCGAATATGAAGGTCTTAATTTAATATAAAAAATTTTCTTTCTTTTTTGATTCATTTTTACGTATAGAATCACTCTTTGCTCTACTTCTCATAGAACACCCTATATAGACGATAACTATTCGTTCACCAAATTAAATTACATTAAATTACAGAAATCTTTCTTCTTTTACTGTCCATTTGAATTCCATTTACATTACAAATTACTTTTTTTAAAATTCAAATGTTTTACAATTCTAACAAAGAGATAACAAAAACTGTGAAATCTCGAATGTGTTAACCATGTATGTTTATTCGACGCTATGGTTACACTGGATGCATATACGGACGACAAATTTGTCATAGATATTAACGTACATTTTTCCATGCTTTGTTTTAATTTTGATATAATAACAAATATATGTATAAAAATTGTAAGAAAGGTTTAGAATTTTAAATAAACAACGTAGATTCAATAATAATTTTCATTATGTAATTAAGCATGATATAATACTATATACGATCACGAGCATGATAATGCTATATATTTAAAGAAAATTGTTTACTCATTCTACAAGAATTAATTAATTACTTAAAAAATGAATGATTTGATATGATAAAATCGAATTCAAAATACTTTTGCCAGTATTTGATATATGTATTTCAATAGAGTAAAATATTTGCATACAATTGAATAAAATATATTATATATATAATGTAATAGCTCTATATATATATATATATATATATATATATATATATATGTTTAAAACGATATATTATACGATTTTAAAATAATAATTTCGAAATTCCGAAATTATTCAATTATTTAATTATTATTCGCAACTCTACTATCTTATTGCAATGACATTCTTCATAAGATGTGAAAGTTTAAGGAATACAATTATGTATGTATTATGACTTTAAGAGAGAATTATGTATTGGTACACTGTGTCGCAGATGAAGCGTATTTAGGACAAATACTAAAACCAAGATTGACCTGTTTTATTAGAATTGAATATTTTATCGACACTACAATAGATTGCAAATAATCTGATTAATCTAAAACTGTTCTTTGCAATTGAAAGATTCTTCGTGGCGTTTCCTCGAAAAATGTCCTTTTTTCTTTTATGCAATAAAAGGATTTAGAATCTATAGATTTGACATTATATGCAGATTTTTATGCACTAACAGGAAATTTGAAGATGCAAAATTGCAAATCGTATGAAAAAATATATAAAATATCTAAAGTATAGTACTTTCTATGATTTATATTTATAATATTTCAATTCTATTATATAAAGTGCGTCGGAATAACGTATAATAGTATTAAGCCTCTAACAAGTACTAGAAACTTAATTCAAATATTAAATAATTATAGACACAAAGTACAAATAAATATCCTCATGAAAAAAGACACAACTTGAAAAAAATATTCAAAAGAAGCGAAAAATTAGTTTTGAACAAAATTAAATATTGTTTATTTATTATTTTGATAAATAAATATTGAATTAAAGAAACAACATAATTCAACGTAATACACTTCTTATCTTATCAATAAACATATGTTTGCAATTATAACAAAGACAAAATTCAAGACAAAATTCAAGAGATATTTATAGAATACAACGTACTCTTGCAGAGTTCTATATTTATAGAACACAGCATACTATGAATCAGAGAAAACAATACAATTTCTCTTTCCCGGTCAAATTATAAAAATTAACGAATAAGATTTTCATAATTAATGGACTATCTCTGGATATTTTTATAATGATAATTCGAAAATCGTGCATCACTATTTTCGCAGAAAAAAAAAAAAAAAACAGTCAATATAGAAAAACAATAATGTAAGAGAATAACGTAGATAAATGTCATTTAAAATGGAATGCACATGTCATAGACGGTGTACAAACATGTTGGCAAGCGTGACACAGGTGTGTACCATAGTTGTTACACGTGCACCAAGATGATGTCATTATTTTCCACTAATATTTCCATGTTTGGAATTTCGTAACGGCGTTCTATATATAGTTGTGCCTATCGATAGATTTCAACTGACTTCTCTCTACCCTTATAATTTTTATACTTTTTAAAGTTAGCGATTAACAGTAAGGTGGAACTGATTTAAAACATATCGTACTTTCAAAATCTCATATTTTTATCAAAACACGTTTTTTTCTTCTGAATAAGTTACTTGGAAATAAAAGATTTAATTTAACTATATTTATATGAAGGAAACAAATGCATTTCATTTACAATGAAAACTACTATTATAATATATATTATATTATATAGTTCAAATTTCCAGATTTATGTTCAATTTAATCATATAGAAAATCAAACATATATTACATTTGCTGATGGTTTAAAAGGAGTACCAAATTATGTACGTAATAATTATATAATAATTACACTTAATACAGGAAATTAAAGATATATAATAAAATAATAAAGATTTCCAGTGTTCTAAAATAAGAATACTAAATCTCATTAATAATACGAACAGAAGTTCTTTAAATTAATCAATATTTATTCTCAATTGTTAATATAATATTAATATAATATATATAATGATTATTAATATAATATGAAAATATACAAATTTGATAGATTTGTCACGCAGTATGAAATATTGCTCACTCGTATGAAATGTTTTTAAAAATATATGTAACATGTGTATTTAAATATAAATCTTTAATATTTGTAGATATTATGTTAGTGTACATATAAATATAAATATATCATCATTGAATTACTTAAAAAAATTTTAATAAAGAAAATTTATTGCGTTATTAGTTTTCATGTGAAAACAATTTAAGAAACAATATCATATCTCATACTTTGAAATCTTTTTAAATAAATAACGAATAAGTTACTGTTGCCAATTATATATTCATAAATATCCAAATATTTCCTTTATTAATTAATTATTTCTTTTAAATATGTATTATTTGTATCAGTATAAAGACATCCGAAAATCCTGGACTATGCTATTGTTGCGTAGTAATTAATTTGTTTAAATAAAAATTTAACTAACGATTCGATACGACAAAACTTGTGCCTGAAATAGTTACTAATCTCAAATTCATTTAGATTAAAGCGAAGCTATAGTATAGTAGATACAATATGATATAGAATTTCTATAGTATGATATAACTTCTACATGATACATAACTTTTATAAAAGAACACAATCAGTACAAGAATATATTTAATTTATCGATAACTCATCTATATCAACATAATCAACGAACTTGATAATTTATTCACTTATTATAATTCATTAATTTATTCACAACTTTAAAAAAAGAAATAAAAATATTATATATATAATAATAACAAAAGGAAACAAAAATATTTGTATATCATATATAACAGATGTCTAATAAATTTGTAACTGTTAAATAAACGTATCTAATATGAATTACTAGAATAAACAAAGAAAAATTTCGGGAAATTATTGACTACTTAAAATAAATCAGCACTACTATACTATAATATTATATCATATATACACAGTAGAAATGAATGCACAATGAATGAATATATAAATACATACTGCACATATATAATATATAATAAATAACGCACTGTGCGCGTTATACGCTCTTTTCTTTCTTCTTTTTTTTTTATTCCACAATATGTACACGTGAAAAATGAATTTGGACAAATTCTTTTCATTCGAAAAAGTTCGATTTATCACTTTGTTTCCAAACTGCTGCTTTTAGAACAGTTCACATCCTTCGAAACCTAAGCTCGTCGAGGACACGTTCGAATTATATACCGATACCACCAACCGGAACACCATCCACGCCTCTTTGGATTCCAATCTAAACAATCGGCAGGCCACCCTCGTTGAGAAGGGAATAGCATTGTTTGGGATTTAGACCTCAAGATTTTCTTCCGATAAGAATTTCCTCCAAAGAGTTCTAGGAAAAGCTTCTCGAAAATAGATTTACCGATAGCGGCTGTCGAAGATATTACGTTAAGAAACACATCCTATAACTTCATTCGCGCGCATTTCTCGATGTATCTAAATGAGAATTTTAGTAAGTTTCCATTCAAAAGTCCGAAACATATTAATTTCATACGGTTAACAATTCATACAATCAGAATGAGGTAGATATTTATAGAACAATGATTTCTGAGGCATAGATTTCCTGTATTTCAAATACGAAATCTTTACGAATGTCTTATAAATATCTTAATATAAATTTATCTTCGTATAAATCTACACTGTATACATATAGAACTAATTTATTTATGTACGTGCATTTATTTCTAATAAATATCTTGAGAGAAGAATGAAGAACCTATGTAAATTTTCGAAACTTGAAACGCTGATTTCATTTTAAGAGAAATTTCTATTTTTTATCGGCCACAATTAAACAAAATGCAAATAAAAAAAAAAACATAACAACAATATGTAATTTAGATTCTTATCTAAGAACACCAACATCCGAATCTCTCTGGATCTATGTCTTTTTGTGAAATAAATGTGCTGAATAATTTTTCAAAATCATTACCTTTGATGGTAGTGTAATAAGATTTCTTTTTTATAATTTCTTCATTTGATATTCGGATATTTTGCATTATTTTTCCAGAATTACGCTGGATGGCGCAGCTACTTACATCCCTAAAAACAAAAACGAACATCGTGTTCACGATCAAATATTCTTTATTTACGCTGAAAATAGTTCTTTATTCGTTGATATTATACGTTTTCGATGAATTTCCTAATTCCCGCTGTTCCCTATCAATTGGGCGAAAATTAGCAGACTGTCATAGATCATCTGCGCGAAAACTGCAACAATGTGTTCAATTTCAAACGGAAACTTACCACACCTTCTTATCTAAGTTTCGAGAATTTCGAATCGAAAAGACACACAAGGGATCGAATTCTCGAAAGCTCGATGATTTTCCTCGAAGGAGGATACTTCGAAATCTGGACAGCTAATCTTCACACAGCTGTCAATAAGGCAACAAAAGAAAGTGAAAACGAAAGGGATTCATTTAGTTTGTAGTAAAATAGAAACGTCATCCGTGTGTATTTTTAGGTGGAAGGGCCAACATCGGAACGGTTTTCAGTTATTATCGTATCGGTTAGTTTCACAATTCTACGGGATAATGTGGCGCAACGCGCGTTACACCTGTTTCGAAACGGAAACGAAAGGAAGAATCTGGAAAAAGCCTTCGGGACATGGTTTACTGTTGGCGCGAACCTCAACAGTCTGGCAGACTGTCGCGGCCAGGGTCAACCACTTGTAGAATCCTGGCAACTGCAGGCAGACTACGACCGCAAAACGCCTAGCTTGAAATACCAGCCACACACAAGAAGGCGCAGAGACGCAGACGGACGCGAACACGGCGAAAGATAATCGCGAATCGAAATTCCTGCAGCGTCGTGCCAAAAATTCCACGCGATTGTTGCGTCCTTTGTTTTCACTGTCAATGACCGAATCACTCGGTCCCGTTCATCTATTGTACTGATGTTTTTTAATCGCAGTTTAACCACGGATGAAAGACGCTTGAAGATGTATGTACCTGGTTCCACCTTTTTCAGCCACACAGGTATTTAGAACGATCGAAAGTGGAAATTCTTGTAAATATATTCGTTTCCTGTACGAAGCTGTTTTTTGCAAATATAACGTTAATTTAACGGCCATACGGTAAATACACATGATTTTTTAAAATATTTGAATAAATATTTTTTTAAATATACGTATACAGACGTACATACGTATGTGTGATTTTAAACTGTGTATACGTACGTGCCTCATCTTTCTTTAAAAGATAATTGTAAATAATTTAAATCTTTTTGATAAATAATTTTAAAAAAATACATACATGTTAGCTGTTTTTTACAAATATAACGTTAATTTAACGGCCATACGGTAAATACACATAATTTTTTAAAATATTTGAATAAATATTTTTTTAAATATACGTATACAGACGTACATACGTATGTGTGATTTTAAACTGTGTATACGTACGTGCCTCATCTTTCTTTAAAAGATAATTGTAAATAATTTAAATCTTTTTGATAAATAATTTTAAAAAAATACATACATGTTAGCTGTTTTTTACAAATATAACGTTAATTTAACGGCCATACGGTAAATACACATAATTTTTTAAAATATTTGAATAAATATTTTTTTAAATATATACGTATACAGACGTACATACGTATGTGTGATTTTAAACTGTGTATACGTACGTGCCTCATCTTTCTTTAAAAGATAATTGTAAATAATTTAAATCTTTATAAATGACTGTTCTCCGATTTTGATAAATAATTTTAAAAAAATACATACATGTTAGATGACGAAATGTATTCTCGATTGAATTTTTGAAAATGATTTCTCAAATTTTCAAAATTCAATAAAATAGCAAAAAAAAAAATGTACTTCATGTTTTAAAGAGTTGTAAATATCAATCTTCAATGATGAATTTAATTATTAAAAAAAATTTTCCATATTTTTATAAATGTCTGAAGCTTTGAACAATTTTTTTTTTTAAGAAAAAATATCTTCATTTTTTCATTTGCTACATGATTTAAGATGTCTTTGAAAAAAAAAATGAACTTGGAACTATCAAAGTAGAAGTTACAAGATTGAAAATAATCCCAAGTGGATTGTTGCATGACTTTCTTTTTCACAAAGTTGTAACAATTTTAAATATCGATAAATTTAAAATGGCGAGTGTCCAAATACTTACGCGAATCTGTGTATTTGTACCTTGACAAATTTGTATAAGTGAAACTTTCCTTCTGTGCGTATAAATATGTTGCGTATAATTGGAAACATGAAAAAATATGAAGAATGTATCAGTGAATCTTCGAAATATAGATATATACCATTAATTTATTCATGTAATATTTGTTCATGTAGAATTTGTCAAAACACGCTAATCATTGAAATTTCTTAAATTATTTATTGAGTATAGTTTTATTCTTTTTCTTCTTCTCTTTCAATTGATAAAGTAAAAGATTAAATATTGCTTAAAATACTAAAATAAATTTTAGTATTGACTCATTATTTAAAAATATTATAGACAAGTTAGACTAGTTATCGGAAAAATAGAAAATTATTCACTGTCAGAAATGACTTTAACAAATTTACAAGGCATCTTGGAATGTAATTTTACATGTAAAAATGAGTCGAAAAAAAAATAAGACTTTTTTGTCCGAAACTTCCTTTTTAAAAAAATCGATTTTGGATATCTTTTTAAATGTACTTGAAATAAACTGATTTTTGAACTAAACAAAAGTATTCTACGTGGGAAAATAAATAAAAAATGTAGAATAAAATTTTTTCATACGATGTTTTATTCCCGAAAAGATTAAATTTATCAAGTATATCAAGGCAATTTTTAACGAAACGTGTTCATGAATTCTTAAACAAAAATATGTTATTCTACGTATTTTACTTATTTTTGTAATATTTTGTCGATTATTCTCGATAAATCATCTACGAAATTAACCAAATTCAAGTATGCTTGACAAATTTTCAAACTCCATTTCGTCAAAAACGGAGGTTTAACTCTTCGAATATTTCATCTGTATTAGAATATTGTGTAAATAATTTTATAATAATCTATATAAATAATTTTATAAACTAGTTTATTTATTAGAGGTCCAAAGAGAATAACATATTACAATATATTGAATAAATACGTCAAAATAAATACATATTTGTTTAAAGATAAATGCACGCTTCACTTATTATATTCACACCACATTCAGTATTAAACTTTTAGACTTTTAATGTTCCAGATTTTTAATATTAAGCACTCAATAAGTTAATAAAAAAAATTTTGTTCTTTTTCGATTCATTTTTATATTTAGATTTGAGATGAGAAGATTAGGAAGAGTGGATTGTCCATGAATCGATACTCTGTATTTGAAAGATATACATATATATATATATACATATATACATATACATATATATATATATATATATATATATAATACAATATATATACATATTAATATTCAACTTAAAGTGAATTTCAGCGAATGAAAGTTACTCGTATCATTTACAAAAGAAATTATCACGCTAATTTTCACGTTATTTTAGGTCCAATGAAAGTCCATAGATTTCTCACAAAAGCGTTCGTCTTCATACGTATAATTAATCTGTATAGTAATCTATATTCCCTTCATTCGGTAGTTATTCTCGTGATGTCCCACAGGTTCAAGGTAAGACTTGTTACTTGACATTTACAAAAGCATACGAAGGTACGAGTATTCACGAGATTCGATAGAAAATTGTCGATATTTTTTTAAATATTTAATATATAATTATATCGATATTTTTAATATATAATTGTATCGATATTTTTTTAATATTTAATATATAATTTTTTTAATCGATTGTAATAAACCGAGGAACTTCGTGAACTTTAACCGGCTCATTTTAAAAAAGCCTCATTTTGAAGCCCCTGCCATAGTTTTTTCATCAAAGATGCAGCAGGTAAGAACGTTTGCGTAGGTTTAAAATCGCATCGAGGTCATTAGCGACTAGGTGCCTATATCGTATTCATATTTTGTGACATAGGTTTGTATCCACGAAAAACTGGAGCATTTTCTTCAAATGATTTTGGGATGTCAGAGCAGTGATAAAACTAATCCTCAAGTCTTCTCTACAGCTCGAAGTTTGTGTTTCTTCAATATAAAATGTATCGGACTGTGGGAGATTTTTGGCATCTGTTGCAGAAGCGAGGGTCCGTGTTCACGGGTTATTTTGGTATGTCCTGTTCTTAATCGGGCTAGTATAGCTCTTTCTTCTTTTGGTTAATGCGCTGAAAGGAATTTCTTAGTCGAAGTCATTTACTACATTGTGGATCTTTGTCCATAGTCCACAGTTTGTCCATTCGTCCTTAGTTTTTGCTTGATGTATGAGTTTGTTCTTGATATGAGATATTTGTGATTCGCTAAGATTCGCTTAGGATGCTTCTTTTGCAGTCAGATCTGCCATTTCGTTTCCAGTGAGGGTTATCCAGACTATTGTCACGTTTTTCTTCAAATTGTAGAGTTCAGTGTAGATTGTAAAAACGTTTATGATCGTTGTTTTTGTCCTTTTTCATTGGATTTGACAGGGCTTTGGTTATTCTCATCGAATCAATATAGATCATGTTACTCGTACGAGCGTTCGTTTGGATATGTATTGGATGTGCTTCTGCTGAGTATATGATCATTTAAGAGGCAAGGCGCTTTTGGATTGTCTTGGCGCTTTCGGTTATGATGGCATATTCTATTTCTTCTTTCAATCTGTATAGATTTTATGGTAGTGGTTGAATTTTTTGATTAAGTTCCGTTAAATTCATAATTTGGTTTTGTGCTCGTGGCCCGATTTGTCCTTTCTCGGGATATCCGCTTGATTAATTTCAGAAGTTTTCGTAAGAATGTTAGGATTTTTTTGTCGTATAATTTCTAACGTCCAAAAAAAGAAAAAGTGTAAAGGAGAAATGAAAAAGTAAAGATAAGATTCTCTTCTCGAAAATTGTAAAAATTCAAACATCTCAAACACGTTGCCTATATGGCCCACGCGGCGTGGCGATCATTTTTACCGACTGAATGTCATGGCCAGCGGTGCGTGATTCATCAAATTAGAACTTTTCAAACATTTGTGTTTAGAAGACGCAAATTTTAAGAAAATTCCAACTAGCAGCCCTATAAATTTTAATCAGTCTCAAGTTGAATGAGATTTTCCGCATCATACGGTTGCGTATTATGTCACAAACACGTGCGTACCAGAAGTAGTATTTTGTAAAAAGTATCACATAGTGGAGCAATTTCCACGCGAGTTCACCCTCATGGGTAACAATAAGATATTCTGGAAAATATGTTTCATACTTTCCAAACATATCCATACTCTCCCATACTTTCTGATTGCTCTTAACACATCCGCCGATCCTCAAAGTTCGTTTGGAAAGGGTAACATAAGATCTGAGGATATTAAGAAGATAAGGAAAAGAAAGTTTAGAAAGAAGAAAATGATTCGTAACTAGCAGTGGCTTCAACATTCTCCAAGTTTTTTTCTTTCTCTCCTCATTATCAAACATGGCATTGCAAATTGAAAATTTTTCGAATAATAATTCTCGACGTGTTCATTCTCGCAAGTTAAAGCGAAATGCCGTAGAAATACACGAATAAATTTCTTCTGAAGATTTTTCAGCAGACGTTTCAAAATAATATCTTTTCATCATCTTTCTTCAGTCGGCCGCAATATGATTTTATGTTGTCTTATCTTCAATAACGAAGAAGAAGATGAATTCAATACAACTACTTCTCATAGAGACTGATCTAATACTATGAATGGAAACCAAGACTCATATCTTTCGTTGATAAACCTAGTTTCAAATTATTAAATCGAAATATTGAGAATATAAAAGACATTTATTTATTGTTACTAAATAAATGAAATCTTCGAGATTGTAGTTAAAGAAACTAATCGATATGCGGAGAAAGTTTTGTCAGACAAACCATCGTCGAGTTTAAATGGAATGGAAACCGACAAACAAAAACGAGATAAAAATATATTTTTTGGGCTCGTCATGTGGATGGGGATAGTAAAACTTTCCGATGTTCACCCATATTGCACAATAATGTCAAGAAATCGTTTCGAACTCCTAATGCGAATGTTGCATTTCATTGTGATAATGAAAATCAAAACGACTGGCTGAATAAAATTAGCGAAATAATCGATATATGTTAAACGAAAAATTTTCAAAAATATTGTAATGCAGGCCAAATTGTTTGCGTGGATGATTTCTGTACATTTTCAAACAATACGTAAAACAAACACGACACAAGTACGGTATAAAAGTATTTGAATTATGTTCGGCTCTATCACTTTTCAAATTCACTGTGGAATAAAAACAGATGCGGAGAAAACGCATGCCTGCAAATGTAGTTGTGCAAGAATATATTCGATAAGGGTCATGCTTAATTAATTCACAAATATCGAATTAGCAAAAATATTAATTGCTGAAGATACTCATCTAATGGGAACGATTTCGAGAGATTTGCTGGCA
Organism: Tetragonula carbonaria; assembly: GCA_032399595.1. Classification (NCBI taxonomy): domain Eukaryota; kingdom Metazoa; phylum Arthropoda; class Insecta; order Hymenoptera; family Apidae; genus Tetragonula; species Tetragonula carbonaria. Next base: position 23,235,017 of record JAUCRC010000001.1, on the reverse strand, counting down.
AAAAAAAATTGGAAATGAATACATCGCTAAAGGAAGTAAAGATGGATTAACATTACTAAGATGGAAAGACAACCGAGATATCCTTTTATTATCAACTCTGACGAAACTCGTCGTATAGAAAAATGAAATGATCGCGTAAAATCAAGAATTATTGTAACGAAGGAAGCCCTATACCAGAGATTTGATCAATCGTACGACAATCCTTTAATGGCAAATTAAATAGAAAAATTACACGATGAACTTTGTTTACACAGCTATTGTAAATGCATGGATTATATATAATAGTATTACACGTAATAAAATATTAAGATTCGAATTGAAGAAACAATTAGTTATGTTCTGCAATCTATAACACCAAAAAGAAATCGTCATGAAATGAAAAAAGAAAGGAAGGGAACTTCAATTCGGTAAGGAGATACTGTAAAATTTGTTATCAAAATAACGTTAAAAAAATTTGGCGCACAATCGACTAAAAAATTGCACCATAAAAGTTATAACATTCTTGTGGCAATTGTTTCAATAAACTGCATTTATGTTTATCATGTTTCAACAAAATTCATCGAAATATATCTTTGCGTTGGAAAACAAATAATTATTATTTAATATTATCTATCAAGTATTAAATATTATTATAATTCATACAATAAATTATTATAAATTTGATATTATTTTTTATTATTTAGTATTATTGTAACATAAACAATAATATTAAAAATATTTTATTTCAAATTAATTTTGACATCATTAAAGAATATTATGTAAGAGCATGCGTGTAAGAGCATGCGTGGTAGAGTAAATGTTCAACTATGTGTTTGTTAAAATAATACCTTACAATTAAATTTCTTACTTTGTTCTGTAGTGCATCTTAAACTCCACATATTTTTCTCGATAATTATCTATAATAGTGCACTATTTCTGCACTATTATAAAAATTGTATGCTTTGGAAGAAACACTATTACTCGTAATAGCATATATTCCACGCGGCCTAAACGGCGAGTAAAATAAAAATCGATCCGGCACGAAACGCGCTAAACTCACTGAAGAATTTTTTTTATGATCTTGAAACGCTTCGCTTTATCCCATAAAACTTATTGTATAATTTTTTTATCTTTTTATTTTTTACAGATAAACGACAAAAATTCAGGAAATCCTAATATTTCTACCTGTTGCATAATGTAAAAACATATTTTAAAAAATGCGATCTTAGTGCTGTCGAAGTTGATACTTCACTCTTTTTTCACGAATTTAAAATGTCGAGTCTACATTTTTCTATAACAGTAGTTTTAAACTAAATCTATGATAAATGCATTTTTGTAATTATATTATTCAATGTAGTATATTCTATAAATTCTATAAGTTTCTTTCTACGATAAATGTGTTCTTATAATTATATTTTATTTGAATGTTCCTTTAATGAAAAATACTGTGTGAATAATGAGAAACTTAATTTCTACAAATTTGTCGATTTTCTTAGATATTAGATGCGAGATAGCATTAAATATCAATGAATAAACAATTGTCTTAATTCTAATCAAGTTCCTAATGATGATACTATCGAAAGAATCCATAAAAATTAAACAAACTTTACGAACATCTTCTTTTTGTATAGATGTATAAAAGTATTTGCATATCGTGTCTATATTTTGTTTCGTATTTTGATATTTTTTTTAAATAAAAACTTACAGTTATAAACTCTAATATTATAATTATAAAATACTATAATTTTTATTTTATTTTATTTGAATTTTATGAAATACATGCAGTGCTGTCTCAGAACATTGCAACATTTATCCTAATTGACGAAGAAAGTAAAATAAGACACTGATTCGAAAATATACTGCCCACAAAAATTAGGGGATGTTTCAAAATATCGCTTCAATGAATGCGAAGCGATAAAAAACAAGAAGCATTTGATTTTCTAAAACAAAAACATCAGAAAAGCAAACGACAAGTCAAAGAAAGTTGTTCGATTTTGTCGTTTGTATTTCTGATGTTTTTGTTTAATAAAGAAAAAAAATCAAATTTATCGCTTCATATTCATTTTGAAATATCCCCTAATTTTTGTGAACAATGTATTATCTTGTTCATTCATTCTGGCGTATTGGCCCATTTTTCATTTAATTCTGTAGAAAATTTTTTACGAAGACTATTAAACTATCGCTAGAATTATACTCCAGGATCTTAGTAATGAAACAGCTCGCTTACAATAATTATAATTGATTCAGATGATTAAATAACGAATTTGTGAATATTAATTTTAACAAATGTGCAGCGAGTGTTCATTCACTCTAGGCGCAATTACCAACTCTGAATAGGCATCGTATATCTCGAAATCTCTGATTGTTTCTAATCTCTCGAACACCGATATACTTTGTACTAAATAACATTTAGAAACACGTGAGACATCACAGTGCGTGTAATCGATGTATAGGAGAAAGCTGCTTACGAGGTCATCAAGAGTTAGGTCGTCGCATTGCGGAAATTTCAGAAGCGTTTAAATCATAAATGTTAATTTCATTTTCATGCGTGTACGTATATATGCATGATATGTTACATAGAAAATCGTGGTCTATTATGTATCTCAACTTGTATGCACTATAAGTACGTACTCACGGAAGTACTCTTCAACCACGTGAATATAACAGTATGTGATCACGATATCGCAATATTATAACGATTGTTTTCTCACGTACTTCATCAGTAATTAGGAAACAACTGGTAAATGCATATTGTTGAACGGACGCAAATTAACAAACACCATTTTCCGATAAAGAGAGAAATACTGAAATATTTCGAATTCTCGTTTCCTTCTTAACGAGTATTTTCTTAAGAAGTAAGTAGCACCAAAGTTTCTCAGTTGAAGTACATACATAATTTTATATAATAACAGCAGTTGTTTAAAAATAATAAATCACCTGAATATAATTTTGTAAACCTTCTAGATAGTGCAGCAACTGAAATGGGCACTACGTCCTAAATTAAATTATTTAATTAACTTTATTTGCGTATGAAAATTTAGCTTTAGATGTAATGATAAGCGTCAACGAGAATATTATAAATTTTATAAATTCATTTCACATTTTATTATTGCGTACAGTTCGAATACTAAACTGTTTGATTCCTAGAAAATTATTAATATTTAAACTAAATTAAAATTAAATCTTGAAGAAAAAATCGTATTTAAGATAAGATAATTAAAAATAATGTGTAAAAATGTTGGAAATCCTATTTCTTAAATAAATGTATAGAATCAAAAATATATTGACGTTTATTTACTATTTTCCAAAATATGTATAACGAATGCTTTGTAAATTTTTAATTTCAAAAATAATATCTTTCTGATATGATTCGTTTAATTTCTTTAAAATTTTCTTTTGTTAATAAGTTTTTATACAGTGCACAACTATGTTACAAACGTAATCAACAAGCATCCTTACTCTTGTGACTTATTAAAAATTAACGACAACATATTATAGCCATCATATTATAGATAAGATCTAAGATGTCGAAATATGAATAGTAGATTGAAATGTAAAAAATGGAAATAAAATGGGGGTAAATTTTTTAAATTTTTCATCCCGTTTCAATTTTTATAAAACTGGCTTCTACGCTGGAGATTATACGATCCTCTTCCTTATATCATTACTGCAAATTATTCGTTTACGTAATTTGCTAAAAATTTTGATTTTGGACTAACATTTAAAAAACTGTGAAAAATCAACGACAGTCATAAAATTCATGTTACGCATGGTGATCGAGAAATATTCGCCTGGAATGTGTATGTGATATACATATACGTATATATCGTTTACGTTAATGTGAGGGCAATAAATGTATGTATCATTCGTTCCAAGCTTGGCTGCTTCATGTGCCAAGTGAGGCTCGTGTTACACGGAAATCCGAAACCCAGAACACACTTTCAACCTGACGCTGGACGCCTGTTCCATTGACGAAACTATGTTTCGAAGATGGTTAAATGAAGAAAAGAGAAAGATAGAACCGGAAAATACGTACACGCGTGGTTAAACGCGTTCTACAGCTGACGTTCTCGATACTCCTTCTAAATTCGAATATCCTTCATTCACGTTTTCATTTCGTCCGCGTAATCGATTTGTGTATCTACCATTATGTTTGTATACTGACCGATGCAATATTTTTATATCAGCATCCCTTCAAGCATTGAATGCAGGCGTCCATGCTTTATTGTTTCGCACATACAACATACTTTGCGTTAATATTGCAAATTGTGCAAATACTGCAATACGTGCATTATATCGATGTACCTAATTGTATAAGGATCAAATACTTGAAATCTTATACAATTATATAACTCAGGTGAAAGATGGAATAATAAAATAAATAAAATAAAATAATAGAATAATAATAGAATAATAATAGAATAATAAAATAAATAAATAAAATAAAATAAAATAAAACATTGAACGAATCTATGAAATTTTCTTTCATAGCCCTGATGTTGAAAAAATATAATTTAGCAATGCATATTTGTTGAAATGAATCGCAAATGAAATATTGCATTAAGGCAACATTGGTCTTTTTACGAGTTGAAGTTTGTGAAATTTGGTTTAATCGCTGCCACTGAATACACACTTTATAATAGAACTCCGTTTATGTGAACAAATGTGTATAAAGAAGTTCATATAATAGGAATTTATCGATTTTCTCCTCTATTAATGATTTTTCGTTCATATAATAAAAGTTCAGCTTCAAATAAACCAACAAAAGTTTGTTCAATCAGATATTCATTAAAATTTCACTGAAATAAATGTAGTTATATAAATACATACGACAGAAATTAAAAATGAAATACAAATAAATAGTTTGCATCGAATGTTAATAATTTGCATCAAAAGAACTGATGAAAATATGGCTTTAATGATTTTATTATGGAAATATAACTATAAAACTCTTGTATGAAAAATGAATTATTTAATTAACAATTATTAAGGAGTTTTGAAGTATTCCTTAAATAATAAAATTTTGTACGTATATACGTACATATATCTAGAGTAATTTATTATTTAATTTTCCGATAGATAAAAAATTGTTTTTTTATAGCTTTTATAGTTTTTTTTATATCTTAACGTGGTTTATTAAAACTTTTTAAAATAAATAATATAATTAAAATAAATCAATGATCGGTAAATATGTACATATAAGAAGGATATTTTTACTGTTGCAAATATTGTTTCTTCATCTTCTTTAAAACATTAAAGTATTTATAATCTATGCAAGGCATAAAATATCTAGCAAACATATTTACATTTTTCATTAAAAAACAGAAAATATGTAACATGCATTTTAGTATATAAAATATATACACATATAACTAATCAAACTAATACATTAGCTATAGAAAAGCTTGTTCAACGTAGCTTTGGTTTCAGTTTGATTTAACTAAAAAGATTTATAAATTAAGTTACAACGTGCTAAAGTACGTATAATCAATTTTTATTTTAACAAGGTGAACACCTGAGTCAGAAAATAAACGGTTATAAAATTGCGTGTCCCATTACACGCTTACATATCACCTGATTAACATCCGATTACCAGTCAATAAGACACGGATAATTTAATACATAAAATAAAATATAATACACATCTCTAATCATCATTAATTAAATGTAATTATAATAGGAAAAGCAAAAATTGTATCTTTCAAATTACATCTACCGTCCTATTTTAAGTTTCATATATGACTTAGAATTTGAAATTTTCATGAACAATAATTTTGGAAATATATGTGTATATATTACGCACATATATTCCATATATATTATACACATATTATATACATATATTATGTATTAATAACACATATATGAACTTACAATTGAAGATATAGATAATTATACATATGTATAATTATAACTGAAATGTATATTAAAAATTTTTGGTAGAAATGCTATGATTATCATTTAATAAAATACTCTTATAGTTATACTCATACTTAAACACTCTTATAAATATTTTTATCGTACAAATACTTTTTACAAATACATTGTAAATACTTCTATTGTACATATGGACACACACACACACATTTCAATTATTATATATTGAATATTACTCTTGAAATAAATATAAAACGTGAAACTATCTGGACGATTATTGTTTTTCGACCCTTCTCTGCCCCTTTATTTTTCCCTCTTCCACGTATTTCTTTTTTTCTCTCTATCTTTTCTTTCTTCTTCTCTCGCTTGTACAAGAACTAAAAATTTGCACTTTCGTATTCTCTATCAAGCCACAAATAACGACACTAACAAAGAAATTTTACAATTATTTTGAAATTTGAAACTCTTTCTGAGCGAACGGATATTTTTAATTGTGGAATTCTTTTTTTAAATATTTCATAGAAATGTACTTAACTTACAATGTGTACTGCGTATCAACAAATATTTTAAAGTATGTGCGTTCTAATCTACTGATGATATGCAATTAATTTAAAAACATGCAATTTATAACAGTAGATCAAAATTTTGTTTCCACTGCACAATGTGTTAATCATTAACACTAGAACTACCACACCAGCACAAAATGACTGGTTTACACAATTTTATTTTAAAATTTCTATTTCACGTTAGAATTTTTTCCCCGCAACGATGCAATGACTTTTACAGTGATAACTAAAGAAATAATATAATGAATTTTATTTTATTTTTATTTATTAGAAATCAAAATAATTTTGATAGAAATAACTTCGTCTTAACTGTCGGTAGTTCTAATGTTAAAAACGAATTATTAGCAAACAAAAAAGGGAAATTTGTTTGTTTTTATTAAATTAACTGAATATAATATACTAATTATGTATACCTGTATTCTGCTGTCAATGTAAAAGTTACAAATTACAAATTACGAATTTGCTACAATTTTTTACAATACAACGTTGACATATCTTAGTAATCCTAAAATTTAACTTCGATGCACAATCATCTTTTATCTTCATCTCTGTGCAATCCAATCTCTGTGCGAAGTAAATTTAATAAAGATCCAGAAATTTTTCTTCAAGGTCGATCGTCCTGTAAACTCGTCAAATCGACTCGCCGATAAATCGTTGCGTTGGCGTTTGCACAACCCCAAAATTAAAAGGCGACGTTTATCGATGAAAAAGTATTTCTTCAGTGATACGCAGCGGTCGAAGAAGAGGCGAGAGGAGCAAAGAAGACGAAAGGAAGAGGCAGGTAAACCAGTTTCTTCTTGCTCGCAAGACCGTCGGCTCCTGATTCTTCACGTCTACCCTCGATTCAAGGATTCCCATGGTTGGTTTGAGCCTCTATCCTCAACCCATGGCACGTCTAACGGTCTTCTATTGTCCCTGGGGAAATCCCAATAGCGATCAGGAAGGGTCCCAAGGCCCACCGTCGGTGCGGTATTCTCGTATACTCTGCCAATCAGAAGATCAAGTCGACGGCAAGCTGCCTTGAAAAATTTCAGGAAGGTTTCCTTCAATTGCTGTGCCTTCTCTCTTCTTTCGTGACAAACTACTGTGACCAAACTACGTCACAGAGAGAAAAAAAGGAAGCGTGACCTCACGATCTCGACATCGATCGTCGCAGAGTATCGACGAAATTCGACCGATTCAATGGGAAAAAAATTAAACTAATGGCTGCTATTGTAACAGTTGCGCGGTGACACAGCGCTGACAAAAGAATCTTCCGTATCTTCAAATATCGCAGTAGGGTGGCAAAATTCCCGTGGAATTTACTCGAGCCGTGGGGAATTTACTACGAAGGGGAAGATACTAATTGAGCTTCTCGTAGTCGTTTTTGAAAAATGTGCATCCATATAATTTCATTGACACGTTGGTGGAGGGTTACATTTGCCATTACGACTGGTACGAGGAGACAAAGATCTCCTTCCTGTGCAGATGAAATATTGACATTGGACAACGCTCTTGACTTGGAATTTTAAGCGATAATTAAACTTTTTAATTCCAATGAATAAATTGATTGTCAAGTTCCCTAACTAATTTTATCCTTTTTTTAAATTTTATTTTCTATTCTTCGATGAAGCTAAATATTCGTAGTTGATGAAACTACGAAACAAGAAAATTGAAAAGTTCTTACAAAATATAGTAAATATGTACCTGCACAAAAATGTCTATTAAACGTCTGTATTTCACTGTTTATTGATGTACTGTTGATCGATGTTCACTTACATACCCGAATAAAAGAAAGCCACATTTCGTAAAGTACGTTACAACAGAAGTATACTTGTAAACCTTTCTTCACTCGTATTCTCGTGAAACAATATAGACCGATATTTCTTTTCAAATATTTCAATTATATACTATGAATTTTTGCCGATGGATTCGTCGACAGACGAGGAGCAGCATGTAACCGACCGATAGATACAGCATTGCCAGGCAGACTGCAACCAGCAAAGATGCATTGTGGCGGAACAGTGGAGTCAGTGTATATACATATGTACAATGGAGAGAGAAACCAGAGAGAAAGAAAGACGAATTCACGGAGAGAAGAAAGGAGAAGCGAGAAAGAGAATGGCAGGACTGGTGACCGAAGATCAGCAACGTAAGGAATATCCAAAAAGGGATGAAGCACAAGTACGAAAAGAGAAAGAGAAACGAGAGAAACGAAAAGGAACAAAGAAGGAGAAAAAAGGATAAAGCGAGCGGTAAAGAGAAAGAAAGGAGAAGAACAAGATGAATGACTTATGAGTTGGCGCGATGAGGAGGGCCAATAAAGAAACTATTCGCAAGAGGAAACAGAAGGGGAAATGAACGATGGAAAGAAAGAAGGAAAACGAGGAGAAGGAGAGGGCAGTCTGGATGACTGGAGAAAAGAGAGAAAGGGAAGAAACGAACTGCTGCTGCTGCTGCTGCTGCTGTTGCTCTTACACTACAACCGTACAAGACTTCCACGAATCGGGACCTCCACAGTCTTCTTTGCCAGTCTGTTGCTCACAGTCAGTCGAGGGAGCCCAGAGTACAGGCCTGAACTCACAGACGATATTATGGTTTAACTTCAAATTATTGTGCTCCTTATATGGCGACCCATCGTATATCACGGCACAGGCTGTTTAATCTTGCCAAAGGAGTCGACCTCGACTCCTCCAGGATGTGTCAGTGCCCTTGCGCATTTCCAGGACTTTTCTTACTTCTATACACTTATCTCTAATAACGGACGCGATTAAAGAGAAGTTGTCTTTCCATTTCCACGAGAAATGATCTCACAACTATATTTCGATTTCAATGAAGATGTCCAAGGTATCCCTCTTTCCCTTTTCATTGGTGTGTATCGTACTTCTTTTATTAGCTTATGCAAAACATGTCTTTGTAACAAACAACTGACAATAAGGTTAATATATACAAACGACGGTATTGATGATACATACAAGATAAATCATCAAATTATATACAAAATTTTTATGATAAATAATTAAGGTTAATGCATAAAGATTGATATTAATAATAGTGTATATTGTACATGTAACGTGAATTATAAGACAGTATTACAACACAAAAAAGCAGGAACGAAGAAATTTCAGACTAGTTTATGCCAGTTAATTTAGGTTATAGTTTAACTTTAACTTTTCATATTCTTATTTGCAAGTAGACTTGCAATTATCATTTTTTAATCCAATTGGAGATGTCGAATCATTTTATGGTTATTAACATTTTTTTTTCTTTTTATATATATATAAAATTAGTGGAATTAATATTAGATCACGGATCTGCATCAAGGGTAAATCCCTGCCGGGGATCAAAACCAGTCATCTGCCAAAAGAAAAGTAGTCATGTAGCAAGGTTTTTCCACAACCAGTTTTACTTGGCCCAGATACGATGTTAATATACTAGTCCAAGTGTACAAGATCGTCGAAATTTTTGTATTTCGATCTAGATATTTTCATAATTAGGAGAACTCTGAATGTGAAATTATCTACTGATACAAAATAACTTCCGTCTGAAATATTTACTTATACGAGATATTTGTCTGAACATGTTAAAATGGAATATCCAATATGTTGTAACGTGTATGATATAAATATTAACATTATTATTGTCATTGTCAAGTTCGCACAAAATATGATAATTCACACGTGCAAATTATATAATATATCTTTTTAAATATAATGTATATTTAAAAGTTTTCAATGATACAAAATTTTATAAAGGAAACTTTTTATATATCTGCACTCTTATTTATTTTTTTCTATACATTTGGTAAAATTTGAAACTTATTTAAAGATATTCTATGCAAAATAATCGAAGTTATCTTCATTTTACTCGATATTAAAAACTATTAAAGAAATAAGTATTTATTTCTAGTAAATTAAATTGTTACTTCTAGTAAATTAAATTGTTACATTATTTTTAAAATAAATAAATAATAAAATCATTTAATGAACAGATATGACATCGATTAGAATTGCAAAAGAAATTTTTTCTGAAAGAGAAATTTGCAGGAAAAACTAATACACATTGAAGTCTTTTTGGGTTTTTAGAAAATGAGAAAAGTTTCTGTAATGGATATAATTCATTTCAACAAAAAATTTTAAGTTCAGAGCAACTTAATGTTAATGTAATGTTCGAAGAAAAATGATAGCTACAACATAATACAAAAAGTTATAAAAGTTATAAATAACATATTTATAAAACTTTCAACACGACGTTAGAACAAATACATACATATGTTCCAATGATGAAATATTTTCCAGTTATAAATATTTTTGACATATCTTACTTTGATTTTGAATTTTATTGTAGAGAGCATTTGTATTTCAATAAATTCGTAGAAATTAATTTTTTCAGAAACAAAACCATATGAAGGGAAATTAATTTAACAGTGATAATAATATCTTTGCTCTAATAAGTAAAACATATTTTATTTAATCCACCACCTGTTAAATTTAATATCGATTTACGTATAATTGTATTTATTTCAGATCAATAATTTCAAAAACTTAAAGCTATATTACTATCAAAAACTAATTTACGAACCACTTAATGGAAAAATACTTTAATTAACTACACATATGCTCCCTTTGTTTGTATGTTGATCCTTCGTTAATATTATGTCAAATGATGACAATGCTTCAACTCATCATTACCTATGAATATAAATTTTATCATTGAAGAAATTAAAAGAGTCAGAGATTTCTGCGTGTTATCGATAACTTAAAAATCTTAAAAAATAAAATCATCATTTATATTTGTGATTTTAAAATTAAATGAACAAAATTAATCTTTATATATGTAAAAATATAATCTTTATATATTTATATGAAATGAGAATTAATTTTTATATATTTATATGAAATGAGAATTAATTTTTATATATTTATATGAAATGAGAATTAATTTTTATATATTTATATGAAATGAGAATTAATTTTTATATATGTAACTGTATTATTGTACGTAAAATTTTTTAAAAATTGCCCAAATGTTGTGATTTAAAATTTTTCTCTCTCATTAAAATAAATTAAAAGATATGTGTATAATTTATTATTAAAAATTAAAATTTTTTTTTTTTAATTAAAGAATGTTTTTAATGTGCTTTTAATGGCATGCTTTAATGATTTAAAACATGAATGCAAGCAAAAAGATATTAATTATATTGCGAGAAGAAAATTAGTTGCGATGTACTCATATAAAGACGCTGTAGTTTGATCATAGTTGTTTCACCTTTGTGGTTTCCGGAATAGAGATTTTACGTAGGTACTAAATAACTTCCGGCTTGTTACGTAGTCAATACACTATACCATATACATATTCCTATCGAGGGAATTATTAAACCGGATTCAAAGTTACACAGTCTCGATTTACAATTTTATATATAATAAATATATATAAATAATATTTTATATATTATAAATATATATAATTTATATATAATTTACTTTATATCACAACAAATTAGTAAGTTATAGTGACAAATTATGACATTTTAATATTATGAATAAAACTGGAATTGCCATTTCATTAATTATTATGAATTATAAAATATTATTACTAACAAAATATTATTTAATTAATGTAATAATTTTACTTAATTAATATTAATATAATTATTGTAAAATTCTCTTTCTCCTATCATCTTGTTTACTTCCATTTTATATGATCAGGGATAATAATCGCCTTCTTAGGAAACTTAAATTTAATTTATAAAATTGAATCAACACAAGTATTTAATGTAAATATAGAAAAAATAAATATTAGAAATTTTTAAACCTAGAATTATAAAATTAATTATAGTGAGGAGTTAATTAATAATTTACTGTTAAAAATAGTTGTAATTACTAAGTGATTCAAATGACTTTATATGAAGCATTGGAGTTACATAAAAAGTATAATTTGTCTCACAATAATTGTATTATGTATACAGTTTAATTTATAAAACATATAATGTATAAATAAATACAAAAATAAAAATACTTATTTCAAAATTAAATACTAATATATAATTTAAAATTTTAGATATTTCAGATATTTTAACTTTATTTTAAAACATGTTAGAAAGAAAGAAAATTTAAATATTATCTTTATTTTTAATCATTAAACTACGAATATTTATATATTTACAGATAATTTAAAAACAAAAATTTAAAACTGAATGCACATGTACAATACCTAGTATAGTAGAACTCCGTTTATATGAATTTCATTTATTTGAACCAAATTTTATTAAGTACTAATTAAATAAACTCTTACTAGTTGAATCCACTTATTTAAACTTGAACTTATTATGTGAACGAAAAATCTGCGACTAACTAAAAACTAATGGAAGAAAGAATTGATGGACAGAACCTATTATATGAACTCCAATTAGAAACTATTATATAAACTTGACATATCCATGTGGAGTTTTACTGTATTTAATAAAATTTTATTTAAATTGTATTTCTTTATATATGCTTTAAATATGCTATATTTGTAGTATAATATTAATTCTCAACTTCTTAGTTCATATTTATAAATATTTGTCAATTTTGAGATTGTAAAACGTATAACAGTACAAAGAAAAAATATATACGGTAATTTTCATTTTATAATTCTTAACCCATTTATTCTACTTCTTATCATGAACTAGAATATTCTGCGATTAATGTCTGCACAGATTTATCAAACGTAAAATAATCTGCGAGCTGCGACTAACTAAAAACTTTATATTTATTAATATATATTGTCCCTTGTATTATGATATAATCATTATATCATTATATATAATCGTTATATATTGATTATAATCAATAAGAATAATAAATCTTTAAATCGAGACAAATTAAGTATTTATATTTGATACGTCAGTCAAACGTATAGACTTTGGTGATACAAGTTTGTTATATATTTTGTTATTGCCATCATAAATAGCAAGCCCAGTAACAATGCAAATGATTCAAATAAATATTTTATTATAGTTTGTTAAACGTAATTTTTTAAAAATAAATAAAATGTACGCTTTATACGAAAGGAATATTATTTAAAAATTGTGTAAAATATAACGGAATATTAACGATCTTGACAATTACCGCTAGAAATTATGTTCTATCCTCTAAATATTTAATATTAAGTGAACATTTATTTTGAGAAAACATCACTTATTATAATCCCTATTTAGGAACTTGGGAAAGAAGAAAATTTTATAAAATTTAAAAACTAAAACATTTTATTACATTAAATTGAACAAAATTAGCAAATATTTAAGTATTAAAATTAATCACAGATGAATTTAATTATTTTTTTATGACATACTTATTTGATTAGAACATGACAAATTTTAACAAAAAATAATTATATTTATATATATCATTCGAAATAATTAGAAATAAATTATTTTATTATTGCATGAAATTTCATTATACTGATATATTAAAACATATTTACATTTTTTTATCAAGAAGTAACAGTTGTTTTTACATACTAGAAAAAAGTAGATAGATAAATTTTAAAATGAAACATAATAAGAATAGTAATATCTATTGATACATGTTTTATCATATTTAATTAAATTAATTTAACTAAATTTTGAGCACAATAATATCGTAATAGAAATTTTTACTAAAGTATTATATATATTACATATTTCAATTAGTATGATTGGGGTTCATTTTTGTACTCTATGGTATTAACCTCTTTTCTCGATCAGAACCTTTCACCACAAGAACATAGATTCGGATTACGATACAGAGTTATATTTATGACATCACGAGGCCGAACGAGTGCAAATGAAAGTTGCAGGATTACTCTTACTCTCGCCAAGCATGAAAGGAAAACCCGTTTATTATGAGTTGTACCAATACTGATGAAAGATTCTTGCATTCTGAAATCTTGTCTCTATTTCTTTCACTTTTGAAACGAAATACAATTTCTAGTTGATAAATTTAACTATTAGTAATTATTTATTTTCTGTTGCAGAATAGAATGCAAAAATACGAATAAGAAGCCAATAAAAGTAAATGCAGCTAACAAATATATATAAAATTACATAATCAATAATGTAAAATATAGAAATGGCTGATATTTAAATTTGGAATTTAATACGTTTCACTCATAATTATTATATGTATGTTTTTTTTTCATTTGAGAAAATGATATCATAAGCAACAAAAAGTTTAAATTCTCCTTATTTAAATAGTTAAAAATAAAAAAATCAATAACTATTCAATAAAAAGAATCTAAACTGTAAATTAAGATATAAAATTTGTTTGTGTAATATGCAGTGAACGATAAAATTGTATTTAAGATCTTGATGTGCTCTTCCAAAAATATTGACGTTTTGTCTAATATCTGTCCATACATATTCACATCAACTCACATTAAGATAGATAGTATACGTACTTATGCATATTACAAAGTTAGGATATTTTTGAATTTGGTATGACAATGTTCATCGATACTGTCACAAGCACTACATAAATTTCTAATATGACTTTAAAAATTATTTGAATGAGATGTTGCATTCTACATTAATATTTATTTGATGTGATTATTTAAAATATTGCGTTCTATATTATTATCAATGTTTATTTGATAACAATTAATCAAATTGTTAACTTATTAGAAAGAACAGCTTTCCAGATATTATTTGTGATTTCATATTTTTACGTATAACATGTAATTTAAAAAATATGTTTATAATATTATAATTATTTACAATTCATAAATTTTCATAATTATCATTCTTAAAAAATAATTTTCATTATTTATATATATATATTAAATGAAAACATATAAAAACAACATTAATAAATTAAGACAAAAATACTACTTGGTAAAATCAAAAAAGTTATATACTTCTCATTACTTTTTAAGAAAAAAAAAAAAACGCAGCATTAAAAAAATTATAACAGATAGAAATAGCTAAAATTGGAAAAAGCTAAAACTAAAAATTTGCCTGTTATTTAAACATCCGAATCACTCTTTGAAAATTCCTCAAGTAGTTTGTACCTTGTCAAGGTACGTACCTGGCCGAGGAACGACGGAGTTATACGAATCTGACACGAAAGTTTGTGCGTGAGTAACATCGAGTCGCATGTAGGATAAAGTGAAGCCTGTTGTGTAATTTTACGGTTGAAATGTATATTATACGCATACAATATTGTTTATCGATTTATCAAACGGTGTAAAGCAACAATTTGTGACGTACTAAAGTAGAAAAACGTGAATTAAAAGAAATATATATTTGTATATTCGAACCGGCAAAAACCTAACCTACAAACATATCATATCGAAAGTACCGGTACATTTGACAACTGTTGTAACATAGTATATGAGGTGAGTATTAACGTATATTTAAACATACCTTATATTCAATCCTCAAATTTTATTACATCGATATTATTCGTCAAATGTAAAGTGAACGTGCAATTGTATTTTGCAAAATCTGATTTTGGAAAATGTAAATGTATGTTGATGTTCATTTCGTACAATGTAAATTTCACCATTCCCGAAACAATCTCGCGTTCGCATCTCTTGTTAAAGCCCAGTGATCGAGTAATTGAAGAGCGGAAGTGCATCGACGGTTAAGGCGTGATTGGGCGATTGTTTTCGGCCCGGAAATACGTCAATTGCAATTCCACGGTAAAACCGCGGTTTATCGTCTCGTGCTTTATGTTTGTAAAAATGTGCAATATACATAAAATGAAAATATATATACGGGATCAATTTCGTGGATATAAATAAAAATTTATAAATTTATGAATCCGATAGTTCTTTTATGAGTATACATATATTTGTCTGAAATAATAATGTACACACACCGCGCGATTGATACTGACAATGAATTAATTATGAAGAAAGAGATTTCTTTGTTTAAAGTGAAATTGTTTTATTGATTTGTTGATTTTACTAGTTTCTTTTCATATATGCATATATATGTATATGCAAATATAAAGGGGAATCCATACTTTTATTATTATTATTATATATTATGTATATATATTTATATGTACGTATTAGTTATTATTATTTTCTTAATATTTTTCCTTAATCTGTAGGAATTTAAACTATATCATGGAATATATTACTTCAATTTATTCTTATATTTTTATATATTCTATATTTATTTTTATATACTCTAAATTAAATTGGCACTCTTTAAGTTAAATTGAAAAGTGAATTATGAAAATTTTTTATTGATATTCAGTCATCTAGTTTCATTTTGAAAAATTATCGTAACTAACTTACGCAATATTAATATATTTTTCATAGCGATAATAATATGTATTTCTTTTTATTTACAGGTACGTATTACATTCTCCCTAATATTGAAGCTTTTCCAAGTTATCATACAGGAAGAAAGTAAGATAGATATGGATGGAAGACAATGACAACCGGTAAGTAAAATATTCATTAATGAATTCTGAAAGCATCACGCGGTGATGGCGTCAGACGCCTCATTTTCTTTTTGTTGGAATCTCACGACGGTCTACGGTGACTGGTCGTTCGTTCGAGGAAATGGGCAAAAAATTTTAATTTCTTCAGCATGTGTGCCAGAGTTGACGGATCAGGGCGATAAACGGTTCCTCTCGTTATTCTCGTCAGCTTTTAGCCTCGTGTACATGTCTAAAAGCAAAAAACGTTCGATTCTCTGAAACTCTATCTTGCAGCTCTTCTTTGCACGGTTGTCGTCGTGCTTTTGCATATGTATGTATACACGCCTGTAGGCGTGAAATTTGTTTCAACAAAAAATAACCACACGCTGATTTTTCCCATCGATCAGGATGACAGCCATTTTAAAAAATCCATTACATATATAGGACGTTTCGTATGAAATAAAAAATCACCTAAACATATGTTTTGGCTGTTAGTGTATCAAATTAAACTTACTTGTCAAGGATTAGCAAATAATTTAATAAGTAGACATATAGAGAAAATATGAAAGTCGACTTTATTTTTTTTGAATAATTTTGAATGTATTAATTATTCTATCATGGTTTTCTCTACAAAAAATTAAACTATTTCTGTTGAAAAATCACAAAATATCGGTTTGCTCTTATCTTGCTGAAATAAATTAATTAATGCATTAAAAAATTGAATCGATATCAAAATTATTATATAACAAGAAATAGAAAGATACAAATAAAACAAAACTATAAAATTAATAAACAATTCTTATCGGTACAATTAAATAAAATAATTAATTAAAATAAAGCAATGTACATCGTGTGTTAATTAAAAATATTTAAAGTATTACAATAAAACAATTTGCATTTATTGCTTGTAATTATAAATAATGCCAATAATTACTTTGAAATAACAAATAATGCTAACAGGGAAAATAATCACATATTTTTTTACTATTCATTGCTTGTTATAAAAAATAAGGATTATAAATAAAATTCATAAAATTCACCATCATGTTTGATAACAGGTGTTATTAATTTCTGAATTTTGAGTATATTGCCTTTCTTTTGATTCGTCATTTCAAATTATATATTTTTAAAAATAGATGGGCTTATCATAATGTTTTAGAAATGCATGCTTCCTTTCGTGTTCGTGTAAATCAATTTTTTTTCATTTATAGCTATGAGATTTAACATATGAATATATTTTTACATACTTTGATAGAGAAAGTTATTCTTCAATTTTTTTGCATTAGTAAACGGATCTTTTTTATCTAATTTAATAGTTTCGCAATCTTGATAGGTTATCTTCCTTTTCTTAGCTGTTTTTAATCGAGTTTTCAGCTTTAGCGAGGTTCTATATTTTTGCACGTATATTTCTTTCTTCTTTTAAATATTGAGAAACGTAATTTGTGATTAAAATTTCTCTTTCATCCTCTTTTGTATATTTTTTAATGACTTCAAATTGTGCAATTCTTTTCGTTTAAGACTATAGCTAATTACTATAAATATAATCGAGAAAGATGTTACAAACTGTCGAGTAAACTGAAACAATATAAAAATGCGATTGTAATTATAAATTTTTTTCTATAAGATATAAGATAAGTGATTATTGTATTAATATTCGGATGCTAAATATTGTTATAATTTTGCAAAAAAAGAATCATACAATAATAAACTTGGCTTAATTTAGCTTATAAACCTCCGCTTTCAAAATATGTTATTTATTTTATTCTAAAATTCTAATTTATTTTATTTATATCACGTAATAGATGGCAAAGTGTTGTTACGATATTTTTCTTCTCGAAAATATTATAAATCATGGATTTGAAGACCGAATTTTTCCCTTTACTACAACCCTCGAAAATTTGATGTATGATTTTTTTTTCGTCATTTTGAATATTAGACTCAAATGAAGCTTAAGCAGATGAACTTTTGATAATTAGACTTAGATGACGAAAATTCAGGAAATCGTGAAATTTTCGTCGTTATATTCGTGTCTGACATTTAAAGTTTAATAAATTGGCGAACAAAAAATTGCAAATTTTGACGGATCATTGTAAAGAGAAGGCATTCAATTCATTGTAGATTCAGTCGTGAAACAAATTTTTCAATTTTTTTACATACTATGACAAATTATAACATTTTTGTTAAAAAAAAAGTGTTTTCATTTTGCCATCTAGTACATAGTGTAAAAACATTTTAAAATAAAATGCATTATGCACTTTGAAAATAGGGGCTTCAAGCTTTAGAACAAGCTCAAGTTTACTATTGTACGATTTTTCTTTTACAAAATTATATTGTAACAGTTTTGATATTTAGTGTCTGAATATTTATTTTAAATGCTCAAATGTTAATGGGATTCGTTGTAAATTATTTCGCATCAACTTACTTTCGTTCGAGATTCCGCAGCATCTTCAAAACTTCACTATTACATGTTTGACTTTAATGCGATGCAATACACAATCCTCAATTAAGGAAATAATGTTGCTAATTCTTCAAATACAAACGCGTCAGTATAAATATCGATGTATGTAGTGTATGCAGTTACAGCTGAATAAGATACGGTTCATTGAGTGATATACACGCATAATAATGCGCTATCGTGTTTATATACCTACAATGTCTTCGTTAATAGGTTTAAGGACGCATAATGGAGATATTTTCTTATACGAATTACAAAATGATTGAAATTATTGCCGTTGCCGTATGCAAAACTACGTCTGTCTAATTAATTACGAATACGTGTACTCTCGTTAATGTGTTTTGACTGATAAATCTTTGACTGCATAATTAACAGTCTAATACTAATTGATTCAAATTTTTCATATAAACTGGCTTCATTATAAACTAGCTTCAACGTGATCTTATAAATGAAATTGAACTACAACCAAAAATTATATACGTGTATATATCGAGATATTTTCTGTTCATATCTTTTATGATTCTGATTGTACAAAGAAGACTGACGTTGTGTATGTCGCTTAATAAACAATATCTTAGCTAATTTTAGTTGTATATAAATACACAGACATCGAATCTTTCAACTCGATTTCCTTGGAGATTAAATCACGTATGAGAAAACTTTATTTTTCCACATGTTTTTCTCTTGTTTCGTGAAAAAGTTAACAAACTATCTCGAAAAAGAAAATACTAACAGAAACGAAAGAATGACAAAGAGACAATAGAAAATTCACGGTTATTCGATGCTCGTTGAAATTACGCAAAACTTTTGTGTTTCAATGGTTATGCGAGAGAACGGATTGCACAAGAAATTAGAGCTGAATTGTAACCTTGATTGTGTTCACCACAAGAAAAATCGTCAAAGCGACACAGTCACTCTCACTCTCACTTTCACTATCGATAGTCCTGTTTCTTTTTTATCTCTTTTTTTTTTTTTTCATATAGCTTCTCTCTGCGAGTGTAATAGCCTTGGCACCGGGAAATAAATATACGTGCATAAGTACGCGCTATTTAATCATTCACAGAGAACGATTATCCAATCAATAAAATTGTAATCAATCAGCTTGGTACATCAAACAGATTGTTTGCTCTAAAAATATGATGCATATAAAATAAAATTTATCACACATCGAACAACATTCTTAATTATTTTGCAAAAACAGGGAAACAAATATAAATGCAGGCTTTTATACAATAGAGTACGAGTAGTATATTATGGAATGGAAATTATTTGTTGTAATATAAAATGAAAATATTTATTTGTTGTTTTCTAACAAATGTATTTATTAAATTCTGAGTTAGATATATACTTTATGTTCGAAAATAATTTATTTTAATTAAAATATAAAATTATTATATATATAATTTTAATATATATATATTATATATATATATGTGTGTGTGTGTGTGTGTGTGTGTGTGTGTGTGTGTGTGTGTGTGTGTGTGTGTCATACAAAAAAATAGTTTGAAATTTATAAATGAAAGTACGAACACTGATTCTTGTTTATATAATATATTTTAAAATGATAATAGATATTATTCTATACTATTTAATCAGATATTATTCTATACTATTTAATCAGATATTCTATGATAATTCTGAATCTTTTAATCGTTGTATTCGCCTAATTGTATAGTAACGGTAAAAAAAATACATTTTTTTATTTTTAAAAGTTACTATTATTTTGGTATGATATATATTGGGTGATCTTGATATAACTACACTGAATTCATGTTGATCAAAACTATAAACAGGAATGAAACAAACAAGCATTCATTAAGTTTACTTTTCGCGCACTTTCGTAATCTCATTTGAATATTGACACTTAATCGATGAAATACTAATTAAGTAGTGGAATATTTGAGAGAAACTTCTGAACTGACAATACATTATTATTTATCTCAATTTTTTTATTTTTTATTGTAAATAAGATTTAAATATATTACATAACATGTATGTACGATTCTTGTGTTTGTATTGTTATATATGTATATGTGTGTATATATATATATAACAATATAAATAACACAAGGATCGTATATATATTATAAATAATTTATATTTATATATATATATATATATATATAAATAACTAGTTTGTGGTTCAAGATTTATTTACATTGTATAAAAATCAGCTCTATTGAGAAGATCACAATAATTTCCGTTTTTAACACGTTTTTTATAATATCTTTCTTATCTAAAAAAGATTCAAAAATAAATAAAGATCATATTATAAAAGAATAGAGTCTTACAATACGCATGTAAGAATGCTGATGCACATAGTAGTGTTCGTGTTAAAAAATATATTTATATGGTCAGTTATGTTATACCTATGAGGATTATTATCAACAGGTATATAAGAGGATTATGTAAGAAGGGTACATTTAATCACTGTGAAATTTTAACAAGTTGAACTGTTCTATTTGGGAATTCACTGATAAATCATAACGATTCGTTGTATTGATTATGTGAAAAATTTATGTAGGGGATTATAAATTATGCTTGTTATCAGGATCGGTATTTCGAAACTACAATTACTGCGATAAATATTTGGACGATTAAATTTTCGATTTTTGGAAAATTGTTAATGTATCGTGAAAGAAAATCGTATGACAATCTACTTTGGTTCAGTTTAAAACATGATTTTAAACGTGATTAAAACTTTATTTTTTTTATTTTTTTTGTCCCCTTGTACTTTTTACTATCGTTCCGGAAGGATAAAATTGGATTAGTGTTATTTCTGCGAAAAATGGCTCTCCTGTAAAATTATATATTTTTACTCTTTTTAACTGAATTAATTAGAATTTTAAAAAAGCAAATTGAATTATGAAATGTAGTTGGAAGTTTGAAACTGTGAATTTCACGTGTAATCCTACAATCAGAAAAATGAATCCTTTATACAAAACACGTATATTATTTTTGCTCCTTCAAATTTTCATTCTCATTTTGCTACGAAATTGGTTATTTTCTCGTTTGCAACATAAACAATAAATATACATATCTTCCTAACATTGCCTTAGAATTTTATCTTCTCAATGTTCTCAAGGAAAGATAAAGATAAGGATAATCTTAGAAAAGCTAAAAAAAAATTTTCTTCGACGATATTCGCCCTTTGTAAGCGTTCAACATTTTCCAATATAATCATCTCCGATATTTTCCGTAAATTGTACAAAGAAAATATTTAGGTATAATATTTTGTTATAACTAACAAACTGCTTTTTAATAATCTCCACTCTCGTTGCATTCCAATTCCCTGGTTTTCATATCAATTTTCATAAAAATAAATTTAATGAACTGGTAGCTTCAAATTTCTTGATGTCGTCAATTTAAACAAATCGCTCGTATTTAAATAGATCTCAAGTAGAATAAATCGGATGATGGAAACACATAGAAGTAGTAACGATTAAAACGTGTGAAAGTTATATAATTATCGGCTAGCTGAATGGCATTTCTACCGCTTCTTTCTTTCGTTTCTATGCATGCAACGTTCTGAACTTCTCACTATGGGAATAATATGTAACCTGGATGTTAAAATTAGATGAGAAGTTTATAACGGTGTGTACACCCTCGTTACTACGCTTCATATTGTACAACTAGAAATTCAGTATCAATTTTGCTAACAGTTTCATTTATTAATATCATCATTCGTACAGCACTAGATGTCTGCATTGAGTAATCAGATGTTCCATTCTCTGATTAATAAATAAACGTTAATAAATTAACGTTAAATTCAATTCGCATAACTAAAAAGTGAAATCTTTTCTTTTTACTTTCTCTGACTGCGTGAAAGATGTCTATTTTCGAAACAGACAGTTTTTTTTTCTTTTAATCTTCTTTGCTTTGAATTGACAATGAGTAATTAATTTTTCTGTCATTATTTCGAGTATGACTAATTCGTAAAATGGTATGATTCGAATCGTTAATCGAAAAGAACACCCGGTATGAGGAACGCAAACGACTCTTAGCTCATGGATTGGGAGACCAGCTGCTTCTTTAACGAAAAAATACAAGTCAGCTGTTTTCCGGTGTGGCACACGTCGACACGACTACTTGATTCCAGCCAGATTCCAAAGAATGGAAGAACGATCGCCGAGACAGCAATAAATCCTTTTTCCACGCTACTGATTTTCAAATTTATCTTGAAAAGATATTATTCCTTCGTATAATAATGAAAAATTACACGAAAAATGGAATTAACTTTGCTGGACAAACCAATGCTTGGTTATGACTCACAGCTGTTGCTTTTTCGAGGAATCAGCTATCCCCTGAAACGTATGTTTTTAAATTGTTGTATAATTACGAGAAACCTATAAAATTGGGAATTGAGAAGAATACTATGTAGAAAACTACATATGTATAGTTCGTTGCATAAGTTTCATTCAATCATTTTTAAACGACCGAGATCTTACAAGGCAATTTCGCAATGTCTGAATGAAAACTTTCGCCAAAGTCTGAGTCATAAAAATTTTATTAGTTAAGCATATAACGATTAGTTTTTAAATGAGAAAAGACAATATAATAGAAGATATAGGAAAATATGATGCTTTCAGCTTTTAACATGATGCTTAAGCTTTTAATAAAAAAAGAAAATAACGAAACACACATGCATATGGAATGAATAGATAAACAAATACACTGAAAGTAATCACAAAAATATATTGTATAAGTCGAATTTATGTTAATTCTGGTTAGTTAATTACAAAGAGCGGCAAAAATGACTCATTCAAAAGTAATGACTCATTTGCACAATTATTGTAAAATGTACAGTAAAGTGTAGTCTGAATTATTCTAAATTACATTGAAATCGAATTATTTAATTCCTGGTTGGACTTCCTCTTTCACCAATGTATTAGATAATAACGTGCCTTATATTATCTAATACATTTTTATAATTATCTCTCACTTCTCATTTACAATGCAATAAAGACTATTACAATATAATCCATTTGATCTAACTTTTTATTACTTTAATAATCGAATAAAGTTTCCTGCTTCAAGAAAAATAGTTTATTAGGAAAATAATTTTTGTTTATATTTTATATAATGTACAAGATAGCCTCTGTACAAGAAAGCTTTTAAAATTATAATATACAGAGTCCCAGGCGAAAACCAGAAATAACTATATAATATGTCTGATAGATTATTCCAACTACTGATATGTCTGATAGGTTATTCTGAATGAAAAATCATATATACTATGGATTTTGATTCACTTGTTTCAAAGAAATAGATTTTAAGGTTATATAATTGTAAAATAATTTATTTTTCATATATTCTATATCTTTCTTTACTCACATAGGTTAAAGCAGGCATTCAGAATGGCGACCTTCTACTTATAAACGTACATTTATTCGAAATTTTAACGATCGTCACCAGTTCATTCAGTTAATTTCATTTTTAACGATATTGTTTATATTGGTTCTTCGTGTGTTTCTGAATTATTCTTGCTGTACGCGCTCTATTTTAAATTATATAAATGTAAAATCTATTTTCCTTTTTTTGTAATAAATAAAAACCCATAGTGTATATAACCTTTTTTTTATTCAGAATCATCTATCAAATACATTGGAAAAGTTATTCTCCTTCTGAGACACTCTGTATACGTATAGACACTCACAACTGAAATAAATCTTATTGCTAGACTAACAATAAGATATTCTATTGATGATGCAACAAATACGAGAATAGAATATTTAAATTACAATATAAATATAACACATTTTGAATAAGCCTTTGCTCGCTTGTATTTCTCTGATAACAGATACTTACGTCATTCACTTTTCTTATCGGAGTACTCAAGTAAATGCGCTGAAACATATGGTCACGTTGAAAAATCCTGACAATATGAGTTATATTATAATATTTCTCACCAACGAGTTATATCATAATATTTCTTTTAAACAGTTATTGATATAACTTTTGTGGTTTATAAAATGTTTAATACGTATTCTTTTTTTTTTTTTTTAATATATGGTGTAGTTTTACCACAAAACTGATATCAATCCAATGCAAATTGTTATAACAGAAATTTATTTTATTGTTGGAATTTTTCATCCTCTCTGATCGACATATAACTGAGAACCTCTGGTCTTTGTATTCGTTTGCTGGGAACAGAATGGAACGGAACATAACCATAAAACGGAGAAAATACATAGGATATGCTCGTCGCAGGTAACGTCCCTTGCTTCGAAAGCAGCTGTTCCTCGTAATTAAACGCTGTCATATTTCTTTCGTCACGTTTAAAAATTTGATCGATTTTTCATAGTTAAAGCATAGTCAAAGAACTGTAGAAAAACTTCAACAATAGGGCATAGTTTAAATTGATTTAATGAAACTTGGGAATACATAATTGTCGTAGAGTAAGAAACTATAAAAGCTTGAAATATTGAAAATCCAAGTAAAAGGAAAGTGGTACAAACTGGAAATAAACGTATAGCGACGGTTTGCTATGGAGAAATAAAACTCTTGGTCGCAATAACCAAGTACTTTTCATTTAGTTTTCTGACAGTTGTAGAACTAGAGTAAAATAGAGAAGACTACATGCATAGATATTGCGAGGAAATTAGTAAAGACGAAGTATAAAACATTGATTAATAGGAATATAGGGATATACAAGGTTAAATGTACAATGATAATTCTACGATAGAATATATTTTTCAATTATTGTGCACACGCATGATACTTATAATGATTGAAAAAAAATTTGGTAAATATATAAAATTTGTTACGATGCATCAAGTAAAGCAGAGTCAGTAAAGTAAAGAAAATCTTAATAAATAAATAATGCATCGCCTTATTACATTATCGTAAATAGTAGATTGCAAAGATATCAGGGAGTTATCGATCCGTGAAAGGTTATGTATAGAGTATTGTAAGTCATGGTATAGATGAATTCTATTCTAATAATTGGATCATTTTCCGATGTCATTTCTATACTTCACGTTTAGATACATATATGATTCGTTTTACGTTACGCTAATAGTACCTATAATAAAAATTTAAAAGAATTAATTTCAATAAAGTATTTAAATAGATTATCTTCTTTGGATTGTACAAAATTAAGAAATAATATTAATATTTAATGTAAACATATTTTTGACAAAAAACCAACGAACATACATTTTCATCGGAATATTTGCATCTTCTTCCATCTACATAGTTTCTTGATAAATAATAACATTTTTAGATTAATTGTAGTGTTCTTATAACATACTAGATATTACTTTAAAGAAAGAAATACAAATAATCATTTTAAAAATTATTACAAAGATTGAAACCAGCGATAGCATTTTTCCTCGCTTTGATATCCAGATGCAAAAAAAAAAAAAAATATCTATTTAATATCTATTCCATCATTAAACATATTTTTCGAAAGTAGAGATTATGAATTGTGATTAATTTAATATTCATTTATTAAAAATAAGCTTAGCTTTTATACAGTTTTAAGGTCATAAATTTTTAATTTAGAAATATTACACATATTATTTATACATTTGTGGCAATTTTAATTATCTTTCTTGAAAATTAAATTGTTAACAGAAATCTGATATGAGAATTTCAAATTCTTTAATTGCTGAATGCTAGCTTTTAAATAATAGTTTAGTAATATCAATTACTAATGTTTCTAACGATGTTATATCTCGTACATTTTTCCATAATCTTTTTAATAAAACTTTGTAAGATGATTACATATGTTGAACGCGTCTGAATGGATTTTGAAGATTTGTTGGATAGACCTCGTATAGGTTCGATCTCATAATTCTTTCAAAGTAAAGATATAAAGACTGTTAATTTTTTTTTCTTTTTTGTATCTTTTGGTATATCTTCGTTGGATCAACAATCTCTCAATCTCTCAATCAACAATCTATTAATTATTATTTAAGATAATATTTCACGACATCTGTGTTCCGATGTGAATTTGAGAAGTACATGGATGTTCATGAGTAGCTATAAATATAACAACGAGCATTTCTCGAATCTTATAAAAGTGACCAATGACACTTAAATGACGCTAAGCGATGACCATCTCTGCGTTCATCTCGTTTCATTGGATCTGCGCATCCGCTGCAATGACCGTCAGTTGATGACACAGGGTGAAGCACGCGAGAATATCGGTGTGCAAGATACCGTTCGGCGTCTCGAAGGGTAATACAAGGGGGCTAGTAACGGATGATAGTGGTTGATTTGTACACCCCCTCCCCCACCAAGTCTATCGTATACCGAAGAGGGACGCCGACGCCATCCACCACCACTACCAACCCCACTACCATCAACCCCGCCGCTACCACCACCAACACCACCATCATCACCACCACCTCCGCCGCCACCACCACCACCACGACGACCACCACCACCACTCACCATCCACCACCACCACCACCACCGACGCCATCACCACCACCACCGCCATCGTTACTAACGTCGAGACGCCGCCGAATGTGACCGTCGCTGTCGTTTTAGTTAATAGCAGACCGTGTGATCGTTCGCATTGCCGGCTGTGAAACGAGAGAATTGAGAGATAGGGAATCGTAGCCAAACGAGGAATAGGAGAAAGGACTATCCGTGCATATTCGCACGATAAAGGAAGGAATAAAAGTGTGAAAAAGAGCAGGGAACGTGAAAAATAGAGAGGAAGAGCCGAACGAAAGAAAGAGAGAGAGAGAGAGAGAAAGGAGTAGGAAAAAAGGGAGAGAAAGAGAGAAAGTACATTGCGAGCCACGCTGAACAGTCTCGCCTGAACAAAGGAAGGCTTCCCTCAACCGAGGGTCGTTTCCGATCGACGAACCGTCAGTCCCCTTCGTTTGCCTTCGGCGCGCCTCGTGCGACGCAAGTGTCTAGCGAAACGGTCAGTCTCGCAGCAGCGGCCGAGCCGTGAAGAGCAGAAGAACGGAAGAATCGAGATAGAACCGCAGACTTGGAAGGAAGCGTGCATTCGTACAATCGTGCACCTGCTGGTGAAAACAAAAGAGGAAAGGCAAACTCAAGAAAATAATATCGTGCTTGTTTTACGAAAGTTAGTTGGTTGAAAGTTTTTTTATCGATCGACGATCCTCTCGCTTTTGAAGTGAAGAAAGTGGAGGGAATTTACCGTTCCTATTGAAATTTTTTATGAAAATCAGCTCGGTGTGTACACGTTACATTTCGAGGTCGTTTTCGCGTATCGTTTCGCTCAAGATCGACACAACTCGCCAAAATCGACGCAAGTGTTTAGGATAGGCATTATTTACTCGTGTGTGTTTCCCCCAAGGTGCTTTCGTTCTCTTTTTCGTGTTTTCAAGCCGGTTCGTCGGTTCAAATAAAGCATTGAACAGCGACGGACAGAAAATTGGATTTTCAGTTTTTGTGCATGCGTGCTGCTCGACAATACCGGCAACCTAACCTAACGATTATTCCGCAAGGAGTAGACGCGCAATTACTCACGACACAACGTTGAGAAAACGAATTTCGATCCTCGTGTCGCTACAAAAAACAGTGAAACAGAAGAACTTGAAGACCTAAAGACAAAAAGTGACTGCAACAGATATTTCGTCCTCAATTATCGACATACAAGAGCACTTCGTTTGCCTTTGCTTTTCCTCTCTGGTTCATTTTTATGTGACATGTGCCACGGTGCATACCTGAGTTTAAGGATTTTTTTCTGAACCAAAAGCAGTATTCTTCCGTTCGGCTACGTGCGGATTATCCTCGTATTTACGGTGAGTTTATGCGTGTTTTTTTTTTTCTAATACAGACGATTTGGTCAACGGTACAACGACCGTCACTGTGCGATCAAAAAAAAAAAAAAAAAAAAAAGAAAAAAAAAAGGAAACGCGGAGAATATTTTGCGCAGGTTATTTGCAAATCAATATCACTTTTCTACGTATTTTGACATCCTTTGACATTTTTGTCACGTGTTTATTGATCTGTTTCTATTAAAGCGAAGAGAGAAAAGGAAATATTTCGAATATTCAGAATAACTTTGGCACGGTATACAATCATCGAAGCCATATTGTATATTGTGTTGTAATATTAAATAGAGAAGAATAATTCATCCAATACCGTATATTTCTTGAAAAAATTATATTAGCCACAGAATTTTATTCTTTGTATTTCAATTGAGTAAATTGGTCGTCTATTATATTCGTAAATTCGTTTTCATGATATCACTTTTCACGTACAATTACGATCATTGCCTTACAAAATAATCTGCTATTGTTAATGCCACGTTTGCATACGAAAGAAAAATTGAGTTCTTATTACTTTCATATGTCAATTTTAAAGTTGACCACGTTGCGAAGTTGGTTATGCATAATTGTTGGATTACGTTACGTTCATCATATAACAAGTACAGTTAATTAGACGTTCGAGTTGATTTGAAAATACGCGATGTTTATCGCCTGTTGGTGACAAGGGATAATCAAAAGCACAATCGTTAATTATACACTTTGATTTAGTATGTGATATTAAGAATATTCAAATAAAACCTTTTAATAATGAATTATCTCACGTGTAAAATGTTTGATATGAAATTACATATCAGTAGAAGAATAACTCTCAATTATATAGGATGAAAAAAAAAAAAAAAGAAGAAATCTATCGACTACTACATACATGAAATTTTTTCGAGCGGAAATGATGTTCAACCGTGACAAAGTTTCTGGTTTCGATTTCTATTTTATGGAGCCGACATTATGTCGATTTTGTATCAAAAAATTTTGTAACAAGACTTGATTGCATCGGTCTATCGATATTTGTTTGGAACATTTGCGAATAACGTCACATTATTAATCAAATGAAGATGCATTTATATTTTCTATCGCTGACAATGAGTCCTCGCTACTTGGAACGTACGAAGTTGGTTTTTGAGTTGAGGGTTAAAGTTTAAAATCAATAGACAAAAGCTTTCGACAGCAAGGACTGATTGTATTTCAAATTTCATCCACGAAACTCATTTTGTCGAGGCAGTATGTACGTTTAAATTATAAAAATGATTATGGAGGAAAATGAGGAATAATTCGAACAAATTAATAAACAATTTAGCGTTATTTATTCATTGGTATCTAGTAATCAATTATAATATATTATATTATTAGTTTTTAATATTATATATATAAATAACGTACATTATATTGATTTGTATACAACCGGAATCGAAACTGATATAAACTGTGAAACCTCTATTACTCATAACTGTTTCAAAAGTACAGTTGAACAACGCGGATTCGGTTATACGCGGGTTTTTTTCTTAGTCAATGTTATAGGAAGTAGGGATTTTCATCAAGGTACACTAATTCGTGTAATAAACCAGGACAATTACAATTTCTTAATAACATTTTCTTCTCTTGAATTTCTTTCGTTGTAAGAGTCGTATGCGAAATAAAGATTTTATGTAAAATTTTATAATTTTTAAATTCAAAGTATATAAATAAGGATTTGAGTTAACGATAGATTATTATAACTAAGTTTTTTGAAGTCAGAAATTTTATGTTGATTTTCGACTGTGCGGGAGAACCATGTCCCTAACACCCGCGTTGTTCAAAGGCCAATTGTATTTCAGTTTTTATGACCTTGAAATGAAACCGATACCAATATTATTAACTATATTCAACTCTTAGAAAATTGTTATTAGAATATAACATAATATCATGTAACCGAAATAACGTTCGCTTTTCCTCAATTTTGTGACATGAAAGTGTTTTGTTTTTGATACCACTCTTAATATATAAACATTCGAAAATGTTTTTTTTTATACTATTTATAATAATTGATATAATATTGATAGTAATCGTAATTTTCATAATAATTGTTTTTGATAGTTAAAAAAATAATTATTTATACAGTAATTTTCAGTAATATTGATAACAAATCTTCTATTAGAAAAATTGATTCTGTATCGTATGATCTTGAGCAAATTTTAATCTTTTGTCGTTATAAAGTTTGCTTAACGAAGGCCTGCTCTTTTTCTTTTGTGTTTGTAGCGTAGTATTTTATTCGCTCTTATGAATTGTTGCACATGATAAATAATAACGGACAAATCTGTTTTTATCTTTACATGAGACATATTACGTTTATTCTTTCGTGTCTTTTGAAACATCTTTTCTATATTTCTCTGACTTGAACGGTCTATAAAATGTAACATTTATTGTCTAATTATAAAATATGATTAATAACATCTGAAAACAGTCAAATTTTTTCGAAATTTTTTTTGAAAAGACTATGTCCTTGAAGACAATAATCTGTTCCATTTCACGATCATTTACAAGTAAATATGAAATTTTTCTTAAAACTTGCAAAACTTCTTCGAAATTTACACACTCAAAAATTATTTCGTCTTATCAACGCGATGAATTTTAGAAAATTTTTTAAATTGTATTTTAACGTAGTTTTTGAAAATCAAGTAACTGTCTAGTCAATAGAAAACATCTCTGCCAAACAACAATCAATATTTTTTGTTTTTAATACTATAAAATATAAAATAAAAGTAATATAAAAATAAAAACAGAAAATAAACGAATACGAACAACGAATCTATCATTTAGAATCTATCAGCAATTATATTTACTGCATAAACTAAATATTATTACCTCAAATGAATATGAAATAAATTTCTTGGTTTCCTCCATTCTTAAATTATATTATTAATATTGTTTCTCCCATTTTTAAATACTACAATATTTGTACGATATATATATTTTTTTTTTCAATAAATTAATATCTTATTTGCAACATATGATTTGAATTATGTTTGTAAAAGACGTTTTTGATTCTCTTAGAAAAAAGAAAATTATTCGTTTCATATTATTTTACAACATGAAGTTAATTATAAATAATTGTACCTAAACAACAATTTTGTACCAACGAAATGAAATTTTATGCTATCTTTTCGCATGCTCGAATTGACATTCAGATTCGCGTAAACGTCTGAAAGTAACAATTTTCAATAAAATATTTCAAGCATAATGTGTATAATACTGGCAGTGATTCGATAGGATCGAGTAAATTCTAGTTTCTTTAACTAGAATATTTAGTGCGATTAGCTTCGTCAATTTTATTGAAAACGCGAAAATCGGCAGTTCGGAGAGGTCAAGAGGGTTTTCGTTGAAATTCTGATTTTATACATATATAGTCGAGTGTCTCACTCATCATTGTCAGATCGATGATTCATTCTTGAATGAAATAATGCACGTTGTCCGTCGGATGGGACGCGTGTATTTGATTTCTTGACAACGTAGAGATCGTCAGTGAACAGCCAGCACATTGAAATACTATAGCAAGAATAAAACAGCGGGAAAAACAAAAAACCTTGAGTAACGTCACTTGGTTTGCAACAAGAATGTTATTAAAAATATTATTTCTGGTATTATTTTCTTTTTATAAATTTCATTTTTTGCGTCATTATTCTGTTTCGAATATTGCACGTGCGAATATTCTTTGTACATATAGATAATACACACGTGTATATGTGTTTTATACAATTTTAATCATACGTGAAAAAAAAAAACAGTAACGAAATTTGGTCATTTGCATCGACGATAATAATTCTTGTGAAACAAAAGAGAATTCCTGATGAGCATGTCAAGCGTATAGAATCGTTTCATTCATAATACGAGGATATACGCCACATAACAGCACAGTGAGTCATTTTTACGCGATTCGACGTAAATACGCTTCACACGAGTAGCAACCGTCTGTCATATTACGTTCAACATTTTTTCTACATAGTTTCAGTTTTCAGCAATCAAAGTGAACATTGATTTATATATATACGATATTCGTTTTTAGAAAATATTTTCATTCAATATAAATGGAAAAAGAAAGAAAGGAACCTGTATCTAGCTTCTCATTTGATAGTTATTGAGTTTTCCTTATCGAACTTTCGTTTTGAATATTATTATTTATTATTTGCATATCATATACATTTCATTCCTATAATGGAGAAGACAATCCTATTGAGTGATACTCTATAGTAAATACTTTTTAATGAAATTGAAATTGAATATAGTTCTGATAAATGCATTTGATAATTCTTTATTGTGATTATATTAATTAAATTTGTTGCAGAGACAATATTGTACGTTTAATATAGTTTGAATTCATTAAGTACAGTATTGTCTTTCTTAACATGTCATCATGATTAATATATTGTCGCTAACGTAAGCATGTTTAATTAGTTTCCGTTCTATTAGAGATTCGTTGAACTGGCCGAGAAAATGTTGAATTAAGTTATGAGCTACAACTAGGATATTTCGAGCTACGTTACATATTATTATTAATGTATAATATTAAGTATAATTACATTAAATTGAAGAGAAATTAAATTATATTAGTCTATATATAAAAACATTACATCTATATATAAATTAAATCTATATGTAAAAACATTAAGCTTAAGTTATAAATCTTGAGATATGTAATTAGATGATTACATTTACAATTCTTGGGAAATATAGAACAATAATTAATTATTATATATTTCCACATAATACATTATTA
Source organism: Tetragonula carbonaria (assembly GCA_032399595.1). Classification (NCBI taxonomy): domain Eukaryota; kingdom Metazoa; phylum Arthropoda; class Insecta; order Hymenoptera; family Apidae; genus Tetragonula; species Tetragonula carbonaria. Next base: position 23,201,253 of record JAUCRC010000001.1, on the reverse strand, counting down.
TAATCCTATTGAATAATCGAAAAACCATTTTTAAACGGTATTATTATATGTGAGAAATATATTGATCAACATCTTTATTACAAGTAAAATTTCGTTTATTAGCGAGTAGATGATCAACTACTCGACATGAAAATTTGATAAAGCTACATTAAAGTAACTGTGATTTCTAAATGTTTTTATATATTATAATTACATTTTAAAAGTATGCTGTCTGTTGAAATTTTTTTTTTTTTCTAATTTTAATCGTCAATTTTATTTTTCAACAATGCGGACAAAATATTTAACCGGTTCTTTGCAGTTCATTGACGTTGAGACTATATAACATGTAACCATAAATGTGACATGCTTGCCTTTAATCGTTGATCGAATGTTTTATTTTACCACCTAACTAAATAAAAATATACCAATAAGAAATTATTTAGTCTAACATTTCCATGGATAATATGAATTGATTTTGTATATTGTACAAGTGCTATTACATAATCGAAGCTATATCTTTTAAATTTGTTATACAGTTGAAATTATTAAATTATTAAGATTATAAAATTATACTTTAAAAGTGTCAAGCATTGTAGAATTTAAGCATAAAAAAATGTAACTGTGTTATATAAATATAAAACAATTTGGAAATTATGTCATTGAATTTTTTTGAATACTTAAAGAAACGGAATCGAAGCACACTAATCGAGCACGAAATATTCTAAATCTTGGAAGTCTTCGTGTCGATCCTCTGTTCACAGCATTTTTGAGAATCCAAAGAAATATCCCTTTGTAATAGTTCTTTTCAGTTTCTTCTAGACCTTTACCTTCAGAAAGTGAGTTTCATTCCTGAGTGACGCGCAGAACATTTAGACCTGAGTTTCCAGACCTCTTCTGTTATGAGAGAAACCGGTTTTCCTCAGAACTGAACGATCATTTTCCCAAAGCATACGACATGTATCAGAGGTGCTATATATAAGTTTATATGTATATATATAAGCATTTATATTTTTTTCTTATTACGTCGAGAATTCTTTGGTCGAGAATTTATAAATTTTTTAAAATAATTTTTGTTATTTTATCGAGAACCTCAATGATTCAGATATTTCAAGTATTAATAATTTTCCGGTTAAAGAAAAAGACCACAAAAAAAAAAAATGCTAGAAGTTCGATAAACGATCTCGCGTGTATTATAAAGTTTTAAAGAAGAGAAATTTATTATTTCGGAAAACCATACGTTAGTAATGTATTATGTACATGTGTTGTATCATGTTCACTGCACATTTTACAAGTTCAATCAACAAACAAATGTATTATATATATATATATATATATATATATATGCCCTTTCGAATCAGAGAATTTCAATTTCGCGTGTCTCAAACAATTTTTCTCGCGTTTGTTCGTTTTCGTCGACGCGGACGAAAAATTCTGAGTGAGAAGAACTGGCATGAACAAATGACACGATTTCACGGGATAGTTAAACAGGCGTACCATGGTGTATCTAATTAACGAGGATTACCTTGCGCGAAACCCGTTCCTGTATTGATCAGGCCTTATTTAGGAGCACGACATCGTGTGGACGGACCTTAAGCAGCGAAAGTAAACGCGGTTTCCACTGGGCAGGCTGTGTGTTACTTCGGCTTATCTGTTCGCTCGAAAGAAACGAAAGTATTTTCGCTATCATACTTTAAAACGCCGCTGCCTTTTTTTACTGGCTTCAATTCTGTCTTGCGTAACTTGGCGCAGTAAGAAAGGCAATTATCGTTGTACTCGGTGTGAGATCATTGGGTTAGCAGCCGTGCGTATTAGCACGGGTTATATTAATCGCGATTCGATCCCGAGACTAGACTGTGGGAAAGTTACCACGGGTTACGTGCTCGAACTATCTCTGACGCCGATCACCGTCTACGCGGAAGCGCGGTTTCGCGGCTTGTCGATTAATTTTTGTCAAAATTATATTCTGACGTTCGCGTGGTTTCGTAAAATGTAGTTAAGTACGCAGTCTCGTTTCTCTGTGACGAATATTCCTTCCAAAATACAATTCTTCTTGAATACTATTCTCTCTCTCTCTCTCTCTCTCTCTCTCTAAAGAAATACATCTACATATATATGAGTATATTTTATATATATGAGTATATTTTATATTTTATTTACATACGATGCGTATGTATTTTCGCATGGTACAATAGTTGCTCTATCATTACAATACTCTTATGAGTGTGGATTAATTTTTTTTTTTAAATTGCTTTAATATACGTCAATTTTCTTTACTAAGCGTACAAATTGTATAGGAACTTTCAATAATATTGTAGTATTTTTTTTAATCGTACGTGTAGGTTAATTACAGAAATATTGCAACGCTTCTAACATTAGTAAGCATTTTTTAATTCGATACCTTTCTTACGATAGATTCGAAATGAATTATTTCCGAAAATAATTTCGTCAATTTTCTTTACCGAGTGTACAAATTGTATAGGAACTTTCAATAACATTATAGTATTTTTTTTTAATCGTACCTGTAGATTAATTACAAAAATATTGCAACGCTTCTAACATTAGTAAGCATTTTTTAATTCGATATCTTTCTTACGATAGATTCGAAATAAATTATTTTCGAAAATAATTTCGTGGTTAAAGATGTATCAAGGTATTTGGAATTTGACGACGATTATTCTGCAATTATTTTTTTTTTTTTTTACACTTTCGCTGGCTGTCAACTCGTACCATCTGAGAGTTTTAGTCCCTCTCTGTTCCCGCAAGAGTGAAATGCCAAAGTGAAAGGGTATGTCTTCCCATGCGTGCTGTTACCTCATAACTTGTTCTGCTGCTCGTAACATGATTTCAAACCGAAGCAAGGCTGCGCTCACATCGAATCGCGTATATTATTTGAATTTATTCGCGTTAAATGTTTCTTCAATTATAAAACGAACATTGTGAGACAATTATAATCATATACGATGTAATAATATATTATACCCAATATGTGGTACAGTTGCAAATTTCTTCAATTTTCGAAATTTATTTAACTGAGCGTTAGGAACATCCATAAATAAAATTCGTATTTAATAACATTCGTGTTAATTAGACCTCGTGTAAATATTTAAAATCGCACTTGCTTTTCTTTTCTCTCTTTTTTTTTTTTTATAATACGTGCGCGTAACTTTTCTCTAACTGGCCTAGATGAGTACTCGTCGTATGTTTTGCATTCGGATCGGTTTCTTTTTCCTCTCTTTTTCCGTGCAAAAGTATTACGTGCGAAAGCACCGCAGCACGTCATATGCGACGATGTGATTTGAACTTCCGCGTAAGTACGGCACCATAAATGGAGTCAGTCGTAGATTTCCGTGTGTTACCAACTGTTACTTGGAAAACTGTGTCTCCGCGATTGTACATTCCATCTAAAAGTCATGCGTAGACTTAGATTCGCAAATATACGGTACCGATAACACGTTCCGTACGCGTAGATCAATACCGTGTGCAAGTATTCTCCACGTAAAACAGGATTTTCGCTTAGTATGTGTTACAAGTGAAATAACTGCATATATTAACAACAACAAATATTATAATATTGAATTTTCAACTACGTGGTAGGTAGAATATTTCTCTGACCTAGTATATGCTTTCATAACGTCTGAATATTGTAGATCACTGCTTTGCAAAATATTTTGACAAAGTTTTCATAATATTATGTAAAACCATATGAAAGAGGGTTCTGTTTGAAAGAAACGCTTTTAACACTTTACCGACCAGTAGCCTATTAATCGGTTAACATATTTTAACACTTTACCGACCGGTAGCCTATTAATCGGCTAACTAACATATTTTAACACTTTACCGACCGGTAACCTATTAATCGCTAATTATTCACCGCTAATACACGGTCGGTAAAGTGTTAATAATGATGCTTGCAATGGAAGTTAGTGGCTCTTCCTAAAATTATGATCTTGAGATCCAAATACTATCAGAGAGATAGTTATTGTCATTAATTGACAATGAATCAATAATTACGAACTTACTGATTTAAAAAATTAAAAGATCTACACGTGTATGAAAATTTATTTTGAACATTTATCACTTTTCTTGGAATGGAATTTCAAATTTCATTTGTATAATAAATATTTTTAAAATTTATCATTATTATTTAAACGATCAATCAAATTGATAATGAGTGTAACATTAATCGTATGACAATGGCGTTTATTGGTTTATTGGTTTAGTAAAAAATGTGACAAATGTCTAAATTATTTTCAGATACATCTTGAACATTTTCAAGGAAGATGATCTAAGAACAATCACGAAATACTTTGCCGACGAAATTTTACACGTGTTCGACCATTGAAAAATTAAGTTTCCCTTACGTCAGATTTTTGCTTCGCGCGATATACGAGCAAGATTTGCATCAACTTTCATTTTCTCTTTCTAGCGTAATCCTGGAATTCGGCATTAACCGCGTGCGCCTTCGTTCCAAAGTGAAAGTGAACCATGCTCAGATTCAACATATATTTCCCAGTTACCCGTCCTTCAACGTTCTGTCCTATCTAATTTTACTATTTCACGCGGAATCGAATCGGTTCACACGAAAGTCGGGGGGGGGGGCGTAATTTTATGAGCAACGATGATCGAAGAACTGGGTTAAGGACAACACATCGAATTCAGACTGCGAGTCGATCGATTAATTACGAACCGGGTCCTTTTTAATCGAACTACTTCGTACTAAAGAGGATGCTTATAAGAAGAATGTAAACTCGATATCCGTGTTTCGCATATACACGTGCGCGTATATATATATATATATATATATATATATATATATATGCTTACTTGCGTACACATACTCAGTTTCTAATATTTATGTAATATTTATGTAATATTTAATAATTTCCGATAAATGGATGTAATACCAAAATGCTACTGAAATTCATACGATACACGGAATGTAGTTTCTTAAATTGATCGTTTGTACGAGCATATCTAACTAGCAAATATGTGCACAGCTCGCTGCTTATCCGTTTGCTGTCTTTAATCATCTGGTATCGCGGTTTAAAAATAATACATTTTATACATATATATATATAGATTGTATGTTTAACGACTAAACTTCACTGCTGTGTTAGAACTTTTCATCTTTTTTCAGTTTCTTTGAACTTATGTTCGTAATAAACAACGTGGCGTGATGTTATTTTCTTTCTAATAGCCTTTTAACTTCGTATCGTGTCGTGTGAAAAATTAACTTCTTATGTTGAATTAGAAACGTTAGCAAACTATCGACTCAGTTGCATTCAACTTTGTATTACGTTATTAGTATAAATAAATAATACTTCGTATTTATCGCGTTTCTATTCTTATTTATTTTTATTTATTTTTATTTGTAACGATCGTGTACAATATTCCTTTTATATTCGATTAGAATTTATTTAATATTTAATGTCAGATTTTTTGTTATTATTGCATGAAATCTTTGTTATTTATTTTCCATCTTGTGTAATCTCTCTTTACTACTGACAAGTCGTTCGAATGCAACTGAAAATGCGCAAAATGTGGAATAATATCACGCAGAAACAACATTTATGCATATTTCACGGGAAATCTCCAATAAAAAATTTTGAGGATTAATCGTTAATTTTGAAAACATTGTACGTTATTTCTTTTAAAATATATAATCAAAAGTGCGTAATGTGTACAGAAAAATAAAAAACGAATCAATATGATACAACTCAGTATAAAACAATTTTTTAAATTTCAAAATTTATTACTTCGATAGAAAGAATTTTCTGTACATACTTAACGTATTTACCTACTATTTGCGGGACAGTAAAAAATGTGCTGTAAAATGCACGTACCAAAGGCTTATGTAGAATCCAAAATTTGATAATACCCCTTAGGACGTCTATTCTCGTACTTCCGTTCGAGAAAGTACATCCGTCCAAAAAGGAATCTGCGATACATTCAGCTTTGCCTTTAGTTTGAACACTCAACGATAGAGACCATAATTTCGCTACCATGCGTGAAACTTAAATTAACAGGATAACGATTAGGATTTAGGAAAATTCTAAATGTGAAAAATATTTGATATTTTTTGCTTATATGCCGTATGGATTTAAATTTCTTCTTATCCTATATTTTCAAATCCGCGTTCATGACTTGTAAATTTACTTCCGACATAATTCTTCATGTCTAAATATTTATTTTGTAAATTTCTAGGTTAAGCGAGTTTTCTTTCAATTTTGGCTATTTCTCCTTCTTTTCATTTTGCTTTGAACGGCTCCATTATGTTTCTTCTCTCTTTATCTTCCGTATGGGTGAACATGAGATCTAGAGTTTCTTTTTATTTGTATTTTATTAAAAACACAGAACATTGAACGCCAATATTGGCAGAAGTTAAAGTAGAAATTTTCCACTTATTATTAATTATTATCATTAATACGTATTAGTTTTAGAAAAAGATAAAATAAGAAAAATGTCTGAATTAATAATATATGGCAGTTTATATGATGTATGGAAGCTGTTGCAATGGTTACATTGCAATTCATTGACTTGTAAAACGTATTACAGAATTCGATTATAATTTTTGAAGCCGTTTAAATAAATGTAAATTATTTAAACAAAGAAACAGATAGTACTATATTTGTACTTACATTACAAATATACAAATTATAATATAATTCATATTCAACTATACTTATTGCAAAGTTGCAGGAAGGTTAAGGCGATAACAATGGTTTTCCTATGAACGACTAAATAATTTGTTTCTGGAAAAAATGAAAAAAAGAAAGAAAGATAAGACTTTCTTTGATATTTCTATAGATTTTCAAATACTTTTATAAAGATGTTTTCACAATCAAAATAGATCTAATGTTTAAGAACTAATTATCAAGACTTTTTTATTTATTTCTTAAATCGCATTTGCGCGAACTTTAATCATTTCTAGTGATTGCTCAATTCGCCTTGTAACGTTTTGTCAATCTTCGTGTCCGAATTTACCACCTTGACACACTTTCTCTTCATTATGTTTCTTCTCTTTGTTCTTGTTATATTAACCTGAATTTGTTAATTTCTATCGTTTTGTCCACGTTTGAAATGATCATTCGTATGTTTACAAATGCCGAATAAATTGAATTAATTACCTAAATGTTAATGAGTTACAAGAATCTATCTTTCGGACAACAATTTTATAATTTTCAACGATTTGTTAATAGTGTTGAATAATAATGAGATGATATATCTAAAAGAAATAAAGATTATTTGTCGTTATTACTCTTAATAAAATAATGAATCCAATAATATTTATAATACTTGAATAAATTGCAACGATTTTGATGATCAAAGAATTTCATTTCATTTTAGACGTTTCTAAACTTATGTTGAATTACATTCCTCTATTTGAACCTGCAGTTATCATTTTACGATAAAATATTCTAGACATTTTTAAACTTTGAATGAAATATTGCATATAATAATTATTAATAATATTTAATTATTATTGTTCATTAATAATTTTTTTTTGTAGATTTTTTCCGTATTCAAAACAATATGGAATATGTAATGCAACAAGACATTGCTTACGCTCGCCAGTTAGTTACACTTCACTTTTTATTTTTAGTACATACTTTGCATCTCGAAACTTCGAAAATATTTTTCAGTCTTTCCTATATTTGTTATCTTACGAAATAAACCAAATGCGTTGAAAAATGTCACATCCATTAGATAGAAAAATATTTTTCTATAACTTTTAACAAATTTTCTCGTCGTTGAAAAAGAAGATAAGTAACTATCTTGTAATTCGACTTCAATCATTATATCATTATAATCCAAAACGATGTTAGATTTTGTAATCGTGTTATTTGCGTATTTGTTATTTTTTCATCTTTTCTTTTCTGTTTCAATCATTTCGATTTTGTTGTGCTTCGTGGACAGTAAATGTATATATTTTTTATCCTTTTATTTTGCAGCTAAAATGCCATTGTTCGTAGACTTTCAGACTTTTTGATTTTATTGCTACGATTTCTTTTCGCATATTCTTCATCTTCGATCCAACTATTCCTATAGCATTAATTTTTGTAATATGCAATATTTTTTCAACGCATCTTTTTATCCAAGTTTGGGACAAGAAACTTTCGATGTACACGGTACGTCAAAATAGCATGAACTTCTGTGAAGAATGAATTTACGAGAAAAAAATCCACGAAAATTTTCCAATATTTTTTAATCATGGTGCAATTTACTACAAAATCTGAACAAATTGGGGATATTAATCGCGACATGTTGCTACAATAAAAATAGAGAATCTGTTTTTCAATATTTTTCAGTATCTTTCGTACTTAGGATTTGCAATGAAAAAAATCTTACATTGTCATTTTCAGAATTTCCACGTCACTGTTTGTAAATTATTTTTTTTTTTTTTTTTTTTGTAAGCTATCAAACGTTGTCAGATCGATTCAAGGCCACTTCCTATATCCTTTTAGTAATCTTTATTTTGAGTGAACACGAATTTCTTTTTTTTTTCTTTTTCAATTTTTGCATCGAGTAAATAATTAACACAGACGTACGTGATGCAAATAAATTAATAAGGCAGTGTCAAATTGAAGACTTCATTGTCAATTCCGGGAAAACATCTTTGAAATGTTCAAGCATCGTAGTGAAATTTAATCGATCGACCGTATAAAAAGATTTCTTGGAAAAAATTATAATACACGTGCAATCGAAGTTGCGATGCAAATGGCTTAAGAAATGAAAGAGCATTCATTATCAATGTTTCCTATATCCTTAGTCTCGATCTATACATGCACAGATCAGCTTGTTTCGTCATTGACTCTGAAAAGGTAACAGAAAACGAACGAATCACTGTTTGGGTGCGCCTGGTGTGTATTCATTCGCGTCAGATAAAATAAAATAACTTGCGTCACTCGTTCGCGCGTGTATTTGCAATTGTATTATTGGATACGTGCGATTATCATTGTGATATTTAGTCGGAGCAGAGTCAGTCATACGTCACAAGTTTTCAATCGACGTTGCAGTGATTTGCAGTGTCGACGCTGGGTTCACAAGCAATAGCAACTTGATGATCGCAGCTACCATGAAAAGCCACTTCCCCTAGGACGAAGTTAGCCTCTCCTGTTTGATGATCGAAGTATCGATCTTACGCATCTTTTTCACCTCAGTTTCGCGCAGACAGCGTCTATCTATGAAATCGGTCGAGTAATCGCTTGATAATGAAAAATTCAAAGGGAGAATAACTTTTGTTGTCTGTTTATCGACGAAGAAACGGAATAATTAAGAATATTAAAAAAAAACACATTTGTTGATAAACAACAACTTGAGTTTATCGCTAGTCGAAAGTGTTACAGCTGTTCAAATACCATTCGTACCAAAGATTATTACTAATCGTTAAGGCTGAATAAATATAATTAATTATTGTTAATTCGAAAATACATGTTGCGCAGTTCATCAAAATATGAAACAATAATTAGACAGTCTATAAAAACAACACGCACTCATAAACTACATAGGCAGTACTGTAAATTAATCTATTTTATATATATTTGAAACAATTGGCTAACCAACACACACAGTGTTTAAAATAATCTTCCGTGTCTTCTCGTATCGATGAACCATAAAACAAATTGCAGAAATGTGTATGCGTTGTGCGTCATTATCACTGTCTATATCAACTATCAAACGCTTTCCAGTAAAATTGACAAAACCACAGAGGATCTCCTACGCTATTAATATTTAGTTTACGATTGTAATGCTATTCCCACGACGAATTCCAGCTTTGTCTCGTTTCCCCGCTGCAGATAGATATGGACGTGATATTAATTGAAACAGCGTACAATTTATTAAATTGTTAATTGAACATAATGATTATAGTTTACTTTGCACGTAATGAATTTGGTTTACCTTGCACTCGTAATCCGTGAATGAATGAAACTACATTTTCAATTGGTCGTGAAATAGCGAGAAATAGCTTACGTTTCTTTTTCATTTTCAAGGAAACTGTTCCAAAATGCATCGTGTTCGCTGAAAACTTTGCTCTGTGCCTTTTTGCACGAGTTTCCTTGAAAATTTATTTAAAAATCATTTTTTTAGAAATAAGAGAAATCCCGAGCTGTTCTGAAAAAAAAAAAAACAAAAGTCACAAGCAGATTTCTTGCAAAATACGTGATATGTAGATTCAAAGTTGAAACATGAACATGAGTTTAGATGTAATAAAATAAATAATTTATAGTAAAAAAAAATAATTGAAAATTATGATTTGTTCTGCATATATCTATTCTTTTAGTATCTTCAGTATCTTTTAGTATCTTCTGCTCATTCAAAATAATATTCCTAACTTTTTTATAGTGTCGTGTTATATCAAAAGAATGTAAACTTTCGCTTAAATCAAGTCCTTGATGCACAAAAATAATTTGTCTATATGCATATTATCACTTGAATAACCGACATTGCATTTTCACAATCTGTAATATTATACGCTTACTAAGTCAGTATCTTATATGTTGGTTGTTTGTTTTAATGTTATAATTTTTTATAAATAATAGTGTAGATTCATCTATTTCTGAATTATACTCAGGATATTTTATTATCAATATATAAAAGAGATATAACCAAATTTGATCTTTATCAAATGAGCGTGTCTTAAATTATCTCCTACTAGCTTTCAGTTTAATTTCGGTTTTAATTCATAAAAAGTTGAATATTTTCGAAAGATTTTGCGCAGAAAAACATTTATAAAATGCAGACAGGTACCGAATAAAGATCAAATTTGGTTATATCTCTTTTATATATTGATAATAAAATATCCTGAGTATAATTCAGAAATAGATGAATCTACACTATTATTTATAAAATTATAACATAAAACAAACAACCAACATATAAAACAAATAAACAACCAAAATTGTTACTATATTGTTACTATATTAGAACTGAAGGAATATAAAATATGAAAGTATGCATAGCATTAGTTATTTCAGAACACAAAATGTGTCTTAATAAAAGATTATGAAATGATACATAAAAATCTGAAGATGCAAGAAAATTATATTTATAAAATTTAATTTTTCGTATGATACAACTGTAAAACATTGTTGTTATACAATATATAATAAATAATAAATATATGAATAGCATAATAAATGCTGTCATATTATAAATAATAATGTGACGTTCTGTTCCACAAGAATTAAGTTAACCTTGAAATCTTTCAATCACATCAAACATTTTACAAGAAAAGCAAAATATGTTGAATTTATTACTTTTCCTTTTTTGCTTTTTACATTCTTGTATGAATATTAGATTATTGCTCACCAATCATACACTCTACAATCGAATAATAATTACTATTATACAATACTCCCAATAAATAGAAAAATATATTTGCAGAAAACAACTAAAAAGGACATGATAATTTTCTGGAAATTCTACAGTCAATAGGAAATGAAAGTTTTATCATTCAAGATCCAATAGATTTGAAGGTTTTTAAACATGCTATATACTTAGCCTCTGCTTTCAATGATAGAAAAGCTGGTGATAAGATTCATGAATTTCTTCTGGCAAAACATAATTATAAATTTATTTCATCTGCTGCTACAGAAAACGCTGTATCTCATATTTAATATTGGTATTGTCAACAAGTACTATTGAGGAGTTTCTTTTAAATTTTATGAGAATTTAGTTCCAAACGTATTTGTACCATCAAAACAGATTTTAATAGAAGTTACATTATAGAAGTTTCCAAACTCATCACCTCACTTAATGAAATATATATTAAGATTTATGGTCAGACATAAATACTTATTGTCTTATAGAATCTTATAGAATCTTCAACGAAATTTATTTCATTACATTGAATACAAATAGATTTTTTATCTGTTGATTCAGCTTTAAGAACAGATCTTCTGGATATAGCTTGGGATTTTTGGAGTATCATTGAAAAAGAAATCAAAAAGGAAAGATATACTCCAACTGAAAATGCTGTGAACAGCTTGCATAGCAATAATATTGTTACATGGTAATTGTGTAAAAGCAGGTGTTAAGCTTATGACATATACTGTTAAAGAATCAAATGTATTTTTTCCAACAATGTATGAAAAACAAATGTATGAAAAGTAAATCAATTATTCAACAATTACATTTTAAAGGGATGTATCGAAGGAGTTTTTCTTATTCTTCAATATTCTGTAAATTCAAGATTTTCACATATCGTTGAAATGGCTACAAAATTACAGAATCTTCCAGAATTTACAAATGTAGAATCGTCAAAAGATTGATTGATTCAATGGGAGTAAAAGTTTAGATACAAAAAAATGAAGTTAAATTATAATTTTAAATTATAATCCGTCTAAAAAATGTATTATTAAACGATGCATTGATTTTCAATATCGGGTTAGAAAGATTGGATTAATAATTCACGAGAATTATAATCTAAACTTCATAAACAAAACAATCGGGTAACACGATTTTCATCAAGAATTTAAAAAAAGCATATGGCATCTACAACAATGATAATTGCATGATATTTTGGATTCGAAATGCATGTAATAATTTATGACGTTACGCTTGGAACATTTACGATGATACCAAAAAATGGTTTGAAATCAATGTTCAGTTGTCAGGGATTGTCGAGGACAAAAATTAGGAACGAAAGTTAACTTATATGTCGCTATACATCAGGAAGGTACGCGTCGGAACTGGAACAACATTATCGCCGGAAATGTGGCCTCCACATTTCCCAAGTCCTTGTTTCGTTATTATCAATTGGGCCATACGTGCGGCTAGAATGTGTCATGTATCATCTTTAAATCTTGGACAGCGTCGTTAGTTACATCACGTGTACTTTATATTAAATATAAATTATTAACACTTTACCGACCGTGTATTAGCGGTGAATATTAGCTGTGAAAGTTAGCCGATTAATAGGCTACCGGTCGGTAAAATGTTAAAATATGTTGGTTAGCCGATTAATAGGCCTACCGGTCGGTAAAGTGTTAAAATACACGATTCGCGGTTATACTTCGATCAAACAAAAACAGGTTATACATCCTATTTAAAATGCGGTGTACACGTGCGTGTGTGCGAGTGTTGAACGTTTTATTTCTAATAAAAATAAATTTGCTTGTTGACGCAATATCATTCGCAAAGTAGAGCGACACGGTCTAAGAAATAGAACACTATTAACGTTGCGATTAACTAAGATTAATGAAACGATTAAAAATGATCTGAGTAAATAGATTCGATATTTCAATTTTCTTTTTTTTTTTTTTTTTGTCATTTATCTGTTTCCTTCTTAATTTATTCTCGGATTATTCAAAATTTTTATTATATATGTTACGTGCCTACGTGCGTGACTTCGTAATTTGGTTATTTTTACAACAATTAATTAAAACGCTTCCAACTTGTTTTTCGCCGAGAAAAATAATTTAGACGATAATATATCGAGACTCCTAATGATCGTTAGCAATGCATTGCTAAAACAAGAAATGTTACGTGTAGTGTCATGCATGGTTATTCGCGAATCAGCACTACGATGGAATTCAACAATTCCACTGACGTGACGTCATTTTCTTCTTTTAAAGTCCACAACCATTTCTGGTCCAGATGGCCTGGCTGTGCATACAAAGTGTTGTATGAAATCACAATTATTTCCTCAAATATTCCATCTTTCCTCACAGAGAAAATTTTAATGTTAATTTCTTGACATAAGATATATTAATACTAAAAGTCCTAGATAGGTCGACAAACATATCTGCTTGCGTGAATTTCCACGAGACTTTCTATCAGTTAAAGACACTTAATCGGTTGAAGATTAAACTTTTCTCTGGATATATTTAGTAGCTTTTAGAGAGTGATAGAGAGTTGCAATCACTTGCATGAAAAAGAGCCGGGCACGAGCTATTTTTATACAAAAAAACGTCGGTCAGACGATTAATGTGTCGATGAATTAATTTCATGGCAAAGTTTTAATCGTATTTTGTGTTCTTCAGACGGTATTTAAACTGCACATTTCCGGCGACGGAAAAGCGAGTTAATCTTATAACTCAACGCAGTTATTCAATTCAAATCTTCGAGAGCTCAAACTTGTTACTTAGTTTTATTAATTCTTAATGTGTTATATCAATGCATAATGCCGAAAAACTAAAAAAAAAAAAGCGAATAGAAATTTGCTTGGCGACGTTGAGAAAAGCCAGACATTTGTTGAAGAATTTTACACAGGGTGGATGATGATATACAACCTCGAGTAAAACTACTAACAGATTGTATGCTAAGTACTTTCATTGCAAAGTTATCGTTATCGTTGGTTCACTCGAAAAGCCTCGGGAAATGTCGAAGGGAAATCTCTGAACTGATAAGAGAGAGTTCAAGCGGCTCAGTCGCCGGTGAAAGAAAGAAAAGAAAAGAAAAGGATAGAAAAGCTAGTTCTATTCTCGAGTTAGATCAGAGTATATCATTCATTTTGTGGTGAAATTTGTCCAGAATCGATCAAATGATTGAAATACTCGAAAATATTCCAAATTATCAATTTTCATGTAAGAATAATCGAGAAATTCGTATTTTAACGTATTTTTTTCTCTTTTTTCGTTTCATTTCTCTTGCTGAATATTTGTTGAAATGAATATTTCAACATACTGTGATGATTTATAAAAGTGTGTTTCGTTTACATCGAACGAACTAAGGTCGTCAAATTATTTTACAAATTGCGATTCAGCTATATAAGACGACACTGAAATGATCTTGTAATAATATTATAATTTTATAATAGTCCATTAGACTGAACTTTTTCTTTTTAATTGACGTCGCTTAAAATTGATCTTGATCTCAAAATTCTACCGTAATTTCCCTTACTAAATTTTTTTATATTCTTATATCGTAAATTATATTATTAATTAATTAAAATTTCACCTATAATTAATAATTTATAAATAATTTATTTGAAAATACTGTTAATAGAAATTTATTAATTATTAACTTACAGTTAAAGTTTAACCGCTATTGCTGGCACTTTATTTATCATTATTAATTTTAATTCCCGTGTTAATGTCTATGTTTTTGAACGTCTTTAAAACTCATCTATTGATAAATTTTCGTAGGTTCGAAAATGCATATGATTCATCTTGAGATCATCATCTCGTCATTGTCGACAATACGGTAAATTCAATCAAGTTTCTAGACGAATATATATTTAATGTGCAAAATGAGATCGCGTGTAGTAAACTCACTAAATTTAATTTGCCACGTATTAAATGTTTCGCAGTCTAATTCGTTTTCCATTCGTTATTTTTAATAAATAAATACTATTAATGTTATTTTCTAATTTCGCGCATAATTTCATTTATTTTACAATTTACGGGAGTTATTTTCTCACATGCCGAACATACGAGTTAGTTTGATACATCTGCATACGAATCGATTAGAATCACAATTAGAGCAGACAGTCTAGTCATCTGACATGCTCTAGTCATTTCCGGGATAAACGACGCGATATTGGCAACAATAGCAATTATAAATAGACTATAGATTTTTTTTTGCATTTGTGGAGAATTTTAAAATGCTGAAGTCCAGAGAATGAACGTAATACGCAAAATACCAAAAGTAAGATATTTTTTATAATGTTTAATAGCGAGGAGAAATTTTTTTCAAAAATCTTCGAAAGCATCAACATAATTCGTAACAATATTTTCTCAGTTTGAAAAATTGACGGAATTGTCTGTTTAAGCTAATAAAGTAATTATTTTAATGATAATATTCATGATATTATATACTGTAGTCATTGTATCATTATTTAGCAGTCAGTTTTTATGCATTACGTGTTTCTAACAGCATTCAGCGACATTATGTTAAAATATGTTTATGTCGAGATCTCCGTAGAGGTTCTCTAACTATATTTACGTTAAATTTAAAATACAATTACAAGTTATAGCATTATATTGATTGCACGATAAATGTCACGTTTAGTACATTCATTCGAGAAATGTTTGCCTATATTTCTAAATACTTATATCGGAGCATTATTTGTAATCTTGATTAATTATCGTGATATTGGTGTACACGATGGTGCAATGTGAATAAAATTGAAACACGTGTGATAAATTCGAGATATTAAATGAAATTTGGATTTTAGAAAACTTTCTATGGTCCAACAATTATCTTTTTTGTCGGGTGTGAATAATCAACATTTCACGTTCATTTAAAATTTTCGTTCCATTTTCGTTCAGTCAAACCGTTTGTTTTATTTAGGATTTTTCACTCATTGCAAAAACGTTTTCACGGTTTTTTCTTTTCACGATTTTGTTCATTTGCAAACGTTAGTTTCGCGTTCAAGCGTTTAAGGTTTCCTTTTTTTTTTCTTTCTTTCTCTTTTTCTTCACGCACTGAGATTATTTACCTCCAATCCTCTTGGCTTCTTGTTTCAAGGATTAAATTCTACGTAGATAGAATTTTCTCGCATCATCTATTTTTACTGCGTTGTATCACGCGAATTTGCAAATCGACTGATTTATCAAACACGTGTTTCGTTCGTTCTCGATTTTTATTGCGATAAATTTCGAAATTTTCTCGATTGAAATTAATTCACACGTAACAAATGTTCATATCAAAAACAATTGTTCCAACTGGATCATGGTGAATGCATATAAACGTAAATGCAATGCATATGAAATTAATTTTATTTTGTTTCATGCGGTTTTTCTTTGAAAGCAAAATGTATGTCTGTGAAAGTTAAAACAGAGAAAACTTTTCGTTAATTTTCTTTTTTTTCTGCTCTGTACAATCATGATTGCACTGCAATTATTCGATTTCGTGCAATTAATTAATTGTATAAATATATACTGACGGTGTGCAATATCGAATTAATTTAACGCGCTCGTTAACAAATTCTGCTATTTCTTATTTTTTTCTTATTTATATATGTTTTTATGAACTTTTACGATCCTGCTTTTCCTTTCTTATTTTGAAACTCAAGAGAGCTCTCCGAGTTTCGAGAATTCTTGAAATTCAAAGCCGATTAGAAAAAAGTATAAAATCATGAATAAAGGATGTTTGATTCATGTGTATGTCTATAATATTCAGTGCGCGAGATCTTTCGCGGACGTGGTTCTTGTTTTTCAGAATACTGTCAGATGTGAAATCGATCATAATTTTGAGTATCCAAATCTAAAGAAATTATTTGAAAAAAATATTCTAATCTTACTATACTATCAGTGTATTTTGAAAGACTTTTAGGTATATGCAGTTGACAAAAAAAGATTAACTCCAGAAAGAATTCGTATGTCAGTATTCAAACGAGAACCAGAATTAAATTCTTAAAACAATATATCTCTCTTATGTAATAAAATCAGCGCTTCAAACAAAACTATCTATTTAATATGTGGAATATTTTATCAATGTGTTAAGAAAAAGAAATTATCGATTGCCTGTTGTAGATTGATGAAATGATTACAGGCAATGGTTATAAATAAATGATTCATTAATTGAAAACGTCGAATAAATCTATAAGAGAATGTAAGTAATAAAAGGATCTTAAAGTTTTATTTCAATTGATTCGTGATTGATTTTTTTAAAAATAAAATTGTTAGTATTTGGTCGCATAACTGAATATTTGATAGTCCAAAATCTTGAGGTAAAAAATATTATTCGTTTATTGTATCTTAATTGTTAAAAGTAAGAACTAAGTCGCGGATAGTACATATTTTAAAATTTAATCTAAACATATTTTCATGTGAAGACTCTATGCATTGGGTATATATTTTTACGATTTTCAATTTTCCATAAATGAATAAAATCCACGTCCTAACAATAATATTCGGCTTGCATGTCGAATGAATGATCGAGCAATCGAGCTATTTTCCGAAAGTATTAATCATGTATTAATCTACAGATTTTCCTCTTTTTATAAACTGAAATCAAGACAGTGACATTTCCTTCGAATCGCGTGCAATTGATTTGTTGCAGTAAAATTCCATCGAATGAAATGCATGAGAAAAGTACAAAGAAAGTACGTTCATGATTCACTCAAATGTGAATGATAGAAGTTACAAATGCTTGAATACAATGTCATCATACTAGTGAAGTACCTTGAAATAATATTCGTACAGAACAAGACTAAATACAAATTTATTGTTAAAATAGTTTCGATGTTAATCGTTTTCAAATACAAGTACCTGAAAATTTTTTATAATTCATTTGTTCTTAAATATACTACATTTTGATTTAAAGTACTTTATAGTATTTTATAAGTATTTTATAAAATATTATTATACATGAAAAATTTTTATTTATATATTTAAATAACAATACATAAATTAAATTTAAGTATGTCCTATTGTGGATTATCAAATTAAACAACAAATTTCCCTAAAAAGGCCGCCATGTTATTTTATTTTAATGATTCTACATTTAATGATAAAAACTTAATATTGTATTAAAATAATAGGGTATCTAATCCTAGTCTATATATTAATTTTTTTATATATCTGTAGTTTGAATTATTCCATGTCTAGAAATTCAAATTTCACCTATAATTCCTAATTCAGAAATAACCTCATTTAAAGTAATTTAAATAGAGTTTTGTTAATTATTAGCTTATAATCAAAGTTTAACCGCTATTGCTGGCACTTTATTTATCATTATTAATTTTAATTCCCATTAATTAATCTAGATTTCTTTATTAAATATATCTCATTGTGATATCTAATGTTAATTGATTATATATAAAATATTAACTAATAACCTCACCATAATTAAATTCAAAAATCTGTAATTTCTTACAGAAAATAAATAAAAATACAATAATTTTAAAAAATAAATTTTGACCCAATTGTGAAAAATATTCTATTTTATAACTGTTATTAAAATACATTCAGAAAGGGAAGCACATGTATAGATACGTAGGTGTGCGTTAATGATATTTTGAAATACCTGCCGAAATTAAAATTGAAACGTGAAATTTATTATTTTGTTTTCAATCCTATCTGTAAAATTGTATAAATATCGTTGTCATTCTAAAATAGCAATACTGAACATTGAGACCTCGATCACACGTTGTCACACGAAAAGGTTTCCTTGACACATCACTTATTCTACTTTATCTTATCGTTCTGATGACAAATATTTCCTCGCTTTGTACACATTTTTACACATTTTATTACCGATGCTCGTCCAAAAATAATTTTCCTCTATTCGATTATCAATTTTGACCAAAGATTTCATACCAGTATCAAGTTCAATTACGCAGATTATACCTATGCAATTCATTTTCTGTCATTATTTCAAATTTCAAATTATTGTCTGTCATTATAAAAGGAAATATCACCTAAAGATTGTCTTCTTTTTCGAGTAATATATTTCGCTTTTTCTTATGTGTACAATTTAAACTGAAGAACTGAAATTGATAATTATATATAATACACAAATAAAATTATGTATGTCGACATGTTACTTAATCGATATTACTTCAATTTTATTTTTAGAAATAAAATTGACACGCTCAACATATAATGAAAATACACAATAATGATGAACAGTCTTTTATTAATACGTCGTTTTTTTTTTTTGCTATTACGCTGTTTTACTAGTATGTTCGAATAGTACAGTATTTATAGCTTTATTAATCGATTAAGCCACTTCAACGATTGAGTCATCATTTAAAAACAATGAATATAGTCGATATAAATGTATGTACACGTTTGACCTTGTTTACAGGATGTAGTAAGTTTTGTTTAGCATTTAATTACTTTGATACGTGATATATGTACTTCGAATATGTAATTGTGTTCTATTTCAAGATATACATGTAAATACTCGATCCTCAAAATTACTATTTTCAATAAATATTATGAATCTCAGGCGTTTCTGCGATTGATAATTTGATAAATTTTTTATTCGCGAAGTAAGCATGATTTACTTGAAAATTTATTTCGAAATGTAATTTGAAAATTTACCGACACACGGTGTATTTCTGTTCCCGAGAAGGAGTTGGCTCCACATGAAAAAATAAACCCACGAGAAAAATTTGTTTTCCGAGAAAATCATGCTTATTGGAATTTATTGGAATTTAACTATGCTTGTTTGGCTAATTCTAGACTGGCCAGAAATAAATAATGAACAGTATGCAAATACATCTAAAAATAAATTTACGCGACATGTAGAGCGTGTCGTTCCTTAACATTTTCAAACTGCACGATCATGCTACCGTCAGGCATTTTCGTATCGAGAGATGAGAATTCTAAATTTTGTGTCTTTTGGTTGCATTCCAAGTAAACACAACTTCAATTGTTTTCATGTTTACAAGTTATTTTTTTCTTTATTAGTTTCCACGTGTATCGCGAGAACGGGAAAACTCAGATGGGAAATTTGGATATCTTCGAATCGATAGATACGTTTATGGATCATAATGGATCAGATGATTTCTAGAATTTTCGTGTATTCAATATATTCATATAACTTTTATGTCTCGTATCTCTGCCAAATTCGAGGTTTTCAATTCTAGGAAAAAGCTGCCAATCAACAGTACGTTTTTATAGCTACAGTTTTTAAAAAGCAAAAAATTATACGCGTTATTCGAGCATCTACTATATATATTATTTTGGTCGAAATTGAATATTTCAGAGATTCGTTTATCGATCACTAGAAAAAGATCATCATCACTGGGAAAAATTGAAGATCTCATAACCTCGAGATCGTGGTCTTTAACATTAAACCTGCATTAGAGTGCACGTTAGAAATTTTATAGATGTATTATTAGAGATTCAAAGTATTTTTTTTTTTTTTTTTTTTTTTTTCTTGTAAAACGTATAAGTAAAAGCTTCTGTATTCCATTATTTTGCATTTGGAATTTTTCTCTTTTTGATGGAAATTTTCGTTTTTTCAAAAATATACATGCACTTGATAAATTTATCATGCCCTGAATAGAAAAACCTCACTGCTCTTCAGTTTAGAATAAAATAACTTCGACTGCTTATACAGTAGAACTTTGTTTATTGGTATCTCGTTTATACGAATTAGTATACGTATTCATAATTTGTACATATTCATACGTATTTATTTGTACGTCTCTACTCTTTTTACGTTAATATTATGGAAATTATATACTTTAGTCGATGGTTTCTAGTTCTAGACTGATATTTTTTCCAATTGGATACTTTTACATCTATAATACCCTTGGTTTCTTTAACACTGTTATCAACAACAATATCAACAGCATTACCTTAACCACTATTACCACACGATTTATTTTCCATACTATTTATTTTGCATTTGTGATGTACGAATTTCATATTTTATCCTGCGTTTCATTTCTAATGGAATTATGGCACGTGGTATCGGTATTATGCAAAGCACTTGTAAATATACTTATTTAGCCGGTCGTGGAAAGTATCTTTGTCACTGGTCGTCGTCTTTACCGCGAAATTATATTCGCAGAAGTACAAGTACACGCGGCGACTTGTTCCAAGATAAATCTTCCGAGACTAGTGCGTGCGTAATTTCAGTTTAATTGGTCGTTGATCCGCGTTGAAGTACTTTGTTAGACATAACGGATGAGAGGGATATATTCTACCATCATCTTCAAAGATTTAACTTATCCCCGTGCAACATGATTCATTCTTACAGGTTTTGTTTCCATTTTCTTGTATGCCTCGTATATTTTTCCAAAAATATACGATACATCGCAGTTGAGTATATTTCGCAATTTCCAACGTATGCGTATTCATGTTTTAACGCCATTTGTCAAGATCGATTTATTTTTAAGAATAAATTAATAAAAATTCCTCTGTTTTTTTTTTATTTACAGGTGAGTTCTATACTATTATAGAATAGCTGTTGACGGCTGCCGCTTCAAAATGATAAGTCTGCGAGATTTACAAAAGTTACACCCCGAGGGTAAGATATTCATTCTTTACATACATACATATTTACACGTTTTGAAAGCATGCCGCGTATATAAATTAATAAACTTACAATCTGTTACTGAGATATATCGCTCGATACAAAAATGTGTGTTATTGTCTTTGCTCGGTTGTATGTTTCCATATTTCGCGAATCGGTTAATCTATCTGAGGAGTTATTTAACCTCTTGCCTTCGAAACATCGAGCCAGATCGTTTTAGAGAAAAAAAAAATATGCCACGCGATACGAATTCTCTAATTCGAAAATTAGAAAGCACAATGTCTCCCGCCATTTTCGCCGGAAAGAAATCACAAGGCAAGGGATTAAATTCGACAATCTGACGTTCGAAGGTTGAAATAATTTTAATTGGCTGTGTTTTGAAAATTTTTTCAATTTGCTACATAATAAGAGACTGAAACACACGTCTATCCAATTTGAAAATTACAAAAAAGTTCGGTGCTTTACTTTTTTGTATCTGTGCTTTTATCCACGTTGCCCAACGTAGCAAGAAAAGATGTTGTCGCAAATAAAATTAACGACGAGGCTTAAAATTGTAAAATGATTCGATTGAAATCGAAACAGTAACATTCGCATTACACGTAGAAAATTATGCAAGTCATGATATAAAATTGAAAAATAATTTTATCGCGAAGGAGTTAGTTCATAGATTTGCGACATACCTCTAAATATGACGACGAAAATACAGTTAAAAACTTATATACGACTACGATGTATAATCTATGATACAGTATCTGCTTTTGCAGCCAAAACTAGGTCTTTGAATTTCAATTTCAATTTCAATTCTTGCAATTCTTCTCGTATAATTTTGGAGATTCTTCTGTACGTGACAAAGACAACGAATGAAACACGTACCGACGATTGTTTTAAAAAGCCCTTTTCTTTTTCTCTTTCTTTATTCTTCCTTCCCCTGGATTGCATTGGCTGATGATGAATCCTGAAAATCAATGCCGATAAATAAATGATTAATCCCTCCACGTTAACTCCGCGATAACGAGGCGTGCATATTAGTCATATGTTACATCAATAGGAGAACAATAACTCGATGTGTTCCGGTCAATCAGTCGCGTAAAAGTGAGTTCCGCGAACGCGAACATACTCTGCCCGGCAAAAAAGTAGCAGCCGCCGCGTGTACACGCGAACGTTTTATTACGTCAGGCATACGTGTATGGCATATATCATTTAGTAGGCGACGCGCCTTTCTCTCTCTCTCTCTTTCTCTCTCTCTCGAGGCTGCCATCAATTATTCGATGCGCGCTGCGTATTTCTCGCCGTGAGCGAGAGATGCTTCTTACTCTCTTTAATCACTGTAGGGGCAGGTCAGTGCACCTGGCGAAGATTTTACGGCCTTGCTCGACATGCCGTTTAATCGCTGCTGCTTTACGCTATAACCTCAGAGGATCGATTAATCTCGCAACTCTCGCCATCCAGTGTGTTCTCTACCCGCGCGCGAAGCCAACTAACTAAGCAAGCTTAGCCGAGCCAAACACACGCTTAACGCGCAACACACGCGACGATTAATCGATCTGCCGATTTTTCCCCCCCTTTGCGCTGCTTGGATCTTATATCTCCCTTGTAAATGTACATCTTACGATGTAAGGGACGTGTGTTATCTCCCTTTCTTGTCAAATGCACCTCACAGTTGTTTTACTCGACTAATCGACGAATCGAATCACTCGTTACGTTTTTCTTATTTCGGAAGCTACGTAATCGAGACAGACGCTGGATGATTCTTGTTCGTCTTTGTATCTGATAGTTAGAGTGCAATTTGTGCGACATTCTATTCTATTATTCTAAATTCGTGAATTCAGCTTGTCATGAGTTTTGTTTTGAACAGATACCTGTTGATGAGGTGAGAAATAATTTTCAATTGTAGTTGTTACATATATGTTGATTGATAATATATAATAATTAATATATTTTATTGTCATTGTTAATTAATTATACATTGTAGTATTACAATTTAATTAAATCTCAACTACATTGTTTCGTTAACGAAGAAGAAAATTACGTTGGAAAATTGTTTTTCACCATCGCGAGATATTTGCGTTGCTCCGAGCCATAAATATTTAGACAATATGCAGTAACATATTCGTCGTAGGTAGATGATTTAAAATAAGAATGACGTTGTATAATTTGACATTTAATTGATAGCTTCGCCGGATAACTTATTTATGGTGACGCGAACTGTAGCGCGTAAAATGCAAACGAGAGAACAACCATCGATGCTAAAACTTCTATGCAGGAAGTAGAGTGGAAGAAATTTCTCTGTGAAACAGCCGCGATCCTCCGTGCATTCTCGCGGATGATATTTCACTGAAATAGGATGCAACTTTCCACATTTGAATGCCGAGTTTTGATATCGCTTTAGCTGCATCGATAAACTTAACAAAAGATGAAAATCTTTATCTCTGTGAAAGAATGCAGGAATCGAAATAAGGAAAAATCGATTAACGATGAAAATAATCAATTTCCAGTTAACAGGCAGTGCTGCTACTCGAATACATGTGTATTTATGTGAAGAAATCGAACTCTCATGGCTTTGTGAATCAGCGTGAACAGTGATGAATAAATTGTCCAGTAATATGAACAAAATTGGCAAATGATACGAAGCATTTTATTAAGTTTGAATGAAAATTTTCTTTTGCCTAACTAATGGAAATAATCGGATATAATATTTACGGATAGTTGAGATTTTCTCTTTAAAGATACATCCAAATATGTTCGAATTGTTTTACACTACAGATTTATCTAACGATAAACTTAGTTGGAAAATCAATACATTTCAAAGTGATTGTAATCAATATAACGAATTAATCTTATAAAATCGATATGTGAAATAAAAATAGTCCGTCTACGATTATATATAAATTTTTAATCGGAAAATTGTAACATTGTTACAATTTAGTAAGTTGTAGGTAGTTGGAAAGTAATTTTATAATTTTGTTACAATTTAGTAAGTTGTAGGTAGTTGGAAAGTAATTTTATAATTTTGTTACAATTTAGTAAGTTGTAGGTAGTTGGAAAGTAATTTTATAATTTTTACAATTTTTAAAGAAAATCACTTGACAATATAAACTATACATTTTAGAAAAACGTAAGATTTTATGATTTACATTTATAGTTTATAATAATATTTGATAATGTAATGCAGTCTCTTCTCTGTTACAAACGTTGAAGGATAATTCACAGATTCTTGTATAAATAATTATATAGTCGTTTCTCTTTGTGCTTGGCTTAACGGGGCGACAACAATGGATGCATTTATGCCTCTGAAAACGAGTCTCTCAAGAGTAGGCAATATGTGTCAAGTTCTTAAGGAATTGCAACGAGTGTACCGACAATGAGCCAAATAGTTGCAATGGATCTTACATAAACGAATTTCACGATTAGTAGAAATAGCGGATTCACAGATTTCTTACTTTCTGATCCAACGTGCTTGTAATCGGTATTGATCAGTAATTTCATTAACACTAGAACTACCGACAGTTAAGACGAAATTATTTCTACCAAAATTATTTTGATTTCTAATAAATAAAAATAAAATAAAATTCATTATATTATTTCTTTAGTTATCACTGTAAAAGTCATTGCATCATTGTGGGAGGGGGGGGGGGAATTGTAACATGAAATAGAAATTTTAAAATAAAATTGTAAAACCAGTCATTTTGACTGGTGTGGTAGTTCTAGTGTTAAAATATCTATGTATATTCTACTATATAAATAACTCTTCTTCTCTGCTCTTCTATGGTCTTTCTCTGTGTGTTTCTTCATCTTCTTCTTCTTCTTTCCCCTCTCCTTCTCCTCCTCCACTTCCTTGTTCTTCGTCTTCTTCTTTTCCCTGTGCCTCGCGGCAAGTTGGTTGTTGCCCTGCGAACCCTCGGTCATCTTCTTTTTCAACGTTTTGCATTCTCCGAGCCTTGAGAATGCGAAGCCAACGCACCTACACGATCCTTTTTCGAGGTTAGACGTTTTAACATACGATTTACTGGATTCTGCCTATGATAGTCACACAGCCGAAGAAAACCAACGTTCGTTGACGATTTATTATATTTTTTGCTCTTGAGTGCGCAACAATTTTTGCCACGACATTCAGATTTTGTTATAATAAGTCAAATAATATTGATAATTAATTGCTGCTGAAGAATGTTTAGGCATGAATATTTTTGCGGATAGATGAGGTTTTCATCGAATGAATTGAATGATTTACCTAATTCGCTGAATTTTGTAGACTATTCCGTTCAATTTGATTCGCATAATCAGTTTAATTTCCCACGTCAATTTTTTTTCTAAAACTCGTTGCAAAATACTACACAAACTTACACACACACACACACACACACACACACATACATATATATATATATATTATTTTACAATGTCACTCTAATGTTGGGCATAGTTTAGTGTTATTTCTGGTTCGTTTTGTAAATGATATCGTAACTACTTGTAACTATACTCTTTTAATTCTTCTGATCAGCTTTAATCTCTTTTATGAAACTGGCCACGAAGACGCGTGACGCATTTTTTATATTTATTATCAATATTTTAATAAATGTTTAATAAATGTTTTGAATATTTGACAAACCGATTCGGAACGAGAAACTAATCAATTCTAACATTCCTAAGCAAATAAGGTTTCGGTTATAAAAGTTTAAGTATAGCATAAATTAGAGACTTTCAAACCAAAATGAAATGTGTATAAAAAAATTGTATACTCTTTTCCCAATCATTGTTATTTAAAGATTTTGCGCGAAATTTACAAATTTTTCGCTGATAAACAAATATTTACAGTTTTTCAAATATGTTGATCATTGTAACTAAGTTATTGTAAAATGTATCTACATAAGTTGATTCTATGTATATTGAGTCGCATAATTGAAAAAAGTATCGTTACATATCAGCAGTTTTCTCTTTGCACGCTTGAGAAATGTGCGAAAACATTGCATAATCTCGCGTCGATATGTAGAGTAAATCCATTCTTTCCATTAAGCAAGGCCATTTTTACCATTACAATAGTTTTGCGTATCATGCTCTCGTCATCGGTGAAATCACGCATACCAAACGTGCAGTTACAGGTGCTTAACACTTTACCGACCGTGTATTAGCGGTGAATAGTTAGCCGATTAATAGGTTACCGGTCGGTAAAGTGTTAAAATATGTTAGCCGATTAATAGGCTACCGGTCGGTAAAGTGTTAAGATCATGTCACTTGACATAAAGGCAACAACGTGCTTAGAACTATCTACAGACAAATTTGACACTGCAGGCGTGTTTGATCGAACATCCTGACGATATCTCGAAGTGTTGGCGCGAGCCAACCAGGCCTGAGCAATCGAATCTCACGTGAATCTGTGTGAAACTGACCTACGCTCTATTTGTTTTTCACGCTTGCTCGCTGCACGAACCATTTCGGAGCAGCAAACGCTATTAGAATTTAATTTCAATGATAATCCACGATATCAGTTACTTCTATAAACTATGTTTAATTTTGTAAATTAAGAATAATATTAATATAATTTGTAAATAATTATTCGATCGTATACTAACGGATATGCGTGGATGAATAATTTCTTGTAGAAATGCACAGGAGGTTTCGACAATTATGTACAATTATCGTTTTATTATTAACTTGTGAACGTGGCTTTTTTTTTTTTTTTTTTTTGTAATATTCCGTAGATGAAACAAATTTTCATTTACAAGTGTATAGTTGTATTTATTTCCAATAGCAGTTTATTAGTCATTGTTTATCTAAATAATTCGATAACTAGACATACGTGTATGCTACAAAGGGAAACAAGCTGATAAATGATACCTTAACGCTTTACCGACCGTGTATTAGCGGTGAATAGTTAGCCGATTAATAGGTTACCGGTCGGTAAAGCGTTAAAATATGTTAGCCGATTAATAAGCTACCGGTCGGTAAAGTGTTAACGACATTCTAACGAAGCACTGAAATTAAAGAAACAGTGGCCACGTAAACGCAAGCCTTGGAGTTGTCAAAACGTGAGATAGCGCATTCATAAGAGGAGAGAATAAGGAAGATCGAAGGTCGCGAAGGAGGTGAATATACCTCCAGACGCGTCGCGTGCAGAGAGATAAAACAGCACCTACGTTATACATGCGGGTATTCTAAAAATACGAGTTTATTTTAACCGCGAGAGATGCGCCACGGCTATCACGAAAACGAGATACGCCGACCGAACGTTTCTAACGGCGTTTCGCCGTATGATCGAAAGTGCTGCATCGTTATTTCAAGTTTCATCGTTCAAATCTTCGATCGAGATTCTTTTCTTCTTCTGAGAGTTACTCCGCATGCAGCGCATCCTGTGCAACGCAGTGTGCCACTTTGTCCTGGATTTCGATGGAAAAACTGGCAATGAACCTTCTGATAAAAACCTTCCAACGAACTGATGAACCGAGCGTACGTTGAAAACTTGTCAAACGTCGATCCTCGTATCCTATTCGATACGATAACTATTCGACTAATTATTCAACCTTGACCTCTCGAGTTGCGACGTAGAAATTCATAAACGATGACAACACCTGAACACGTTGTACGTAGATCAAATAATTGAATTACCTTCACTTTACAATGTTAGAGAACGCGATCGATTCTTTATTATTTTTTAATTCTTGAATTTCGAATTTCAATACTTTCTGTCAGTCTGAATTATTTATGTTACTTTCTTGTAAAAATTGCAATCAACTGACACTTTAATAACAAGAGCGAAAACAAGAAAAGCGGATTAATAGCTGCGTAATAACGTTTCAATGCGGAATACGTAATTCGTTTAATCTTCTCAGACATAGTGCAATTCTAATCGCTACTCAATGACATTGTTCGTATTTCTTGTTCTCTGTTTCCTATAATACATCTATCATTTCACGAATATTACGAAACAGCGAAAAGTCATGTGATATTTTAGGATCGCGAAACTTTTCCAAACACAATCATTTTCAAAGGTTTATTTTATTGTTCACTGTAGAAAATTAATATTACACTATCCTTCGTTTGCTATGAACGAACAACGCCGATACTTCGATCATCTTTAGTTATTTTTTTTTAATATCTAACGTCTTTTTTTTTTTAGTTACTCAGGTTACAAAATGTTCTAACGATATAGTAGTTTCGATGTAAGGAATTTTTTTCTTTCGAAATACTTTACGTGTAAATAAAATTACAAACAATACGATTAAAAGCCTAATGGACAAACAGCAGAATGCGCATTCAATGTTTAACTATAGTATAACTGAATCTCAATTTAATGAGACTGGAATTTCACTATGGCTAATGTAGTTTGAACAGTTAGATTTATTAGTAAGATTTGCGAGAAACATTATTACATCTCCAACTTTTCAGATCTCGAGTTCCTTTGTATAAAAATAAATAGAAAATCGCACGACATATCGACTAGTTTATTTAGGTGATGTTTAAATATCGACTTACGTTTGAAAAAATTAATAGATACATTTTGTGTATACTAAAGATTAGAGTTTTATTTCTCTATCTGGTAAACATGAAAACTATAAATTATTTTATAGTCAGAAATCTTCAGAATTTATGCCATTGAATTAATTATTATTAATTATATAATATATAGTCTCATGCTTGTCAGTTCGTGTAATTACACAAATTTCACAGAAAGAAGTATACATTTTTGCTGTTATGTTAACGTTCTATCTTTCTTCTTTGATTTCAATTGACATATACTTATCGAAAAAACGAAGCTTCCATAACGACAATACTGTCGACGGTAAATTGACCTTCAAACTCTGCAAAATTTAACCTTATCCTCTTTGACATAACTTTCTCGTGATTCCTTCCTTCGTGTTCTTTCTTTCTTCATTTTCAACCGGAATTTTCGACTGTGAACATGTATCACAGTACGTTCCCAGTATTTACTTTTCAAAATTGGATCTTTCTAATTTTTATCGTTTTTCTTTCCTTCTTTTTACTTATTTTCACTTTCGTTTTGCTTTATTATTTATATTGCATTCTCTTGCATTTTCATTAAATCTTTTCATTCCGTTTCCCCCCCTAATCGACTCCGCATTATTTTGCATCGTGTGATCGAATTTCAATTTAGATGTATTTCATAAAGAGACGAAATTCAACGTGATCTGACCAGCCGTTCGTTGCGAACAAAAATTCAAATATATATATCATGAATTTTACAAATACTTATTCAAGATTGAAATTCACGTTCAAGAATTTGTGGCAAACAATGTTTGTTATGGTAAAATAAATTTGTTTTAACATCAGAGAAATTTCCATTCTTCTGATCGTATCATGGTGAGTCATGTTTTTCATTATTTTTACTCATCTTAACACTTTACCGACCGGTAGCCTATTAATCGACTACTATTTATCACTATCGGTCGGTAAAGTGTTAAATTATACAATGCAAACAGCTGTTAAAATATTATTTCCTGAATTGAAAATTAATGTAATCAATATAGTGACCAAATAGATTAAATGGACATATATGTATATGACTAACAACGACGACTTAGAATTAGGGTAAATACAAGAAATTCATTACATTCGAAATTATTCGAGTCATTTTTTTAATGAAATCTACTTTTTCATTTATAGAATCTTGTTCGTGATCAGTGATTCTATCAATACATCTCACTTCTAAGTTTAAACTTACGTCGAGTATCTGACTTTTGTTCCTTAGCCTGGTGATATGAACAAACGTTCTATCTGCAAAGGCAATTTTAACACTTTACCGACCGATGGCGGTAAGTAGACGATTAATAGGCTACCAGTCGGTAAAGTGTTAATATCGTATAATAATATATTTGTATATATTAATATACGATATTACCGGTTGGTAAAGTGTTAAAATATATAAATATATTATTATACGATATCTACACTTTACCGACCGATAGCGGTAAATAGTAGATATCGATTAATAAACGATTAATAGGCTACCGGTCGGTAAAGTGCTAATATCGTATAATAATATATTTGTATATATTAATATACGATATTACCGGTTGGTAAAGTGTTAAAATATATAAATATATTACTATACGATATCTACACTTTACCGACCGATAACGGTAAATAGTAGATATCGATTAATAGCCGATTAATAGGCTACCGGTCGGCAAAGTGTTAAAAGGCCATTGCTTTGTAAAATATACAAATTCAATAAATGACGCGAAGCGAGAAAAACAACAAGCGTGCCTGGCAGAGTTAGAAAGAACGAATGGCATTCTACTATAATATAGAATTGCGTTGTCTGATGGAAATGCAAGTAAAGTCGTTGGTTCTCAGTTAAGGACTACGGCCACGGTATCTCGTGGTATTACAGATTACAAATAAAAATTAGCCCCCCCTTGCACGAGGAGCGTGCATTCACGCCGCTGTTTTACATGGGAATCGTTCGAACGTGTTCGAACGTGTCCGAGCTGGTCCGGAAACGCGTGACGTATCGTACAGCCTACCGGTTTACAATAGAGGAGCAGGGGATAGTGGGTGCGGGTGGTAAGCGTTGCAAACTGTAGTACTGCATAGAAATATGCTGCTGGCCCGATCGTCAGCAAGGGATACGTATATCGAACGATAAAGGATGCCTATTGTTCCTGTTCGTATGCCTGTGTTGCACGATATAATAGAAAACTTGCCCGTTTCTGCAACGAAAAGTTATTAATTTCATGCCAATTTCTTTTTTTTTTTTTTTTTTTTTTTTCGAACTTGTAGCATTGGTACAGTGACGGTCACTTTAGAACAGTTCGTACCCCGTAGCTACTATTTTTTTTTACATTGTAACTTGCAATTTTTTTGCTAAACCAAAAAAAAAAAAAGAGAGAGAAGTAACGTGACATTTTTATTTTGTTCTTTTTTTCCTATTATTTGTGAAATATTTGTTTTTGTTGAGTAAAACGATTTAAAATGTTAGAAACTTGTTACAGTCGGATCATTGTTTATTGAAATAACAATATATTACAATTGTCATGTACGTTTATCTGTATACACGTGTAAACGTGGTTCTGTTTAAAATTATACGTATTTATACACGATTCTGTTTGTAATTTTCTGTTTGTAATTTTCTGTATTTGACGGTTTGAACAATTGGCTCATCCAGCTAGTTTCATTAATTTATATCCTCTGAATTTCCAGTTAATAAAACCGTGTTATATTCAGAACTCTCTATACCAATTAGTAAAGAATAGTTCCGCGAAATATATGAACAAGTACCATCGCTGGTAGAGTTTACGTCATTGTCATCATTATCATTATCATTATCATCATCATCATCATCATCATTATTACCATCATTATCGTCATTGTCATTATCA
Organism: Tetragonula carbonaria; assembly: GCA_032399595.1. Taxonomy (NCBI): domain Eukaryota; kingdom Metazoa; phylum Arthropoda; class Insecta; order Hymenoptera; family Apidae; genus Tetragonula; species Tetragonula carbonaria. The sequence goes on along the minus strand of JAUCRC010000001.1, from coordinate 23,169,058 downwards.
TTATCATTATCATTATCATCATCATCATTATCAATATTATTAATATCATTATTATCATTATTATTGTTGCTATTTGTTTGTATTGTTGCAAATCGGCATCAAGCATCGAAATACCTTTTCGAACTTAAAAAGGGAACATTGTACTTCTTTATAATCTACTAATAATAATAGAATAGAAATTTTAAAATCTTTCCAAAATAGTTTATCGATTAATTAATTCAGCTTTAGAATTGCAAAACTGGTATGAAAAATTAATAATACGAATTTAAATTCGAATTGATTATTAATCAACTGAGCATTAACATAATGCGTTAGAAACTAATATTTTTAACATTCTTAACACTTTACCGACCGGTAGCCTATTAATCGGCTAACATATTTTAACATTTTACCGACCGGTACCTTATTAATCGGCTAACATGTTTTAACACTTTACCGACCGGTAGCCTATTAATCGGCTAACTATTCACCGCTAATACACGGTCGGTAAAGTGTTAAGGTTGTTACAATTGGTCAATATTGTCTTTAAGCCAGGAAATAAATTTAATATACACGGTCGATCCTTTGAAAATATCTAAACTACTTCGATTAATCAAAAAAGAGAATATTACTGACAAAGAAATAATTTTTATACTTATTTTTATCTATTTTAAGTTTAGATACTCGTTTCAGAATGAATAATAGTTTAAAATAGTATTGATTTTTGCTATTATTTCGACAACCAATTACTGTATGTATTCAAATGTTTCTCATGCTTTCCAACTAAGATGGTACAGTGTACTTTTACATGACATATTTCCATTGGTCCGGATTATCTATCGAAGGGCTTAAATTTTTCTTCAACGCTTCTCGTATCGTAACGCAGCGGTTTTGTTTTGCGATGCACGAAGCTCTGCTGGTTAAAAATACATCGACGTTGCTCGAAAAAAATTGCACGACACGAAAAAGGGTGATGCAAGGGTCATCCGTAGAAGGGGCCTCCTCCTAGTAAGAGGGAGAACGTTCAGGGAGAACTCCTCCACGTCAAAAGGAAAAGAGTGGTCTTTAACATCGGCGAGAGAGCACACACGGTCGAAAAGATCTATGAAAATTTATGAGCCGTTGCGGGTATTTTTATCTGTGAGAAAAATCTTCTGCATGCTCCGCATATATTGTATTATACATGTACTTCAACCAAGGTTTTCATTCTCATAATGTAGAAAATTCTAGAATGTTCGTCGAAAGCTGCTTCTTCAAATGAACACATTTCCATTAGATTTTTCTTTTACATCTTTCTCGTGTCTTTTCCCTTTTTTTTTTCTTTTTTCTTTTTTTTTTTCTTTTTTTTTTTTTTGTAACAACGTAGATATTATTTCTTAGACAATTCGGTATTTTACTACTTCGGTAGTTGAATTTTTAAATTTAATATTCGAAACTGTAAGCGTTTATCAATGTAAAATTTTAATCGTGAAATGAAATTTTTACCGAATCAGCAATATTTAATTCAACGACGAACATACAAGGGTTCGTTGCGATGGTGGATAATTTAATTTGCGTTCTGCTTCAATTTATAAACTTTCACAGCAGCGCTTAATGTTCAATTAATACATGGCGGATGAGATTAATTATGTGTACAAATGTTTGTCGATCTGTTTTGCTTCGAATTTTCACATATCAAACATTACGCTATTTCAGATATATGAGAGTCAATTTTACGGATGGAAATAACAATATACTATGTTATTTTTTTACTCTTCGCTTTTCTTTAACATTTGTATGTTTAATTTTTTTTATTATTTTGAACCTCTCATTTTCTCTTTTTATCTACTTTTCTATTGGATATTTTAACACCCTGTTAACACTTTACCGACCGTGTATTAGCGGTGAATAGCCGATTAATAGGCTACCGGTCGGTAAAGTGTTAGTTCTGCAACTGGCAACAGGACTATGGGTGACATAGAAAAAAGTTGACACGAAAATTGAGTTCGAAAGCCAAATGAATTTGAATTCAACTAATTGTACGTTGAATAAGATTGAATAATCAACAAGAAATTGCACGCATAAAAATAAGCGGATAAAAGTGAAGAATATGGGTTTAATTTAATTAATTTATATAGTTGATAAGTTTATAATAATTCAATAGCTGATAAATTTAATCTTCTGAGAAACGAAACGTTTTGTGGAAAAATTTTCATTCGCAATGTCAACACGAATATGTCAATTTTGATTTTTTCATTACTTCTGCCTTCTAGTCAATTTCTGCGAAACTAGATTTAAGATATTGATTTACCTGCAGAGTTCAAAACTTGACTTTTCGTTCGAGTGGGAACAAGGCGAGTACGTGTAAAAAACAGTAAATAAATGATTGGATTTTGTTCGGAATTATTATTGCACATTCATTTCTTACTTTTACGTGACAAGTGAAACGAATCAATTACGAAGCTGAATTATCAGAAACATATTAGAATCATAGATTCGTGAATCGTATCATGATATTATATAAATATTCGATTATACTTCGTACATTGATTTTTTTTTTTTTTATGTACCTGATATCGAAGTAGTGTGGTTTGCATTATCGCCCAGGAAATAAATTTTAGAACGACCGCCGTAATAAAAGATTCATCGCAGTACATGTAGATTTAACCTAGAATTTTCACCTATCGGTCTATCGATATATATCTTCTATGTTATATTTTCTTTCATCCAGAATTTGTGAACAAAGCAAATAGTTATTTTGTTCGAAAATTGTATTTTTGCGCGAAAGATGTTTCGTCTCTTTGTTATCTTCCATAGATGTTTGATGAATTGCATCATCATGTATGAAAAAAGATTGAGGAAATAAATACAAAAAACGAGAAAGAAATATGTAACGTTTATTGGACTGTACGTAAATAATTACAGACACGTGTAACTTTATTATTTTAACATTGTGACTGATTTCACACTTTCGTTTTTTACAAGTGCTTAATTAGATACAGATATTCTTATCAAAATTAATATCAATTTCCGTTTGGACAGAAATATAATTATTCTATATATAAATCTATTCATTTTAATTACCATTCAAATTATAATGATTTATACATAGAATTTTTTCGTTTGTTTATTTATATTAATACTTTTGTTAACCAAAATTAGCCATGTATATGACGTCCGCCATAAAAATGTTAAAAAAAAAATTCAATTCGAAGGTTCGAGACAAATAGCATCAAACATCGTCAAAAAAATTTATTCGCAAATGAACGGACGAATCGAACAAACTCAAAGAAATGTTCTCGAGAATAAATTTTGTGAAAAATCGAATAAATTCAACGCTACTTTCCTATTCCATTTCCTGAACTTTTCTGTTAATTAAACACGTAAAATTACCGAGCGTAGTTCGTTTTCTAACAAATGCTTACCGACGCGGGCGATTGGAAAATTGAGGAAATTTCATTCGTGAAATGATTTTTTTAGTCGTTAAGAAAGAAATAGAAGTTTATTTCGTGCCATTATCTTGAATATTTTTATACAATTGACCTAATATTAAATATTTGTATATTTTCAAGTTAAAGTGATCCAATAAAAATTAGCACTCGAATATCACTATTGTTTTTTTTTTGGGGGGGGGGGATATGAGAAATCCTTATCAATAAACTTTATCAAGCTAATATTATGATGCTAATAATTTCTTTGTAGGTAGCCAAGGATTTCAAAGATGGGATTATATTTTTAAATGGGATTATATTTTTTAATCCATCAATCGATAGAAATCGATACATCTTCAATATATATGTCAACTCACTACTATGTACTTCGATTCATTCGTTCGTATCGAATTATTAATTCAGTGGAGAAACTTTAACTTGAATTTTGCCAAATTTAAGTACGCGTGAAAGACAGGAATTTGTATTGTCTTTGTCTTTCATGCAACAAGTTTTATAAAATTAGAATTAAAATATCTCCTAAACTAATAATCTTTCGACATGCATAAGTTAATATTTCTTTATAGAAAATGTCGAGCTATATTGATTAATGCATAAAAAGATACGATTCCGTTTAAAATAATTCTCGGAATCCTCGAAATCTCACAAAAAATTTTCTACTACCATACTATTTCCCTCTCCATGCTGAAAAATTTTTATTAATAAAATCTTTTCATATTTTCAAAAATATAATATAATAAATAATATATAATATAATAAATAATATATAATATAAAACAACGGATGTGTTTAAATGCTAATTCTTATTGGACCATTCTATTGAAGTAGCACATTTTATTTTCATATTTACTGAAATGAAATGAAATTTGATTGACACAATAAGCTACGCAATGTTGCGTACTGAAAAGAATTTTAATTCAATTATATTCGTCGTAAACTATTGCAGACATCTGCTCGTTCACTTTTCAATTGAATATTATATGATGGTAAATAAATGGAATGTTCAATTTTCAGTTGTACGTTTATCAAAACTAAACTTTTATTAAACCCAGAAAACGCTCGAATCGATCGAAAATGTACATTCAATATTAATGAATTATTAATGATTTTATTTATGTAATAAGTCGAGGAGTTAGCTACGAATTGAGAACATGAGAACGTACGAAATCTTCAAAAATAAATCGTTATTTGTGGTCAGAATGTGAAAAAAGATGAGATAATTACTGAAAATAACTCATTAATATTATTGCAAATGCGAAGAACATTGCTGTCGAAGTGCAATTATCATATCTAATTACATCGTGCACTTACGTACTGGAAAAGTATCATCGTATTTCCAATAGACAGGATAAAATAGATACAAATTAAAATACAATACAAATTAAACGACAAGAAACCAAAGAAATTGCTCAAATTTGAAAACTTCAACTTGATGAAAAAATGTAGTTCATTGTATATCCAAATGTATACAAACATTATAATTATACAAATAATATTTGGGTATAGAATGAACCAAATTCTTAATTTATTTTAATTTAATTTAATTTTATAATCGTAATTAAATGTATATTGTACAATTTATCTATACACGTATACAGTAGAAAACAAATTTTGTTGAAACAGAAAATTCAAAAATAATAGTGTGTGGTACACCTTTGTGAAATGTTGGCTTTCGTAAAGTAAAGAGAATACGTAAATTGAAAGCGATAGTATGGAAGTTTAGGTAAAAAAGAACAAAGAGAAGCGCAGCGGATGATAAAGTTATTGATTCGTCTACAACACTGGAATTAAACTACAAAGGTGTTTTCCTATCACCATGGTTTATCGCCCTCGCCCTTCTATCTTCCTATATTTTCATCTTTCTTTCCAGCCTTATTCTCGTAATTTTCTTTCGACCTGCAGTTAGCACTGCCACTCCTTTCTCTTTTATGTTGACGCATAGAATTAAATTAACAAAAATCAAACGTGAAATATATTACAAATGTACGTCTGTTTTTGATACAATTCATAAAAAAGGAAAATCATATTATTTTGATTCTTGAACAGAAAGTAAAGAAAAGTAAAAATAAAAATATCTTATATGCAAGGTATCTCCAACTCGAATGTTAACACTTTACCGACCGGTAGCCTATTAATCGGCTAACTAACATATTTTAACACTTTACCGACCGGTAGCTTATTAATCGGCTAACTATTCACCGCTAATACACGGTCGGTAAAGTGTTAAAACAACGAAAGTATGTAAAAAAAAGTCTGTTGGACATTTGTTCGTGTTTATTCCATTTTGGAGAAAATTGCAAATTACGTTTTTTTTTTTCACCTAATCTGTATTCCATCTGTTTAATGTAAATACTTTTTAAAATGTTGCAGCATGCAAGCATTTTTTCGAAAAATGACCGTTCCGATTGCTTGAACATCGTTCTGATGACATTTAACGAACTATAACTACGATTCGATCTCTCGAATCGATTGGCATCAAATAAATTTTCTGAATAAACAGAAAAATAACCCTTTTTGGCGATTTTCTCCAAAATGAAGCAAAAAACGAGTAAATCGTCTACTTTGACATTTAAATTAAGGATAATTAACTTGTATATATTTTATAATTTAGCCTCTCAGTGACGAATTTATAAAGTTCTCGAATAAAATCTTATTGAAAAGGAAAAAACTGGACGATTATACTTCAATTCTTAAAAATTCTATTCAACGTCTATCATAATTATTAGAGCATTCGATCTTCATACTGCTGGCATCAAATAGAAAAAAAAAAAAAAAAAGGAAAGAAAAGATAAATTTCTAGTTTTCCGAATTTTAGCTATTTTGTTATCGTTTCTTTAGTGATATAAAAGAAAATTATAACAGCAAGCAGAAACAGCAAAATTTGGAAATAATCGCTAAAGTAGAAATTTACCAATGAAAAAGCTCGTTTGGAAAGCTGTTTCGTTTTGGCCCTCAAAATTGATTCGCGTTTGTTCCTCTCGAACGACTCTTTTTTTCTTTTTTTTTTCTTTTTTTTTTTTCGCGTCCCCCTGTTCTGTTACCTTCACGCTTCACGTGTGTAGATCAACGTTAGAGAACGCGTACGCGTGAAACATGCGTATAGAAACTCGCGCGTAAGGAGGACATTCATGCGGGTGAACCAACAATGTTCCCTCATGTTTCCGTATTATGTTTCTGTCGTTATTAAGAAGCTCGGCATGGTCTTTTCCCTTCTTCCGTTTCACTAAGCAGCAACGTAGAAACCAGAATGACCGCATTCATGCTTCGTAGAATGCAGAACCTGTAGATAGATGCCAAAACGGAATTTGGAATGAGAGCACAATTCGTGTACAATCCATAATTAATGAAATATCGTTTCGAGACAATCGATGATACTTTGGTATTTTTGATATTTTTCAGCCAATTTTATTATCTCTGAATAATAATCCTGTCGTGATGGAGATCGATTCGGATTCACTGCAACTTGAGATTTTTTTTTTTCGATTCTTTGTAAAAATATTTTTTTCCTACAAACTGACAAACCATTTATTATACCATGCTTTAATCGAAGAGTAAAAAAATTATTCTATGTCAGATAAACTTAAAAAAAAATTGGAAAATGAAACAAAAATATATATATATATATATATATATATATAGATAGATAGATTTGTATGTAACACGTAATTTATAAAGAAGTTTTATTTCTAAAATTTACAATAATAAAACCAGATTTCCGTTATTGTGACATGAGAATGGTAGAGTGAAATGTGTAGACATTTCTTTTATAAATCTGTAAGTATAAAAGAAAGATTTATGAATTCAATGGCAAAAGGGACGCAAAGAATAAAGAAAAACCCTGGGAAAGCCTATTCTTTTTGAAAATCTGCAATTTCTTCTTGGAATTTTAGTTCGAAATATCCGGAAAGTTTTATACCTGGAAAAAAGAAATGTACACCTTCCACGTTGAAATGGAACTCAAAATGTATACCACTCTAGATTGCCAGAAATGTGATTTATCACTTCTGCGACCAAATACCTGGACTCCGTAGATCGTATCTCATACTTGCCTAGAAATTTGTTAAATTTTACAAGTGTCCTCTGGGACAACTTCAGTCTGAATTTCTCTACCGATTTACATCTTACTGTCACGATAAGCACAAATTTAATTCTTACAGAAAGAAAAATTATTTCTTTAAATACCGTTAAGGTATTTATTAAATATTCTTTTAACAATACTCGCGAAATTCGCTTGAATTCGAAGAATATCATATTTCAACGCGGTAATCGTATTGCAGGATTTCCCAAGAGAGATAAAACAGTAATTTAAGAAAAATTACTTTACACTTTTAATATTTCGCCACGTTTTAATTACATCTTAAAGAATGATAGTAAAACTAATCGTTGAAATTTACCCTTATGATATTAAATATAACATCGAATCTATTTTCGCGAGATCGTGAAACACGAATAGTTCCAGCTTTTACATCCAGTTTAACTAAGCGAATGTTGAATGCAAATTATATCAACTGCGAGAACAACAGTTTAAATTGATTAACCAAAAATTCCTAAGCGTTGTACACGTTGTAAATTAATAAATTACACGCGCACGTTTTATTTGATATTAATTAATATCATCGGGTTCGTTTTCTTCGCGCTCTTCGTTAATTACACGCCTTTCGTATGACTTGAATATTTTTGAATCGCGTTTTGTCCCGTTACAATGCGTGATACATACGTAAGTAAGTAAGTAAGGTTTATCTGATATTTTCCGCTTAAATATTCTTCAGTCTTGAAAACGAATGCTGTTCTTTCCACGGATGTTTCTGTCGTGGAAAATTCACAGTTCCGTGCACAATATTCGCATTTCCATCGAGGCACAAACCGTGTACAATTTTCTTGCGAAACTTCCTTTGTCAGTGTACAATCGTTAGGCACGCTACAGGTGTGTGCTTTTCGTTCGATGCCTCTTGTAAAGCCTCTTGTCCCTTCGGTTGCTTCGCCTCTAACCTTACTACTGCACCTTTGTAAACCTAACCTAAACCTGACCACGGTCAGAGATGGAATGTACAATACCTTTTTTGATAATCCATTTCAGTACGTACGTACTGTTTTTTTTTCTTTTTTTTTTTTTTTTTTTGCTACTTACGTGCAATTTGCAAAAAATTGTATTTGCATATTACCAGCAAGATCGTAAATTAAATAGTTGAGAAAGCGTTGCATTGCTCACTTGGGACCGCAATTATGCGAAAATAAATTTTTATTATTCGGTGTAACACAGTTTTCGTACTCGGCTTTTTGTGTACTTACACACCCGTTCGGAAAATTTTAGAACGAGTATTACATTTGTATGATAGAAATATGAATTGAAATTACACATAGCGAATGCAATATTTGCTATAATATAAATTACACAACGTACAAGTATAAATTGTATGCACAATATGCAATGTATAATATAAATTATTGTATTTACAATAATTTAATATAATAAATAATTTAATAAATAAATAATATATAATAAATATAAATAATATAAATAATTTAATAAATATAAAACACGCATTACATACAAAATATATTGTTACATTGTTTATTATACTGTTTCTTTATTGAATAAATGTAATCACTTTTTAATTATTTATAGTTCATCTAACTACAGAAATTATCGATATGAACAAGTCTTGCTTTTAAAAGGAGTGCTAAGGTCGAAGATTGTAAACGATAAAAGATCAGTGAATTCCAAAATCAAACTGTCCGTAAACCACTGTTTTTGGAAACAAAAAATTGTAAAGAACGCTGAGAATATAAAGAGATCAAATGTATCATTTTCAGCAAGAAACAAGCCGAACAAACAATCCCAAAGGGATTGTTAATTAACTGATAAACTTAATTGAAAACCTGCTTAAGTAGGCAATTTCAAGCTCATTTTCTAAAATTAGACATTTCCGTTCGTCTCCGTACTTCATTCTTACGCGTTCTACTAATACGCATCTGGCCGCAATCGATATGGCAAAAATTCAAAAAATCATCATACAAAAGTCGTACAACAATGTGATTTTCATTAAGTTATCGTTTCTTTTTAAAATTCTTAATTTTTTTCTTATATAAAACATTTTAATATTTCAGAATATTCTTCAATGTTTATACGTTGAATACTGTAAAATATTACGCGTCGACGTCTTTTTAACATTTTACCGACCGGTAGCCTATTAATCGGCTACTATTTACCGCTATCGGTCGGTAAAGTGTCGATATCGTGTAATAATATATTTATATATTTTAACACTTTACCGACCGGTAATATCGTATATTGTTATAAGATACGAAAATATATTGTTATACGATATTAACACTTTACCGACCGAGTATTAGCGGTGATTAGTTAGCCGATTAATAGGCTACCGGTCGGTAAAGTGTTAATTTGGCCATTTCGCCTACGAATTGAGAATTCCTTCTTCCAAAGAATATTTGTATCATGAGCAATTAATTAAACAACGAACGCTGGAAACTAAAGTATAAATAAATGTACATAAATATGCGTGCAACTAGAATATCGAATCGATACGAAAGAAATACTACAAGCATCGTTGTAGTCGTTTACTTGTTTTCGTTTAGTGCGAAGTTCAAGTATTCATCATTTCCGAGAGGGATGAACTCGTGAAATTTTTATTTTTGCTGCAACACTTTTCCAAGAAACTTTCGACATTCGTTGTTGCTCGAAACTTTTCGAGCAACGCTGAAGAACGAAACGTACGCGTGGCTTGAATTACTTGGACTTGCAGTAAATTGCCACCGGAATTCTTACAAACAAATGGGTATGGTTCGTCTTGTTCGTACCGTGCGAATCATCTGACCCACCCACATTACGATTTAACGAGCCGTCGTGTAACGGTCGGCTTAACGATGATTCAGAGAGACCGGTCAAATGGTGCTTGAACCTTTTCCCTCTTTTTCTTTTCCTCTCTCTTCTCTTTCGCTGCTCCTCACGGTGGTAATCCTTTTCTCAATTCTTGCCTTTCTCTCTCTCTCTCTCTCTCTCTCTCTCTGTCGTATTTTCTCCCTATCGCTATCTTTTTAACGTATCACAATCATGAACAAAGAGAGATCTGACATTGTAAATGTCAGTGGGCATTTAGTGAAATTGCGCTTGTTCCATAGTAGTTGATAATAAATTTAACTGTTTGCTTCCTCCTCTTGTTGCTTTGAACTTTTTAAACACTTCAAGGATAATAGGTTTATTCAATTAATTCAAATATACAATGCTTTTGCTTTTGTCTCGAAAAACAAAAAAGATAGATTGTTCTGTTTGAGCGCGCAGGATTTAATGTCGAGGAGTAAACATCGATGCGTTTAAATAGCTCCCATCTCTGTATAAATTTCATAGACCTTCTATAAATAAAATATTAAACGGTTGCAGATATGATGCTTTGATTTTAGCGTTTAAAGCGATTCGGCAGCGAAATTAAATTTCAGAATTTCTCTTTAACATATCATCGATATGCATGTTGCGTTTAAATCTTTTATTAACACTAGAACTACCGACAGTTAAGGCGAAGTTATTTCTACCAAAATTATCTTGATTTCTAATAAATAAAAATAAAATAAAATTCATTATATGATTTCTTTAGTTATACACTGTAAAAGTCATTGCATCATTGCGGGGAAAAAATTATAACGTGAAATAGAAATTTTAAAATAAAATTGTAAAATCAGTCATTTTGACTGGTGTGACAGTTCTAGTGTTAAACGCAATACAAATTTTCATTTTGATGGGTAGAACAGACAAGAGAGTATGTCAGTTCTAGATCTACTAGTTTTTTACCTGTCTTTTGTTTCGTCATCGAAGAGAAGATGTTTATCGATTTGTAGTCTTCAGACAAAATTCAACGTTAAGAAAAAAAAACAATGGAATTGTACAGTACAACAAGAGCTCGGTATCAAATCATTTGATCGATGCTTAATTTTTTATATTTAAAACACGAAATGATAAAATTGTTTATTTCAAGAATGTACTATTTTATGCGTTTTAATTAATTAAATCAAATTAAAGTCAAGTAAAAAGCTACGCCTGTTTCTACAATGTTTATTCTAAGATTTAAAAGTAACTGCGAAAAAGAGTGTGTTTTATTAAATGTATTTCTTCGCTTTCTATAATCGTCCTGACTCAAATTATAATAATTTACATTTGTCACCACTTGTTTTCCTACAGAAAAGCTGCAGAAGAAATAAGAAATTCCCCAAAATTCGAATACAAAATTTGTATTTCGGTTGTACGTTGTTCGAAATATTGAAATATCCTGCGAGCTATCGCTAATAGAAATACGTTGGAAGAGAATTTCATAGGCAGTCGAGAAAAATTGTAGATCGATCGTTCGTTAAGGATTAAATCACGCTCTCGAGTGATCTGGCAAAACGAAAGACGCTAGAAACACGAATGCGAAACAAGCAGACGAGGGCACACGTGAAACAGCATCCAAGTTGCTCGAAGATGGTTGCGCGCCAGCTATCAGCAGAGAATCCGAGCTAGAATCGATTTTCTGTATCGCGTGGCGTTACAGCCGACCTTCCGGCATCGCGAAGATCGCCGGGTACAGTGACCCCTGGCCACATTCAGTGCACAGGCAGTGCTCCGCGTCGTAACATTGCCGCTCGTAAACCGTTTCACGGCGAAACGAGCGCCACTTCCGGAAAACCGTTCTCTCGCGAGCGGTCTCGACATCATGCTCGCACGAGTTCGACGACGCGGAAAGCGAGCAACCGGGCTATATATACGATCTTATCCTCGATAGTTTCTCACGATGAACAAATGTTGTTGTTTTTCTTTTTTTTTTTTTTTTTCACCTAAGTAACGATTAATCCCGAAAACTCGCAACTCTGCAGTAATTGGAAGGTTTTTCCAGGTTTTATTATTTATTACTCCACTTTTTGATTATCGTTTCGTTTTTCGCATGGAAGGTGCGCAACGAGCATAGCTAGTGTGCAACGCGATTCAAAAGAGGGTGAATTTACATTGAAGATACGAGCAGAAAATACAAGATACTTTCAGAAAATAACAGGAATCGTATTTCTACGGACGAAAATGAGACGAAAATGCATCAGCAGAACACGTTTTCTTTCCCACGTGATGTATATTTATCTACAACTATATAAGTGTGAAATGATGATAATAAGTTAATATAACAAATTCGAACATTGGTACAGAGTGATCACTGTTAGCCATGATTATACAACTTTTGAATTAGACTGTTATTAACTCGGTAACATCTTGCATATTGTATATATTTCGATAGAAAATACAACAATGATATTAAATTCGACACATTCCAAAGGAACCTACCTGCGTCATTGAATAATTATTTCTGACAGGTCGAAATTACTCGTTTCATGAACGAGTTATATATGAGTATACACGTTAGCGACATTTAATTTACAACTTATCGTATCAAATCAAATTATCGTTCATTCTGGAAAATGAATAACAGCTGCGCCGATCGAATAATTGATAAACGGATAAAGAAATTAGATTTGCAAATGTGCGTGAAACCACTCTGTCTAGAAGTATAGATTTTCGTCTGTTCTAGCGTACGTACATAAAACTAGGATTAAACTAGAAAAGAAAAAATCTATCCGTTGTTTGTTTCGCGATACACCATTCGATCCACCCTGTAAACGAGAAATACGCATTGCCGTGTTGCGTCGAAGGGCGATGCACCGGCAGTTAGCGTTCTCCAGGGGCGGTTAACCCCTCCTTCGTCAATCCCACCACCATCGGTGACGGACTCGACCCTCGTCGGGAACCCCCTGTCGAAGGGTTGGAGTCGATGCAGTGTTTCCATAGAAACCAGACGCGCCGTCCGCCACCCCTTCCTACGGTGCATTCAACCGAGGGCTGCAGTATTCGCTGGAAAACGTATCGCTGCTTTCCCAGCGAGCTCTAATCATCTTTTCGATAATCCAATTTTCTCTCCTTCGAATATCTCCTCTCCCCCCTCCCCCAACACTTCAGATCGTTCGTCTCGAATCTATCAATCTTCGATGGAAATTCGATAGCAAAAAACGTATATCTACCGTATTCGTAAATTGATATTATTCGTACACGATAATATTTCAGTAGTTCGTTTCATCGCGCGCGAACTTCAATGATCGAAGAACAGTGCACGTAAGTAGAACAAAGAGCGCGTAAAACTCGCCCGTTTCGCGACGGAAATTTTCTTTATCTATGCGCCGCTGATCGAGCGAGAGAACTTGGTTTCTTAGGGTCTGCCAACTTTCCTTTCGACGAGGTTGTGCTTTGTTTTTCTTTTCTTTTAAAAGAAAGATACATTGTCAAAAAAAAATATAAAAGACTGTTAATCGGAAAAATATAGCGGTGTCGTTGGATATCGCATGCTGTATGGGCATGGTATGCATTACACAGCCGCAATTATGCGTAAAAGGATACGAGAAGGACTGTAGAAAGCAACATGTCGCCGCCCGCGATTTTCTCGATGCACTTAGGCGTGATTGCTACGTACTGACTTACGAAGTTGGCCCGACCAAGATTTATGGTTCACCCTTGAGAACGTTCTTCCCAAAGAGATCCAATCGCCTAAACAGCCGGTAGAATTAATGCCGTTGTCGTGTGCATAGACACTGGTTTACGCTGCTGTAAAAACGCAGAGGCCAGAGACAAGGAGAAATTTGCGTTATCAGAAACTTGTTACCTTATTAGTCACAAGGGATGATTTCTGTAATACATTTCCCACTAGAATAATATCATTTAATTTTCCTTTGGTCGATCCTAGGTTCGTTGATTTTTTAGAGATATACGCTAGATACTTAGTATCAGCTTTTTTCATTATCATAGATAATCACAAATAAATTTCAAGATTATAGACATTCTTGATCGTAATAATATTGCTTGCCGCGCGAAGATTTAAAGAGTCAACGTCATGTATTCGGTAATTACTGGTTTTCGTATATGACGGATTTTCGACGTTCAGTTCGACAATTAGACCTAATCCTGTCTGATCCATTTAAACAAGTATCCCTTCTAACGAGCGAAACATTCGCATCACCCTTAATAGTCCGAACGCGCAGTGTCGATAATCTGTTATTGTACGAGATTTGTATCTCTCCAGTGCATGAATCGTCGAAACTGATACTTCATATTTTGGATGTACAACCTCTCGCTGTGATATTCACCAATAGTGCCGGATCATGTAAATAACATAGTCCGAAATCATAAATTCGGAAGATACACGTCGACTAAACAACAAGAACTTGTAAACATATATTTGAATAATTCACGAGAATAAAATCGGAGAAATTCAAGACCAATTTTCAATGATTTGTCTTTTTACTAAATATAAACGCGCAAAAGGTACGAAATGTTAGATATTGAATAAGAATAATAGCACCGGTAAAGCAGCACCGTCAGCTAAGTGAAAAATGGCGGCCGAAACAAATTAAACAAACGAGATGATTTCCCCCGTAAATATTTTCGTCAAGTTGAGTTCGAGAGACCTTTCTCGTCCAAGGTCGTAGATCGCAGCGGTCACCGTTATAGCTACTATTCTTTTCGTCTCTTCTCCCTCTCCCTCTCTCTTTCTCGAGTGGTAGCTGCTGGATGAGGAGCTCGGAGAGGGGGGAGTCAATACACTTGCCGGGATCTACGAGCAGGGTAGGACCGGGAGGGGAAATGTGGCATGGCGCGGCTCGACTCGGTGTGACCCCTGAACGACGTTCATCGATCGGGGTGCACGCACTCTACCTCCGGCATCGCGCTCTTCTATCTTGCCTCCTCGTCTCCTGTCCCCCTCACCCTTCCATTTCACATTCACCTTCCTTTCCCCCTCCTCCCTTCCTCTTATATATCATTCCCTCTCCGTTTTCGATTTGCAATTCTTCCCCACTGTTGCATCTCCTTTAAAAGAAACTCGAGATTTCTCGTTTTCTTAATTTTCATATTTCTGTCGCAGAAGGAATTTCTACGTCGAAAGTACGAAGAAGTACGTTCGAAAAATATATTCGAGTGATCGATGATCACGGTCTTGAACGACCGGTCACGCCGATTCGCGTTGTAATTAACGGCCGCGCCAATTACGATCCTATTTGAAATAACCAACCGCGTCGCGACGTGTTGAACCGTTGAAAGCGATTTGACTTTCCCACGCGAGAAAGCGTTTTTCCCCCCTATTTTTCTGGAAATGGAATTGCAAAAGCAATTCTTTGAACCGAGGTAACACTCGTGTATTGCTATTTTTGATTACAACGAGGATACTTACTTAACACTTTACCGACCGATAGCGATAAATAGTAGCCGATTAATAGGCTACCGGTCGGTAAAGTGTTAAGCGATGAAAGTTAAATTATACGAGAGTTGATATTCCGCTAGTTCATTACAATTAAATTATAATTACACAGATTTAATAATAATTCATTGATAATCTAAGTAATGGACGATTAATAGGCTACCGGTCGGTAAAGTGTTAAAATATATAAATATATTATTATACGATGTCAATACTTTACCGACCGATAGCGATTAATAGTAGCCGATTAATAGGCTACCGGTCGGTAAAGTGTTAAGCGATGAAAGTTAAATTATACGAGAGTTGATATTCCGCTAGTTCATTACAATTAAATTATAATTACACAGATTTAATAATAATTCATTGATAATCTAAGTAATGGACGATTAATAGGCTACCGGTCGGTAAAGTGTTAAAATATATAAATATATTATTATGCGATGTCAATACTTTACCGACCGATAAATAGTAGCGATAAATAGTAGCCGATTAATAGGCTACCGGTCGGTAAAGTGTTAAGTGATGAAAGTTAAATTACACGAGAGTTGATATTCCGCTAGTTCATTACGATTAAATTATAATTACACAGATTTATAATAATAATTCATTGATAATCTCGATTTCCAAGACTTTCGAATGGGGTGATGCAACCCCATTGAAATATGTTTCGCAATTAAGGTGAAAATAACGATGTTTCATCGTTCTCGAAACGGGCTTCTTTTGATACTTCGTCGTGTTAAACGTAGCTTCCAGCGACCTCCAGTCCGCAAGTGCTTCCCTTAGGAGCATTCACCTTTTATCTTGGGACTTGATCAAAATTCCTGCACGAAGGCACCGCGTACCAGAGAAAAGAGTTAGCTAGTTCGACTTCAGAAGTGTTTCCTGAAGCAGCGAGACGATCTTTGTTCCATCCATTCGTTTATTCGCGTATTTTATCTTCTTTTTTCTTCTGTTTTCGCTTCTCCACCCACCTTGGCGGCTTTCTCCGCTTCTCGTTCTTTGCCGTCTCGTTCTTTTCACTTGACGCTGCCTCTGCCAGTTGTCTTCTTCTATATCCTATGCACATCTACGTACATATATGTGTATATTCCACCCGTTAAAGGAGGGGATTCTACGCGTCGTTGCGTAGAACATTGTAAACTCGCTCGCGCCAACTAGAAGAGACACGATAACCTTCGCATTCATGACCTTGGACTCGCAGGCTATTGACCCTTTCCCTTTTGCTCTTCCTCCTACGAGCAATCAGACGAAACAAGACCGTCCAATCGAATTTAATTTCGAGGAACGACTTTCTTTTCGCGATGAACGAACGTCGACGAATCACGTAGAGAAAGAAAGAGGATAAGAGAGATTAGATTTGCGTTTGAAGTTGACTCGCGGAGATGATATCCATCCAACGTTCGGACAAAAACAGCTATTAATTCGACGATGGATCGTCGTGTCGAACAATTGCTATGCTAGCGAAAATCGTTTCGGTGAAATCGATCTCCGATAATGAACATTCAGTTTCCATTATTCCTGGAAGGTGATTTTTCAAATTGATTTTCTTTATTTTCATTGAGAGAGAGAGATTTTATCTGCATCAACGTCTCTCAATTCTGAAAGAGATGATCTTGTTTATTTCAGTAGAAACGATTCTCGCATTTGTTTTTATACATATTGAATTTAAACAGTGGAATTTAGTGTCCCACAGGCAGATCATAAAGCAAAATTATTTTAATAATAAGTACATCGATTAAATTCATTAAAAAATCCATTTTCTAATGAATTATTTAACACATTTAACGTTGTATTTTTTTTTAAATTTAATTTATTTTCATTTGTTTAAAAGAAATTCACATGAAATCCCGTTTCTCAAATTTTGAGTATAGTACAATTAGATATATACTCTCAACTCCGGTAATTCTAATCTTAATTTGTATAGATAAATGCGTATAGTATTTCATTTATTCAAATATATGTACATACATAAACTTTTACTCAAACTTTATATATTTATCTATAAATTCAGATTTCATCGTTCTCGAATTCAATGGAAAATAATTTGGTTGTTGTGTGTATTTCATACATCGTCATAAACTTTAAATTTAAATTATCGCGCGACCGAGTTTGACTGCGAGTAACTATACACAGGAAGAAGTTGCTTTAATTGCCATTGTCCCTCGATAAATAATTTTTCGGTTAAATTTATTCCAGTTATCGTATGTTTTGCGAAAACGTATAGACGTATAGACCGATTTCGTTGAATAAATGAAACATACATATTTATTTATTTATTTACGAATTAATATTTAATCGTTTGATCGTTCCTATTCGAGTAAATAAGACGGGAGGATAATTCAACGATCGTATAGAGTAACTTCGTCATACTCGATCGGTGATCAATCTATTTTTATTGCATTTTATTGAGAAACAGTAGATAGGATTCTTTTTATGCTGTTTACGATATTATTACGAAATATCACCAATAACACCATCGACGCACATCAATACACACGCGTGTCGGATAAAGAACTATTACGTTCTGTTGTTCGAAATAATTTGCCTCGGCAACTACAATTACAATACTACGTTTACAATAATAAATATTTTTCATCGAACAGAGTGGCCAAAGAAAATGATTGATTTTTGTTGACAGGGATGCCGGTTGACTGAAGATGGCCTCACCAACACTCTCGCTGGAATCGCGCGCGAATTCCATCGGATCCTTGGCCTCGCTGTCCCCGCTTACAGTGAGCGGCAGTTCCCCGCCTGCGAGCGACTCGGCGATCTGCGACGTCGACAGCTGTGACCTTTGCCTCGACTCGCAAAAACTTGGAGAGGCACCGTGCTCGCGTTGCCGATTAGGAGGCGCCGGTGGAGTTCGTTGTACCGGTTGCAAATCTACCGAATCCGACGCGATAGCTCGTTGCTTCGACTGTGCGAATTTCCTCTGTCCGAACTGCGTGATGGCGCATCAATTTATGCACTGCTTCGAAGGTCATCGTGTTCTTAACTTGGGCGACTCGAAACTCGAAACGGTAACCACCACCACCACCACCAGCGCTACCAGCAACGAAATCCCAAAGAGCAATCTGGTGATCAACAGCGTGAACACCAACAGCGAGAAAGTGCCATACTGTCCCCGGCACAAGCAGGAGCTACTGAAATATTTCTGTCGCACTTGCGCGGCGCTGGTTTGCAAGGAGTGCGCCATTGCCGATCATCCGGGCCCGTTACACGATTACGCGCACATCTCCGAGGTAGGGACGCAGCAACTGGAAGCGATGGCGCGATTGGTTCAAGATTGCAGAGCGAAAGCCTCGGAAGTGAGGGCCGCGATCAAGGCGGCCGATCACGGCGCAGCCCGGCTACAAGTACAATATCAGAAAGCGCAGAACGAGATCAACGATACGTTTCAATTTTATCGGTCGATGCTCGAGGAGCGTAAGCAAGAACTGTTGAAGGAGCTCGAATCGGTCTTCTCCACCAAGCAAATATCGCTGGGCGTTTTATCGCAAAAGGCCAACGAGATGGCCGACAAGATGATACAGACGTGCGAGTTCATGGAACGACTGACCAAGTACACCACCATTACCGAGGTGCTGATGGTGAAGAAGCTTCTCGACTCGAAAGTCCAACTGTTGATGAGTTACACGCCGGACGTCGCCAGTCAAATCGCCGATCTCGAATTCGTCAGCAACTATCAGGCGATTCAAGTGGGCGTGCGAAATACGTTCGGCTACGTTCGAAGCAACAACGAGAGCAACGCCGGCCCGATCGGTAAGCAACCGCCGATTGCTCGGCCAACGGCGCTGTCGTCGAACAACGGCAACGGCGGGAACAACGCCAGCAACGGGCCAGGCAGCGCCGGATCCTTGGGGGGTCTTCTCTTGGATCGACCCTACAGCAACGGCCTGATATCGTCGACTTCGACTTGCGCTGCGTCCACGTCGCCGTCGTCGTTCGATACCAACAGCACCGTCATCACCAAGCGTTTCAGCTCGGCCAACAGCCTCGGCCCGTTCTCAACGACGATCAGCGATCTGAATTTGAACGGCATAAACGCGAACCCGTACGAGAAATGGAGCAACGGGGGCAGCGACGCCTACCCGGTCGTTACCACGAACGATCACTTCCCGATGCCAACGTCCGTCGCTGTCGCAGCGAACGCCGCGTCCAACGATTCCGTTCTTGACCTAACGTCGAAACTCATGTCCGCCGCGGTGATATTCCCGCCCAAGTCGCAGATCAAGCGGCAGAAGATGATCTATCATTGCAAGTTCGGCGAGTTCGGCGTGATGGAAGGCCAGTTCACCGAGCCGTCCGGGGTGGCGGTGAACGCGCAGAACGACATCATCGTCGCCGACACGAACAACCATCGGATACAGATATTCGACAAAGAGGGCCGATTTAAATTCCAATTCGGCGAGTGCGGCAAACGGGACGGCCAGTTGCTCTATCCGAACCGCGTGGCCGTGGTGAAAACGTCCGGCGACATAATCGTCACGGAACGTTCGCCGACCCATCAGATACAGATATACAACCAGTACGGCCAATTCGTGCGTAAATTCGGGGCGAACATCCTGCAGCATCCGCGCGGCGTAACGGTCGACTCGAAGGGGCGCATAGTCGTCGTCGAGTGCAAAGTGATGCGCGTGATTATCTTCGATCAAGCCGGCATCGTTCTGCAAAAGTTCGGATGCTCGAAGCACCTCGAGTTCCCGAACGGAGTCGTCGTGAACGACAAACAGGAGATTTTCATCAGCGACAATCGCGCCCATTGCGTGAAGGTGTTCAATTACGAGGGCACCTATCTTCGTCAGATCGGCGGCGAAGGAGTCACGAACTACCCGATCGGTGTAGGAATCAACGCCGTTGGCGAGATACTGATAGCAGACAATCACAATAATTTCAATCTGACGATCTTCACTCAAGACGGTCAACTGGTTTCGGCTCTCGAGAGCAAGGTCAAGCATGCCCAGTGTTTCGATGTTGCTTTGATGGACGACGGATCGGTCGTGCTAGCCAGCAAAGATTACAGGCTCTACATTTATCGTTACGTACAAGTGCCGCCAATCGGCATGTAGAGCAACGCCGACAAATCGCCACGCCGACAACAACCATCGTCGTCCCTCGTCGTTTTCATCGTTTTCATCGTTGTCGTTGTTGTCGCCGTTGCCGTTGCCGTTGCCGTTTTCATCGTCGCTGTTCGAAAACCGGCCGCGAAACCAGGATCTCATACATCTTTTTTTATTTATACTTGCCTATCTTCTTCTTCGTCCACTCATCGTCACCGCTCGTGCTCACTTTACCTATTCATCTTCGCCCGCTCCACCTCACTTCCGTTTACGAAACACCGATTAACAGACGAATACAACAAAATGCAAGCGTACGCGAGCGAAAACGCGACAGCTGTCGGAGTCCAAGATGACAGCCCTTCTTTGTACGAACATACGCGCGTACGCGCGTACGCGCGTGCGACCAAGCGTACGTGCGCGCCAACCGAGCGAAACGCGTGGCAAAGACCGGGACTCGTTTGCACCTGATGAGACGTTACTTTCGTGCGTGGTACGTGTCACATTCGAGAAAGAACGTCAAGCGTGATCTGATTGTCCACGCGGGTACGCGCGTACTTCCGACGATCCATTGAGAAAACCATCCGAGAGAATTAGAAAAGAAAAACGTGAAAAGAAAAGAAAGAAAAAAAAAGCACAAACGGAAGATGAATTGATTACGAGAAAATGAGAAGCAACGACGAGAATCAAGATATGCCCGAGGCAGTGGAAAAAATGGCACTTTGTGACACGCACGCGTGCAAATCTCTCTCCGTAAATAAACGCGTACGCACGCGTTATTTGCCAAATGCTCGTACGAAAAGGAAAAAGAAACGCAGACGAGTTTGGAAACGCCCCATTTTGTTGCGTGCGCAGTGTAGCACGCGCACGCGTGAAAAACGGAAGTACACGAGATGCGTAAGCGCGCATCCACACGAAAAAAAACTTACTTGTTAATGTTGTTATAACTGAAAATGCTGTTGTTGTTGTTTAGTTGTAGAGCTCGCCGCCGCTAGTCACTCCATCCCTCATCCTCCTCCAGCCACTCCTGTATCCCCCTTGTTTCTTCATACTTGCCTGCCTCCTATTCCTCATCCTCCTCCTCCTCCTCTTCCTCTTCCTTTTCCTCCTTATTCGTTATATCTTCCTTCTTCACGAAGAATATAGTATCCTCGTTCTCCTTTTCGTCACCCTGTCGATCGAAAACGTTGCGAGGAGCGTTTTTCCAAACCACCTCGGATGTACCTGCATGTATTTTTCCTGGGTCGTGCAAATGAACGCGTACCTGGCCCGATTCTGGTACGCTTCTTTTTAAACTCTTGATTCTTCCGATTTAATCTCGATGCTTATTAAACACGGCTTGATCGTGCATCATCAACGACTCGCCGTGCGACATCGAGCAATGTCTTATGAAAGAATAGCTAAATATTCCCATTGTTAAACGCGTAAGAATAAACATTTAAGATTTAACGCTGTCACGGTCATCTCCGACAGTGAGGTACTTGAATATTGAATGGAAAACAAAAATAATATAATAATAATGATGATGACGATGCGTACGTACAAACACACAATAATAATGATAATAAGAATTTTTTAAATAATTTTTAATTTGTACAGTATTAACGCATTTTGTTGGATGAATAGACGATGACGAGCAAACTCTGAGCAAAGTTCCCCCACACGACCGTGCGTGTTTGCAATTAATATATCTTTTTATTATTGTTGTTGTTGTTGTTATTATTATTATTATTATTATTGTATTATGTTCTTTATTCAACATCTAACCATACATCTTTCATAAGATATCGTTCGAGCGTAACGAGGTTAGCTGGCGTTCCTCGGTGTCGAAAAGTACAAAACCATGAATTAGAAGGATCTTCCGAGACGTTGTGAGTTTTTCTTTTCTTTTTCTTTTTTTTTTTTTTTTCTTTTTAAATGTTTGATTGTAGTTGTTCGTTTAAGTAATTCGATTAGATTGCCCGAAAGTTGTGGAAAGTCTGTGTAGAGCCGGTCCACGATTTTCGGGACGTCGACACAAGTGATAATTCTTTTAATTTTTAAATCGAGACATTGTTAGATCAGTGATTTCATCGACAATTTGACATTCGTTGTTGTTATATTTTTCGACTCCTTCATTTTATACACATTTTTATATGCATAGTTGATTTTTTCCCCCCCTCCCTTTAGCCTCGACTACGAATTTCTTCGCCTAATTATACTTACTCGTTGGATTAGTTGGATTCAAAATTCGTTCCTAGAAATATACGAGTACATGATCATCTAAGTCATCAATTGGCGAACTCCCCCCCCTCCTTTTTTATCTCTTTATTTAAATTATTGGCGTCGAAATGAACCGTACCTTGGTACTTCATGTTTGAAATTATTTCGTAATTGTTAATGAGATATTTTGTGCTGTGACATAGGCTGTATTGTTACAAACAGTTGAAACGATTCAAATTTTTTTTCTTTTCCCTCTCCTTTCTTGTATATTGTTTTCGTAGCTTATCTGTAGTGGAATTTGCATGGGATTGCAAAGAAAAATGATGATCAATGAAACGTAGAAGAAAAGTTGATAGTTGATAAGTGAGGGAAAATTGTTAGGAGATCCTTGATAATTCGTCGTTGTATCATTCGCTATTCGAATCGAGGTGTTCTTATTTATCTTCAACATCTTTACGCCAGACACGCGCTCGGCTTGTAAGCGACGACCGTCTTCCCGGTCGAAAATCGTGCATTTTATTTAATTTGTCTCTCTTACTCGCGTGAAATGATATTTCATGGTTCCTTCCGGAGACTTTGAATCGATGGAACGAGACGCTTGTTGAATCAGTTGCATTCTGCCCGTTTTCATTCGTGTTAAACGATAACGAAACTATCAATTGATCGGCTCGATCGGTTGTTCAAACAATTACGATTGGACTCTATACATAGATTAGCTGTCGTCTTCTACATTTGCAGTATTCTAGCCAATTTTTAAGTGACCGTATGCGAAAACATACGAAAGTAGATCAAATTAGGAGAAGCATAAAGAGAACTGACGAATGGAATAACTAGCTGAAATACGGTTAGGGATTTTCACGTTATTCCATTTGAATACCTTCACTGCCAAAAATTGTGGAGATTTTCTATTTTTCATTTGGTTTCGTTTAATCCAGAATTGCTACTTAGGTTTCTCTCACTGTGTTTCTTTGTTTTACTTTCTCTTCTTCGCTGAAAACGAGAAAAATCAAACATGTAACATTGGACGAGAAACAGTGTCCAATGTTACAACCTCTTCGATTTTTCTCATACTATTATTATTTTATTATTATTATTACTATTATTATTATTATTATTATTATTATTATTATTACTATTATTACTATTATTATTATTATTATTACTATTATTATTATTATTATTATTATTACTATTATTATTACTACTATCACTATTATTATTATTATTATTATTATTATTATTATTATTATTATTATTATTATTATTATCATTACTATTGGTATTATTAACTAACTATTATATCATTAATATTACTTTGTTTACTGTCATTTTACTGTATGTCCGTAAAAACAAAAAATGGAAGTTGAAACGAGACGATACCACCTTGCCAGCTAGCCATTACTACCACTATTTCTCTGTCAGTCTTAGTTTCTTCAAGAAATACGAACGAAATATGGTTATTACTTTGATACGCATTATTCCCAAAGTAAGAAGATGTATGTATGTGTGTTGAGTGTTTTTTTCGTATACGCGCGCTCTTTGCATCCAAGGAGAATTGGATAACGAAACGCACGAAGAAACGGACATGCGAGTCTCTTCCTTTTTTTTTTTTTTTTGTACTGGTTTATGTTATTATTTTTATTTCTTTTTAGACAAATCAATTGTTCTAATTTAAGTGTAAATCGTATTTTTGTTTGTTTTTTTAGTTATTTTTTGTTGTAAAATGCTTTTTAATAATATTTTCAGTTCACATTACACAATAGCAGTCAGTTTTTTGGTCTCACTTTAGTTTTTTTCCTTTTCGCTTTTTCCATAGTACCTCTCTTTGTTCTCGAATAAACTTTCTCTTTTCCCCCCCACACCTATCTTTTTTTTTTTTTCCATTGAAGCTTGATCGATCGAATCCAAAAAACGAAGCGCACGTTGTACGTTGTACAATCTAAGGAAATATTGATCAAATTTTTTACAATTTCTCTCGACCAAATTTCAAATTTCATACACTGTTATCTATTGACCGATATATAATCGAACTGCTGCAAACTTGGTTATTTGTTAAATACACTGATTATATTTTTGTAAAAATACAGTATTTGTCAAATGAAAATGCAAGGCAATTTTCACATTATTTTTTATCCCTCACCTTTTCACTTAAGACGAATTACGTTTTATTGTTAAAAAAAAAAAAAAAAAAAAAAAAGTAACGTACCGAAGCAATTTCGACGTTTGCATCGAAACACGAAACGTTGCTACGTATTGCAATTATATATAATTCAAAAAGAAATTCGATTCGATCAGAAAACTATTCTATTATGTTAAATTATTCTCTTCTTTTGCTTTCTGTACAGCAAGTTTCTTTCTCTACTCTAAAAAAAAAAAAAAAAAAAAAAAAAAGAAAAAAAAAGAAAAAAAACGTATCTTAAATCCTAGTAGAAACATTCCATCTTAGCAAATTAGTCGTATGTTTTACAATATATATCATATAGTTTTTCATATCTTTTGAAATGTATCTTCGTTACAAAATTCAATTCCACAGCTGGATTGCGATACTCTTCTCTTCGATCATCCAGTTACGCAAGCGAGATCGAAAGCTCTCTAAATATCTCGTCGCGAGAAACGGTATTTTCGATATTTGCGATAGAAAAAGTTAGAAGACTGAAACACATAGCACGACAGAGTCGAAGATTTTATCGCAACAAAGAAACCGAAAATAATGCATACTACGTACGAAATATATCAAGCGAGAATTATTTGTAACGAAGACATTGCATGTACATAGTTTACTTAGTAACAGATGTGTGGTTTTTTTTTTTCATATATATTTTCCCTTGCACGATTGGATCGTAGACAATCCTAGCGCGTGATTGAACATTAATTTTCGTTTTTATCCGTTGATAACAGAGCGAGCCGAAATTTTTAACGCTAATAGTTCATTTGTAATTAGTTGTTGCAACTTTTAATATCATCTGTCAATGTAGATGCAATTTGGTAATTGCAGTTGCAACGCGATAATCGTGATACGAATTTGAAACAGACGCATCAAAGGCTAAACTAATTAATGGGAACTTTTAATTTTAATCGAATCGAACAACTTTATCACATAGATTGTCATTTGCAGATGCTGTTGCATAGTTTGCATAGCTATTGTATCGATAATTCGGGCTTTCAGCAAATTTCAATATTGCTTACAACTTTCTTTATTTACAATAGATATTAATGCATCTATCATTACAATAGATGTTAATGGAATTAAATAGCACGCAGTTTACAGCTCGCTATTGACAATAAAAATGTTCACTATCGATGAAACGTCACCTCACGTTAAGAATTTAATTTACGTTTGTGATTCACGCACGGTTTTAATTCGAGCATTTGTTTTAAAAATAAGCCTCCGAATATCCATCTCGATATCCTCTGTCCCCCCCCCCCCGTGGTTTATACCGAGAAAATAGTCGATTTTCACTATAGAAGTGACAAACAGAAATTCAACGATACCAATCTGTTGCAATGCCTTTCAAAATACTGCACCAAGTTGATAGCTGCGAGTGGTCTCTCTTCTCTGTTAGCTTTGCAAAGCCTAAGGATCGTCGAACGAATGCGTTGATCTAAGAAATCGAAAAAGTAACGGACAAAGATTCAAAACAGAAGAAAGAAAGAAAGAAAGAAAGAATAAGCAATCTGCCCCGAAGCTTCATAATGCTCGACGACATCGATTGCCGGAAGTTAATATTAACTAAAAAAAGAAAAAAGAAAAAAAAACAACAAAAATAACGACTTTTTAGATACCTATAGCGGATTGTAGATGTCACATAATACATATATATTTTTGTACGTTCGCAATGTGCATATTTATGGCAATCGCGTCGAGTATCGTGGAAAAAGATCGGGGAAAACACGCGAGAACGTGATCGAGAGAGAGAGAGAGAAGAGAGCTTTCTTCCGTGACAACAACAACAACAACAACAACAACAAAATTGCCATGCAAACGCAATACTATCCAGAAAAAAAACGTCACCGAAAATATGACTTTACGCGATCGCTTTGACTCGAAGGGGAGAAGAAATGATACAGAAACAAACGATTATGAATCAACCTTCGACGATAGTAACGGCGCGCGGCGACTCTGTACGTGATCAAGGCAAAAAAAGAAAGAACAAAAAAAAAAAAGAGAGCAAAACAATAAAAGCAAAAAAGTTATACTTTTTCCGGGCCCAAGTAAAAAACGTTACTTCATAAAGAGGGGGGGGGGAGGGGAATAGAAAGACGATTAAAGTGAGTTGATGCGAGAATGACGTATGCAAAAGAGAACATGCAGGCTTGTTTATGCGTGAGAGAAAGGGAAAGAGAGAATGAGGTGGAAGAAACGTATGTATGTGCGTGACTGCAAGTACTATTTTTAACTTGGTGAAGAATAATTACTCCAGATATTGTTGCATGCTTAGTTATCGTCGATTATAGTCGAAAACGACGTTTTAACGCTAACGAAAAATATAACAGAATTGTAACGAACGAACAAAATCGATATCGACGGAAACCACCACCCCCTCCCTTCGTGTCGCGGTGTTCGATTCTGTCTTACAATTAGACCGTGAGCGGTATACACGTATTAATTACTATTGTACACGTATATCATTACGATTATTATTATTATTATTATTATTATTATTATTATTATTATTATTATCATCGTCATCGTCATCGTTATCATTGTTATCATCAGTGCCATCACGCGATCATTGTCATTATTATGATTATCATCATTGTCACCTCGTTTAACACGCGCGTAATTACGCAGAACGAGCGTGTTGAATACACTCGCACACGGGTGTATATATATATATATATATTTCGTCGATCGTCGATCGTCGATCGACGAAGGATATTTCGAGGTAAATCGAAGAAATTTACAAGAGCCAGAACGAGGTGTGTGTTCGAGGTACGCTGTCGCGTAGGCAAACGATCAAACGTTTAACAAACGCGTTATTCCATTAAACTCTGACGATTCATTCGACATTCTGGTACGAAAAAAAAGATTTCGTCGTTTTAGACTTCGATGCATGGAACGTGGACACGTTCTGTTTTAATCGAGCCTGTCCTCGATTGAATCGGGGTCTCAGATCGAGGATTATCGAAACGCTGGGATATCCAGTGATACGGCGATATCGTCGGGCTTTCAAATGTTTTACAGAATCGTCGTGATCGATCGTGCCGACATTTGCCAAATTGACACAATGCGAGAGGAACGTTTCAAAGGAAATTGCGAAGCTTCGTCGCAATCGATCGTTTTCGTAATGATGAAATTGCGATTCTTAAACGTTTCGTAAGTAGGAATCGTTGAGAACAAAAGGGAACTTCCATAGATCGCGTTAACAATCCTGAACAATTCGTAAACATTGCGAGCTAAACTTTCGTTCAATAAACGTTCGTGCAATTAACCGAGAATAATCAGAGATATTTTGTCTCACTTAGTTGCAGTAATGTGTCGCATACACGTCGAATCGATTTTTCTCTGCGTAATCACAAGTATGAATCACCTACGAGAAATCTTGACGAACAAGTATAAAACAGTTCCGCTCTTTTCCTATTCTCAGCGATTGCTAATTTTTCGTTTTACCAATCGAAAAGACCTATGAAACCAAATTTGCATACTCCGGGACACATATATATATAATCTGTACATTGTAAATTGAGCGCATTTTTCGATTCCAAAGGAAAACTGCTTTCCGAAATTCCGAAAGATCGAGGGAAATATTTTTTAACGTCTAGGTATGCATCCGGAAAGATACCAGAGCCAAAAAGTTATTCTCGTATTTCGCGGCAATGCGAAATATCTAAAATTCTCTTGCGTTTTTCATATCGTTGGCGTGCACCACTGTCTCTTGCACGATCTCCTGAAATTATATAAAAAAAAAAGAACAAGAAAAAGAACGAAGAAATTAGAAACTTACGCGTTGTAGGGGCATTCATTTTCGTTGCAAGGGACATTTTTATGCGTTAAAAAGAGATCGTATCGCGTTCGTTGAGCGATAAATAGGATAACGAAGATTCACAAACGCGTGAGGTATTTTTTAAGAAATATAAGGGGTGGAATCTAGACGGTAAACTCACGACGAAGTGTGTCTACTTTTGACACGCGAGGCAAGGAAAAGTAAGAATGAAACTTCTGTAAAAGTGAGAAGATCGAAGAGAAGTAATCAGCAGCCATCGCTGATCTTTCGATGATCATGAACTTGACAAATCAAATCAAAAAAAAAAAAAAAAAATATCGTTTTCATTCGCTCACTCTCATGCTCTTTTTACCAAAAGTTGCTTGACTAGCGGGCAAACTTCTTTGTTGAACGAACGAGAAAAATTGTGGATTTTCACGAAGGTTTGATAGCGTCGCGTCGTGTCGCGTCGCGTCGCGTCACATTGCATCGTATCGCATCCATCGAACGATTTAAAAAGCCTGTAAAATCGGCTGTTTGTTGAACGTTATAATATCGCCGACGAACGGGGCAATATTATTTTCTGAACAATCGAGCATCGAACTCGTTTTGTATTTGTCTTGACCGGAGGAACACCGAGCGTGGCGAGTTGTCGCGAAAAACAGGTTGCCAAAAGGACCAAGGTTGGCCTCTCTTCGTCTCGATTCTCGTTTCGATGTTACGTTGATTCTGTTTCGCTCGGTGTTCCCTCGTTTCGATGGAAACACGGAAAGAGAAGAAGAAGATGGCGAAACAGTGGAAGGACAGTGTGGAAAGGGGGAGGCAAGCGAAAAGAGGGCTAGAAGATAAAGTTGAATAGGTTATCGTATGATCCGTTGATTGTGTACAGCCATGTAGTGCAGTGTGTGTTTGTAAGTTTAAGGCATACTTTGTAGGATTAAATGTCGATCGTTCTAACGTAAGAAATACTACAGAATAGGCTTCGACATAGGGGGGGTGAAAATGAGCGCGCGCACGCGTCTGTTACGATTTGCCGGATGTTGAGCAAACGTACGAAATAAATCGAACGATATAAATAAAACGCGCGCGTCGTTATACGTGTTACACGCCAGTAGGGATAAAAACAATCTCCAGTATTCCATGATGTTTGTAATTGTGATCGTTAATCACTCCGCCCCGCCCCGACCCCCACCTCCATCCCCGATGACTTTTTATTTTTGTCAAAAAGAGACACGATAAGACGGATTACGAGTCGAAACGGATACGCGAGGGGATCAGACCGGCATCGACCGGTTGCGAGATGTTTGCAAGTAGATTGCGAAATCGAAAGTGAAGTGTTAGCACGCGTAACGAGAGGACAAATGTGTGCATGGGGAGGAGCAAACTTTGACAAAAGCTGTACGTATTTGATGATAGATAGATTTGCAAGACCGGCTGGTTTTTCATTGGCCAATTTTCCTCGTGCCGCCCACCATCTTGTTATTTACTAATGTCGTAAGTCGTAAATGATAAACGTACGTCTTAAATATGATTAAATATCTAGTCATGGCCTCCTGATGATTTATTGATTCACGTTGCATGCAATGAATACTATATTGTTCGGGTGAAGTCGCGAGAGTGATCCCGGGACTTCGTTAAAACATCTAAGTCATCGAATGAAGACGTTCACAGGGAGACACGCAATAAATACATACATATACGAGACAAGTTAACGTATGACACAGTAAATGGTTAAAACAAGACGGGGAGCAATTTTGTTAATGGTTAAGAGACTGTTTTACTGTTTCGTGTATCGTTGTGACGTCATCGTCCTCGCTAATTGTCACATTCTTATCATTATTTATTTATTTATTTATTTTATTTATTTTTTTATTTATTTATTTATTTATTTATTTATTATTCATTCATTCATTGATATGACATATTTATATAATAATATATAAATATAATTAAGTTACTTCTACTGCTCGTATCATTGCCATTCTCTTTTTCGATTTTATATATATATATATATATATATATATATATATATATATATATATAATTTATTCGTATTATCGTTATGATTATTGATACTATTTCTACTACTAATATTACTGCTCTTATCACTAAACTATTGTTAGTGATATCGTCATGACGATTCGGTGTCAGCAATAATATTGCTGATTTATCAGTGACTATTTTATTACAACTATAATTATATCATTTATCGAGATTGTCCTATTTATTAACGTCCCTATTGCAAAGGTCTTTATTATTATTATCATTGATATTACTATTGTCTTTTATTATTATTGCTGTGAATATTTATAAATTTGTATTTATTTGATACCGTTTTTTGTATTTATTATATATTAGAGAGTGATTCCATTACTGTCATTACTATCATTATTATTGAAAAATCAGCATCATCATGATCGCCACTATTGCTATTAATTTTACTAGTCATGTGTATGTCATAAGTTGAGATACAGCGATCGCAGTAGTGAGATGATTTTGCATTAACATTAACATCTTTATTAAATTCTGCATAAAGTCATATTCATATCTATTTACTAACTGATGTAATACGAATATCTATATAACATATATATATAAATATATATACATGTACGTATATATTTATATATATAAATGTATTCATAATATCATATACATCTATTATATGAACGATACATAAGATTATATC
This sequence comes from Tetragonula carbonaria, assembly GCA_032399595.1. NCBI lineage: Eukaryota > Metazoa > Arthropoda > Insecta > Hymenoptera > Apidae > Tetragonula > Tetragonula carbonaria. The sequence continues at coordinate 23,137,504 of JAUCRC010000001.1, read as the reverse complement.
TTTAATTTATATATATAAATTAAAGATAAGTAATAATATATATATGTGTGTGTGTGTGTGTGTGTGTGTGTGTGTTGTGTGTGTGTATACACACACATATATATATTATTACTGCTACTATTATTACTATTGTCATTACCATTATTACTATTATTATTATTATTATTATTATTATTATTATTATTATTATTATTATTATTATTATTATTATTATTATTGATATTGCAATTATTTTATTACTATTATCTATTATTATTAATTATTATCATTACTATCGCTATCACCATCATAATAATCATCGTCATGATTATTATCATCATACCACTATATTATATAATTATTAACGTATGTATAAATCATTGACGTAGTAAACGTTTTATCAAAGACGTTAAATTTGAATAGGGTGATGTGCACAGACGAGATGCGTTGTTTGATAAGTTACACAAAAAACAGAAAAAAAAGAAAATACCAAAAAATAAACGAGCGAGGAGCGAGGCAAGGTAAAGAGGAAAAGAAAAAAAAAATAGACTCCGCGATTAACGCGGTTGGTTAACGCAGTTAACTCGGTTGAGAATATATATGTATTTTTTTAAATTTTAACGCTAACGAAAAAAGAAAAACAAAAAAAGAAGAACAAAAATGCAAAGTAAAGATAAAAGAAACGAGAGCTGTGCGCAAATTGAGCGTGAGATTGAAAGCATGGGGTGAAGGGGGGGGGGAGGTTGGGGGCGCGACGATTTATAAAAATATTGAAACCTGGGAACAGATATCTATTCGTAAGTTGTACTTACTATTTATTACCATTATTGACATCATTATTTTTTGTACGATGCTATTGTCGTTCTTATTGTCATAATTATTGAGCTAAACTCATTGATACACGATCGGTGTTGCGCCGATGTTATTTACGAGAAAAGCACGAAGATCCACGAGATACTTTTTTATCTTTGACGAGAACGCGGGAATCGTAGATTTTGACGTCCTCCTACCGCCTTCGAGATGTCCACCGATGATGCGTCGTCGATTCCTTCTACGCTTTAAATAGTTAAAACGTGAATACGTTCGCTAACAAATCGACCAAAGATATTTCTGTTACCAAGTGTTTGCGAATTGTCGCTCGATTAATTCGGGCATCAGTTTTATATATATATATATATATATATATATATATATATATATATATATATATATATATATCTCTTTGTCTTAAGTGTATCAAAGCACCTATTACGCACACACTATTAAGGATTCCGTCTCAAAAATCGTCTTTATCGGTTTCTGAAGAAAAGAAGTTTCGCTCGTGAAGACTACGAAACCAGGAGATCGCGTTATTATCAATAAGAAAACGTGGGAAGAAACGCGCAAAAGAGATGTTAGTTTTATAAACAGCGTAGCTTTGTTTCTTTCGTAGCCTTACTTTTTTTATTAGTTCATGTATAAAGCGGATACGACAATTTTTGAGTCGGTATTTCTTATTATTTTTCTGTAAAGTTGCCAATAATAAAAGGATTTATTTTCGAGGAGAAAAATTATCTCTGTTGACTGTTCTTATTAAAATTATATATCGATACGAACACGAACGACTTTACCGTCATGTTCATTTTTTTTCTTTTTTTATTCGTTAATCCCGAAAGCGTGAAATTAGTTGGACAAAACAATTATTAAGATGGACCAAAAAAAGCATTGTATTATAGGACTCTTTGTTCTTTCGTTACTATTATTATTGCTGCTATTAGTATTATTGCTACTGTTACTACGTACTATTATCATCACTTTTACCACCACTACTACTACTACTACTGCTACTACTACTATTACTACTACTACTATTACTACTACTACTATTACTACTGCTATTGCTGCTCTTATTCTTCATTAACACGGTCATTATCATTTTTATTCGTTGCTGTGTCGATGCAACAACATCGTAATACATTACTTGCCACGACGATGAGTTTCTTCGATCACAAAAGTTTGCCGAAATGAAGACTGTTAAGATATAAGCGACACAAATGGGTACAAGAAGTAACGAGAAAAAGTACTTGTCTTATCGCACACACTCTTGATTTTGTTCTATTTACACAGATTGAGTTGAGTATGCTTCGGTATATTACGGGTTTTTTATTATACAAAAAGAGCTAGAAGAAGCAGCCAAGAGACAAGAGAGTAAAAGAAACTTCCAAATGAGTGAAACGAGCCGCTTAAACGAGGAACAACTTTTGTTTGATGAAAGCAATAATACCTCAGCAGGCGTGTAATATAACGTTAGATATAACAAATCGCAATCAACGGCTTTGTCGCGGACATTCCAAGGGAAATGATATTTGTAACTGAATACGCTGTTGGCAAAGTGGTGTTAGCAGACTAAATATTTCTGTTACGCATTTGATTATCGTTCGATTATTATTCGAGTTGACTCTCCCCGATCTCGTCTATATCCGAGTTGTAAGACTGCGTGTAAGAATTGAAATTTAACACGCGTATTAACGTCCTGACTATCGTTGCTGTTAAAAATATATATGATATAAACCTCTTTGTTGCGCATAACACTGCTGGACTTCTGCTCGATCGATTTATTTGTAATTCGGACACGATCCGCACGATCGACTCTTGTGTTATCCAAAAAGAAAAAAGAAAAAAGAAAAAGAAGGAAAAAATTCGTACGATTCACGATAGTTCTCGAGGTAGAAAAAAACCAGGCGATGTCGGGTAGAAGCAAACTAAATATACGTTATATTTCAGGGTGTAGAGATACGCTTATCAATGTACGGTGGACTGTACATTTCGCTCGTGATTTCATAAAAAGTTTGTTATATAAAATTGGAGTGTATGGGTTTTGTGAAATATACAAGACAGTTACAGTTCATTGCTATCATTGCTATGCAGTGTACTTCTTGTAATCGATACTATTCTCTTTCTCATGAAATACTGATATTTTTATAATCGCTTTTATTATAGCCTAAGTGTGCAGTAATTAAATAAACATTGAAAATCAGGATTCCGTTTATTTATTTCTATTGTACGTTCACTGGTCTTTTCTTTTCTTTCTTCGTTTCTTTTCTCTTTTTTTTTCTCTCTTTTTTTCTTCTTTTTCGTTCCATTCGCGCAACACTGTCGCTTTTATTTTGAAAATCACACCATCTATCTTCCAACACGAGATATATCTGGCATGCGCTCCGATATTATCATCTTACGAAAATGATGAAAATGTTGGATTGCCCGTGCTATCGTAGCCGAAAGTAGAACTTTTTCGACGATTTACCACGAAAAGGAATTCAATTTCGCCTGATTCAAATGAGCATAATACGTATGATTCTCGAAGCTAATCGGTGGATGTTCAAGCGAGAAAATGGAAGGAGGGCATCAAAGGACATGCGAAAAACGCTAGAACTAATCGGACGTTAGTAAACCGTTGAAAGTTGAAAGCACAATCGACGAAGCGAAGCTTTATTTCTCTCGTCGTACGTAATTTTCTTTTTTTTTCACATGTGTTCCCTGTAAATCCAATTATACGACACCAACCCCAGCTTCCTTTTCTTCTTCTCTTATTCTTCTCTTTTTTTTTTTTTTCTTTTTGTTTCTCCCGAACAAATTCAATAAGGGGATGTGTTTTTTCAAAGCTTGCTAAGCGAAGAGAGAGAAAATGTAAAATATAAGTATCTTCATGTCAATTACTCTAGGGAACATCAAAGACGAGGGTAATAAACCAAGATATACCCTTGCACCACTGAGAAAAACCTTTTACTCCAGAAGTGTTTTTTCTACCACCTGACGTATTTTCTAACGTGCATCCACTTATAAAAAAAAAAAAAAAAAAATCATTCGTCCACTACTTCTGCTTCTTTTTGACAGAAAGGGAAAGAGAAATCAAAGAAAAAAAAAAAAATGATTGAAAGAATAAAAAATACAAGAACATGTGTATATATTTGCATTTGTATGAAGAGAGAAAAAGAGAAGGTGAGAGAGTGCGCGTGTATGTGTGTATGCGTGTGCGTGCGTGCGTGCGTGTATGGGAAGAAAACTAAAGCCGGAATAAGGAAGGGACACCTTGGTTTCAGGCATTGGTTCTTGCAATTTTTGGATTCGCATTTGTAAAAAGTCAGAGTTTTTCGAATTTCTGTTTCTGACTCGACAGGGTTCTAGGATATCTATATTTCAACAATATCGCAGTCATCGTGAGTTAAAACGCACGGTTGAAACTACATTTTTAAATATACTTTGCTTTCCCACTGTATCGTAGTGATGTGTGTGCGTTGCGAAATACAATGTTTATGTTTCAATTTTTTTAACCAAGAATGGTTATATCAATGTGGAAATTGATAATGGAATTATTAAACTATGACTAGACGATGAAAAATGGGGAAAAAAATAAAAACAGAGGGAAATATAAGTAATTTCAAACTGTTTGTGAATGGAACGTAACCGCAAACATCTAACCCGAAAAAAGTTTGTAATTGATCCGTTAGAAAGGGTAGCAAAAAAAAAGGGTACAAATATTAAGCATAAAACGTTAAAATGTTCATTCAGGTTAACGCGTACGAGAAAAATCTGTATACTTCTATTCTAGTAGCTTTACGTTTATTTTCCTCCCATTTTAACTAACTTTTCCTTGATATTCAGCGTAAAGGGCACAGTTAGAGATGAAATTCTTTAAAAAGATTTCTCCGTTCGTACTTGTTGCAATGTTGCTTTTTATTTATACTTTACCATATTGTGACATTAACTATCGTGGAAAATTACATTTTTCTCGATTAGTTAACGATACAACTTAGTTTCAAAGGGGTATTAACCAATTGATAATAAACAGAGAGAATGAAATTCTTTCCTCCTAAATTTACTATATAGACTTATATCAACTAAAAATGATTCTTCACGAAAATGAGTGAACATATAAGTATTAATCTTTTCTATTTTTCGCGTTAACTTTCGTCTCAAGAAATTTCCTTCTTCTGACATTTCTAACATTTTCAACTCACGTTGAACAAGTATATTTGTGATAGATTGCTAGAATTTGTATAAATTTTACGGAATTTCGCGTGTATTATGGGCACACAAAAAATAAAAATGACTAGAAACAGAAATAATCGTTACAATCAGTAATCCTTAGGTACTAGATATACACGGATATTACTAAACTAAACGGTATAAGCAAAAACGGATTCTCCGAAAAAGAGAACACGTTAGTTACACGTCATTTTTTAGAGCAAACAATGATTTTGCAAATCATTATCATTATAAAGTCGCATGTATTAAAATCGAATTAGAATTCCGTAAATCTTTCCTTTCTCTTGAATATTACAACATAAATGTTGCAATAGCAACAACAATGTTGATAAAATTGATGATATAAACTCATCATTGAGTCTTTTCAATTATGTTTGTTTTTTTAATTATTCACAAGAGGCAAATAATAGTTAATTAATTTACAGGTGTAATAACGAACTGAACTCTAACAAAGATAGAAGAACATAAATTTTGCACAAACGCGATACATATGTAGGTGAAGAATTAAATTTCATGTCAATTCGTAATTATCATGGCAAAACAGTATTAGCGATACATTGTATAACAGCCTTACGTAAATGTCTCCCCGTAAATCGATTCTCTGATGGACCATCAAAATCCAATCGCGTCGCAGAAGTTCTTCTAACGAGCTGCGAAAGTTTCTGTCTTAAGCTTAAAAAGCTGCATCCACATCGTCGATGGATATCACGAAACGCAAACTGATTTATCCAGGCGTACGCATTTAGAGATAACGCATGCTAGAGATAATGTATGAAAATTCTGGATAGAAGAATCGGCGATTTAAAACGTGTAAAAACAATAATGTATTTAGGGAGTTTAAAAAAAAAAAAAAAAAAGAAAGAACAATATCGCAATCGACAATTGTTCGTTGGCGATGACTGACACTTTTGATTTGGTGTGTGAAAATAGCTTGCTTTGAATCTTGAAGTAACTCTTATCGTCGTACGCAACTACGATGAGAAGCCACACGTCTAGAAACCACATTTTTAATGCAATCGTTAAGTCTGTGCCATTTGTTAAATTTTCTAATCGCTGAATCACATGCAAATACATATGCATACGCAGCGGTTTCCCGTCCATCGTAATACATCAGTTATCCGATATGCGATACTACGAGTACTCTGAAACGATTATTCGAATACTTGACGATCGAAATTTTGCGAGCAACAGGAAGAGAAGTAAGAATGATTAGAAATATGGAGAACACGCTGTTCGGAGAGCAAGGAGCAGAAAACTTATTTGTAAAATGTATTCGAGTGTATTCGATCGATTCTACCGGGGACTTTCATAATTTATACTTATACGTATTTTATGCGTCCTTCGATCGATCACGTGCATTTAGACGGTCTGATAAAATCAATCAAGATTTCAATGACAATATTTATACAAAGAATATCATTTCTTTCGAACGTATTTTCTCTCTGCTGGTAATTTTTTTCTACATTTTATTCGACTTTTAAATCAATGAAAAGTTGAAATTAACCGACAAATCCTTCAATCGATATAATTTCTGCTTGTCTATTACGAGATGTAAACAGAGATGTTTAATCAAAACATTTGGATTTCAGATAAAAACTAATTAATCCCTTGTCTTGGAATATCGAATTATCGGTTTCGAAGAAGAAAGTAACTCGTAGCTCTAACTTTTAGGACGGGATTTAAATTCGAATTTTAAATCTAAAATTCTTTCGATCGAAGAATCAATGAGTACAAATTACGTATTTAACAACGTTTCGATATTTCAACGAACTGTAGTAACTAATATTTGTCTAAGGAGATTGAGAAGAACATCGTAAGACAAGGGCTTAATTGATCGATTCATTCGAAAGAATGAATCTTAGACTTTATTTTAACGCACGTGAAAGATCGAAGAGCCGATCGAATAATTTAATTTTGCACACGCGTTGAAAATTACTTTACCTCTGAATCGAAACGAGATAGAATTCGATCGTCGCAATGTGCCCCAAATTATTCGAACTTTGCCCGTGTGTTTACTTTTTGATTAAAATTTTCCATTCGCCTCGAGTAGTTTCAGTTCCGCAAAGATTAATCAGGGAAATTAATAATCCGGATTAATAATGAAGTTAAATGAGATATAAAAACGCACTGAAAGTTCGAAACGATTGAAGAATACTTATATTCTTGACCAGTCTTGCATAGCGGATAATTGACTTGACAATTAAATTTCGAAATTAATGAATATTTCGAAACTAATGAAAGAACACTATGAACAACAGTGAAGTTTCGTTCATCCGTGTAATTTCAATCCTGTGTCGAAAGATTCGCTGATGAAACTCAGAATTATACCGTTGAAAAAAGTATGGGAGACACAAAGATTAAATAAGGACTCTTTCCTCTTTTCAAAGGAGGTTTTTAACGTTTAACATTCTTATTCAACTTAGTGATATAGACGCTTATATTTGTATCCACACTACATATAATATATATATATGAGTAATTGTCGTAATAACAACAGCAACAACAATAATAATAATAATGATGACGATAGTAAAAATAGGTCACGATATGATAACAATAGCAACAATCTATATTTAACGTATAAATATAAATATGTATAAATATACGATCGTGAACGTCTGTTTCAACTAATTCAGGCATTACTCTAAGGAGAGTGATAAAAAAAAAGAAAAAAGGATAAATTGCTCGTAATGTACATATTATCTGTGACCGTTAATTTTTTAAGCTATCGATGCTTAAACGTGAACACACATATACAAAACACATTGAACACCGCCGCTATATTCAATCTCGTTCAGCAAGTTTCGATTTATCAACTCGCTTCTAAGTTCATCTCACTTTTTCGAAAAAAAACTATTGGAAAAAACCACCAAGAATCTTTCCTCTGCGAATTATTCCTCTTGTTTCTCTTAAAAGCAACTGAAAAGTATTCGATTAAATCGAAGCTGTTCTACTCTTTGCTTGGAACGAAAAGAAACTGTCTAACTTGAAATCCTTTCCCCGGCTCGAATTGAAAGAATTGCTTGCCTACGAGACGTGTCACAAACGTAACTGAATGAATGTTGAACTTGCGATACTGTAATCAAAGTCTTCAACGCACCTCGCGCTTGAAAAAAATATCCGCCGTCAAATTATCATTTATCAATGTGATGTTTGTCATCGACGAACTTTCGTTGATATGTTACGATTGACTGCGATTGACACCATCGCGAATGACCATTGACGTTCGAATGCAGTAGTGTCGATGATGCGAATGCATGTCAATTGATTCCACGCCAAAATTATAAAATGTACATACATTTCGTACGGTGATTATCATCTATGTACTTATACATACAAGGGTAAACATCACCTTGACTCGACGTGTAACTATAATGACCGTTCGGAATATTACGCGTGATATATGTGAAATATGATAATGTTGGTACAAAACGATTTTACAAAGACTCACACGTACACACACACACACACACATATATATATATATAAAAAAGAGAAAAAAACATAGTCTACAAGCTAGACATTTCAGCTTAATTTTATGAATCAACTGATATACATTGCTATATTGTACTGCTGTAGAACGTAACTTGTACAATACGGTTACATTTTATACTAAAAGCATTACGTGTTTCCATGTACGTTAGGTGTATAGCGTATTTTGTTTAGAAATCATGACGCGATTATAAAAAAAAAAAAGAAAGAAAAAGAGAAAACGCATTATAGCTACTCCGAGAAACGATCAAATCAACTTAACGGTTAAGTAATCTAGTTAGACGTAGAAGCATTTATGGGACTAGTATCGGCCAGAATGAAAGTAGTAGAACACCGTGTTTTCCCCCGATACGTGGTTTCCCCCATTTTATCCCCATTATTGTCGACAGTGTACCGCGACAATTATATCGGACAGAGAGAGATTCTGAATAGAGAATGTTATCAAGCAGGATATATGCAAAAATCTTTCGACGTGTGAGTCGAGTGTTCTATTTATTACAGTTTTTCACGTCTCTTTCAACCAATTGTTGCACTATTTAAATAGTTCGATTTCTCTCGCGAGAGGACATTGTAAAACTTATTAAGAGTAACAAACACGCCGTATTAATATTAATATTAAATAACGTTAGGAGTGTGTGTTTTAGCGTTTAGTAGTAAGGGGCTAATTAATCTGCTATTTTAACTACACCAGATAGAAAAAAAAAAAAAGATAGAAAAAGAGAGGGGAACACGCCAGAGCAGTCGAGAATGAATGGAAATAATTTAAACTGTAACTGAACACCAATATTGTAATGATACAAAAAGTCTTGTTGACTAAAGTCGTAAGGCCGTAGCTTTATCTCGCAGAGTTCGTAGACAAGTAAGAGCCAAGATCGTTATGATTGTTCGATGAGCATAAACTGCACTGTTATAATATCGCACGAACATCTGGTAGCCGTGTCTTTCGCGAGAGTTGCGCGTTGTCCACTTTCTCTGAGATCCTTTTCGGCGAATAATTGCTGATCAATTAGCGAAACGATGTTGCAGCCAATCGATCGTGGTAAAACGAACGATGAATTCGAATTCTCAGGAAATCACACGTTCGTAAGAGATGTACTTTCAAATAACACTATCCTCCGTTGCATCGCGTGATATGTTATTCACATTCAGGCATCATCTGTTACATGTAAATTATTATTTCCAATTTACACGTGTCTCTATATATCGATCGTGCTTAAAGTTCTTGTTTGCAATAGATTTGTCATTGTGCGTAGATATATGTTACTCCAGGCAGAAAGTTTTCAATCAGGCGCAAGCCTATTCGAAAGTATTCGAAAAAAAACAGCGGCAGCTTTTGTACTCGTTGATTGAATTGAAATTGCTGACTTAACTTTTCTATGTACTTGCTTCATTTCAAGTACTTCGTGCTACTTCGTATTACGAAGGTTGCCATGTTTTTGAAATATCTTTGAATTTAGTTTACCGCTTCGATCGAAAACTTTTTGCATCAGTGACGATGTGGTTGACGATGCAACTCTACATGTTATTATTTCTCCATCATGCTTCGTCGGTCGAAGACAATGATTTAAGTGCAACGCACAGCTTTCAAAGATTTATCTCCGTATTTAAAATGCACTTGCCTACGATCAAATCGGCACGCGACGTCTTGAAACTCTTTGTCGGCACTGCCGATATCTTCGATTATCGGTCAATTTAAAAAAAAAAAGAGAAGAAAAGAAGAAAAGAAAAGAAAGAAATAAAAGAAAATACGAAGATATCGACACTGACTACAGCGTTTCACGCCGCCAGCCGTCATATTATATTGCACAAAATTGCACTTGTATCCCTGTTAAAAGAGGTTCGTGTTAATGCTCATACAGCTAATGAGATCATCTGACTGCGCGACAAAGCGTTAAAAATAATTTCACGTAAAATGTAATCGAACGTTGTCATTTCACAAAGGCGTCGTTTTTATAAAACTAAAAATTTTTAATCATTCACGTACATCGTGTCAACGAGCATTCGATGTAATCGTAATTTCCATTCGTCATCACGTCGGTAATAGAATAATGTTCAGATACGGGAATTATTGATTCCCTTTAAAATTATTTCAACCATAAATTTTTACGATAAATAACTGTGATCTATTTTTCACTCGATAGTTTCAGTATGAATGATGGTGATGATAGTCATACACGTACACGCGAGATAATTAGTATTTTTCGCTAAACATTTTTGTAAAAATACAAAAAAATAACGAGGCTTCTATTATCGTAACGCTTCTATTATTTTTCTACAAAGGCAACAAAAAGTAACTTAATTGAATGTTTAAGTACTTTCTGTCATAGATTTTTCTTCCCATTCGAGCTTATTTCCAGAAAAATGAACAGTTATAATTATCATGATCGTTATATTTCAACAAATTGAAAATTTATTTGTTATTTATTTGTTTGTCATAATTGCACTTTTTCAGTTATTTATGTATTGAACGATTCAACCATCGTCAATAACGTTTCACAAACGCGAAACGGATAAATGCTTTTACTTATAAATACAATATTTTATTTTATTAACAGTTATCTCATAATTATAAAATACTAATCTATTACACTTTAATCAACCATTCAAAAATTTAGATAGATTTTTTTTAAGAAGAATATGTTCATTTACCTTACAGTTTGATTTTTCATTCTTCTTTTGCATTAAAAATTTTGAAATTTATAATATTATACGCTAATATTTACACATTAATATTTATACACTGATTAATCTCAACATTATTTAAGGTTAACAAAAGGTCCAACATTTAATCGAAAGTCGATAAAATTGAATTAAATTGAAATTCTGAAGTTTAGATAAATTTAGACGATCTATCTGTTACCATTCTACGGAATGAGACACCTAACTTTTGCTATTCTTATGTTTACTTCAAATATCGACTACGAAATTTCCTTTTCACCGTAAAACATTACATAAACATTATATCTAACCGCAGTAATAATCGTAATAAAATCTAATTTCACGTTTTTATCAAATAGTTGGAGACATTTTTCCCCAGATAAATATTAATACTATTGAAGTTTACGTGTATATGGATTCAATCTGCAGAGGAAGAATATCGGGAAAACGATTAACTTGTTATTTATATTGCTTTTCAATTACTTCGCAATATTATTCATATTGCGTATGATTTATATCGCTGAAATTGAAATCGTCGATTCGATTGATCGTCGTCCGTGTACTTCGAATAAAAATGACAACGAAATTGAAAGAGTTCGCGCGTACGCGTCTGTGAGGAACCTCTTTTAAAAATGTGTGTGTTACATCTGCTAAACTCATCCTTCACTCAATGCACAAACTAAAGTAAATCGTAACCAGCTGGAAATCTGAAAGCTAATTACGTGATATTTCCCCCTTATCGATAGATATTAGGTGGATTCGTTTTTAGGAACGACCACGATCACGTGTGTAGATTAGCAATAGTGAATCGTAGCGTAGGATCCCTGTATCGCGGATATATACCCTTCCCTTCGAATGTGTTAACGCGAATTATTCGTTAATTCCATTGCGCTCGAATTACCCGAAACGAATTCGTTTTGTGCGCGCCCGCGACAAAAAATTGCAAATCGCAGAAAACGACGAGAATCGAAAGAAAGATCGAATGTAATAATCTCGAAATACTATTTTGGATGCGTTTAAATTTAGAAATATCGTCGAGGTATCAGCGGGTGAGAATGTTTTTCTAAAAGTTAACACGTCGATTACCGTTGTTGAAATACGTTACCGTGTTCTCGCTTGTTGTCATTTACGCAAACGTAACGAGGAGAACACCTAACACACCGTGGAAATAACTATAAAATAACCATAAAATAACGCTGCGAAAATGATACGTCAGTGGACGAAATGTTAATATTATTGGAGTTGATAAGTAGCGCGTTGATCGATTTCGAACAAATATTTAACGTAAGAACGCTGTTTCCTACATCGTGATAAAAAAATGCATTGTTCGTACACATTTACACACCGTGTACGTACACCTTATCGCAGTTCTGTTGGAAGAATTTCTGTAGGCGGCGACTTTCGTTACATTCCAATCGGATATCAAGGAATTTGCTAAAATATTAAAATACAATAACGTTTCGATAGAAAAGAGAAGAAAAAGAGAAAAAAAAGAAAAAAAGAAATGGCACGATTCGAAGTCTGCATCGAGCCAATGTATGTAAAATACTGCGTTCGTTACGACTTCCTCCTCGAATTTAATACTTTTTTTCTCAACACACGCACACATATACATGTTAATACGAATGCACATCCATAAATACTTATAAATACCGACAAACAATGGTTTGTACGTGAACAAAACGTTTTCACACTCGTGTCGTTCGTCATCGTGTATCGATCAAAGAAATTGTCATAATTCGATGGTTCAATTGTATGTTGTGCGCCGTATAGTGCACCCCGAGTCGTTAAATTATTCAAAATCTCGGTGTTTACATTTGTACAGGGTCTTTCAGAAATACGTGGCCAAACTTTTGGGGAGCGTATTCTATTCACCGTAGCGGCGAAACGATGTTGCACGAGCAAAATCGATGGATTTTGAAAACGCTTCCTTTTCCAAGTATAATCATGCGATATTTACAACGAATTATGTTTGGACGCGGTTTGTAATATTGCCTATGAAATTCATTCGACCCGAACCATTCTCCAACTACGATTTTGCTTCTCTTCGCGTTTCACGAATTTTAACACTCGATCGAGCGTAACTTTGTTACTTTTCTTTGTCATTTTGCGAAGAAATTTCTGCAAAGAAAAGAGAAAAACATCATGAACGAATTAGAGAGAGAATTTTTTTTTTTGCCACTTTTGACAATGCGAAACCGTGTATCTTTCATATAGTATGTAGAGGAAAAAAGTGTGTCTTGTGATTTTTTGTTAACATCGTTCGTATCTACAATGGTAACTCGTCAAAGTGAAAAGAAATTGTAAACAATATTGTAAACAACCGGATTCTTGGCCCGAAGAATCTTCTGTTTTTCTCATTGGGAAACGAACTACGTATCGAGCAAACTGATAATTACGTGAAAAATATCTACAACAAATTCCATTTGAATTTCTCCACTTTTCTCCACTATCTAAATAGAGCAAACGTAACATCACACTTACACGTCTGTTAACGTGTTACTTGAATATTTGCTTCAATTTTTGCTCAATCTCGTTTTTGTTTCTGCCTGTTTTATTGTTTCGTTGTTGTTTCATTGTTATTTGTACTATTCGTTTCGACGAACAATTGTTTGCAGATATAGGAAAATAAAAGCACGCGTGTCATTCACTTTTACGGATTAAGAAATATGAGATTTTCTTTCGGCTCATTCTCAGTAAAATCTCTTGTATTTGTTAATCGCGAACTGTCGAATTTCACAATACACGTAAACCAAAATCAATATACTCTGATAATCTACGAAAAAAAAAAAAAAAAAAAAGAAGAATAATGCCTCAAGAACCTGCCTATTTAACGAAAATGGTCGTTCTTGTAAAACAAGTCGATGCAACTTTTCGTTAACTTCACGTTTTTCTACGATCACGTCTGACTGTAACATTTCAATTATATATATATATATATATATATATATATATCTGTTGTACAGTTTTCGCAGTTTTTCATCGCGGCATAACAATAATTTTCCTCGTACTTTGAACATCTTGCAAACATCAATGGCTGTTGTCGAATTTTTTTGAACGCAAAATATGGATAATATGATCGTTAACATCGTCGATTATTGTAATCAGAAATTTCGTTTAAGTCGATGGTATCTCGAAGCTGAATCGCACGAAACACAGTTGATTATTGAAACTCGCGCTATTGTTTTACATAGCATCTGATTCATTTTAACAGTTGCGCGCAATTGTGCACGAGGGAAATAACGAAGTGAAATATCTTGAAAAAATCTCGCGTAAATTTTTAGTAGCTCGAAAAAGAAACTACTCAAATGGTATACGAAAACGTTGTTAACATTGAACAAATAATAAGCCGGATCTGACGTTTTGAAAAAAATAATATCTATATATTTTTTAAACACATATTCTCCGTTGAGAGTCGACGCATTATCGTACACTTTATTCACGCTTTATCGATATATAAAACACGTACACGACCAAGAGAATAAGAATGTTTTACATGAAATATACAGGAGACAGGAATACTTTGTCTCCAGAAATTCGTTCGCAAGGGAGAATTCTGTATTTCCATTTTAACGGGCAGAAAGAAAACTGTTCCCGGAACAACAATTATAATTGAAATTGCTCTCTTCATCAACGTGGCACGCCTGCAACGTTTTTGAAACGTTTATTGAAAATTAGCCGAGGGCAGCGTGCGTTATACGCGACCAAGGGAAAGACGTGAAAATGAGAACGATGAAAAAGTTTGAGCAATCCTGCAGGAAAGTAAGTTGAACAAGTCGAAACTACTCTACTCTAATTATAAGTGAATTCTACTCTAAAACTAGTCTAAAACTGGTAACGCTGTCCATGTCGTACACTAGCGAACGAAACTGGGCTTCCCCCGTTCCCACGAATCATCTTCGCTCTTAATCACACAGGCATAAAAATAAAAATCGTGAAAGAAAAGGAAGTGGTGTCAGATTGGATCGGTCGACGCGTTTTTAGAATTTAGAAAAACTCTAATAGGCGAGCTCTATTTGGCTCTGTTCGTAACGTGTTTGCGACGCACGGTGGGGGACAAAACCAGCATTTCATCTGAAAGATTTACAATGATCCACGAATAACAGATAATATACCTGTCCCTTGGTTTACGCGGTGATTTTCCTTTTTACGCGGAACAGAAAAAGAACACAGGTTGCAAAAACATTCGTTTCGCGTATCTTTACGAAATGATCGATGAGAATCGCACGTTAGTAAGATACTTCTGGTATACTTTGCTCGGACTTCTGGTATACTTCGCTTCTTGCCAATAATGGAAGATTAAGGCGGAGAAAAAGAAACAAACGGACTGTTTATTATGTGAAACAAGCACGCGTGTAAATCGAGGGACGATCGTATGTACGAATTTTAAACGAGCAATGGACGAATTTTAGTTTATTACAGTAAATTTTGTATCCGTGTATATAGTACAAATATGTTCAATGAATGCAGCAAGTAAAACGAGAAAAACATTGACACAAGTACAAAAAGCTGGCGTTCACTGTTGAAGCAAAAATCAATTTAACGTATTATATACTTTTTGTATAAGTGTACATTGACACGATCGACAGCATTGCTTATTGTATATTTTTTATTATGTACGTACCACACGTGAGAGCTTCGATGATTTCTGTTGTTATATTGCAATATCTTCTTCCCTGTTTGTTGCTAAAATGGGAATGAGCAATATTAAAATACGTATGAACAATCATGTTGAAATGATGTTTGTCGCTTCATAAAGATAACTGTTGATATTCATATCTGTTACCCTAGTAGTTAAAAAAAAGGAAAAAAGAAAAAAAGAATCCGCGGCGTTTGTAACGCGGTTGGAATATTATAGCCTGTTGAGAAGTTAAATTTCACCGAAAAATTGAATGATTAATCTCCGTCGTTAAAGTGAAGAAATCCATAAAAATATAGAGAGAGAGAGAGAGAGAGAGAGGAGAGTGGAATGTATACCAAGTTTGAAGTTTTTGTCCTTTTGAGACTGACGCCAAGTGAGAACGACGTCGGGGAAAAGAAAAGAAAAGAAAAGAAAAGAAAAGAAAAGTAAAAGAAAGCAAAACAGAGTGTATTTATGCAATGATCGAGCAATTTTCCCAGGTGACATCGTTAATTTTATATACGCGATGTGATGTCGTGGATGGAGCAGCTTTAAAACTTTTTCTATTCACATCGCCAAATTAGAAAAGCGAAGGAACAGATGTTAGAATATTAATTAGAAAAGTCTAATATCTAATGTCATAGATATTCTGTAAAACAAAGAAGCAAAGAAAAACTTGTTGAATATTTTCTTGAGCATTTATCTGTTGAGTAATATTAAAAGTTAATGAATTTTAAATCATTCTGCTTTTCAGACACGTACGATATCAAATTTTCTTTGTTCGTTTGTAATTGACGTTCAGTTCAAATTGAATATAGAGAAACAGCCGACACTGGTCGAATATATTATAAACATAATCGACTCACGAGGCACAGCGTAACTCGAATCGAAAGAAGAAAAACGCAGTGTAATAATTCCAATTGCAGCTTCCGCCACGTAATGTACAATCACGACGAAATGGAATTTCAGTTTTAAACACTTGAAAACTGAACTGAATTAATGTTAAAAATTCGACTGACTAATACTACTGATAGATAAGTTGTGAAAAATTCTAAAGCTCAGTTAACAATTGTTCTTTTCACTCGAAAGAATAAATTCAAACTCGATTTAATGCATGTTGTTGAACTGCGACCGAAACTGTGAGCCGAAAGAATTTTCAAATGAACACGACGACGAGGTAACGACAAAGAAAGAAAGAAAAAGAAAAAAAGAGCAGAGGAAAGAGAATGTTATCAGCGCGTGTCGTTTTAACTCTTCCGTAGAATTAATTTTTTAATGGACGAAATGAAATGAAATTCTGAAGTAAATCAGACAACACGTGCATACATATATATTTTTACAACATTTTAATATAGCAGTCCCTTCGATATGTGCACAGCAACTTTTTTATCGAGAAATGATGAAACAAGGATCTGGAAATTTCATTAATCAGTAAAAGAATAAATAGCGACGAGTGACGTACGTTTCTAAACATATTTCATCGTGGTCAGCAAGAAGCAGATAAAGCTGTAGTACGAAAAAAAAGACAAAGAAAGGAGGAAAAAGAGAGAGAAAATGTGAGAAAGCGTTGCGTGAGAGTTGAGAGATGCGTGAATGTATCATAGATGTTACCATCTACACTTACTTATCAGATAGTTACGTAATTTTTTTAAAAGCAAGACTTTGACGCTCCAGCGGAAATGGGGGGAGGGAAGCAAATATTAACATTTAATCGATGACAAAAAACAAAAAAAGGAAAAAAAGAAAGAAAAAGGAAAAAAAAGAGAAAAAAGCCAATTGATTCTAACTCTATTCTATCTCTATATTCTTCTACCGATTATATTTTTCTAATTATATTTGTACGTTGAATTGTAAACTGCAATCGACCAAGCGCTCTTTCGTGCTTGCGGCAAACTAGAGGGAAATAAAAGAAAAAAAAAAGCGAGAAAGATTGTCGGCAGGAAGATAGACGAGGACGAGTAATAGGAATACTTAAGATAAACGCTATGAACAAATGCTTGAAACAAAAAAGAGAAAAAAAAAAAAAAAAAAAGAAAAAAGAAAACACGACAAAAGACGAAAATAACTCGTGTTATTTTTTTAACGTTGAAATTACGTTGCTCGTTTTTCCATGTGTATCTAGTCTATTTTTCTTATCGATCTTCATTTGTCGAGCGTCGTTCTATGTGTTAATACGCGTGTACACGCGAATGTATGTATTATTGAAAAAGAAGGGGAAAAAACAAAAAAAAAGAAAGACACAAAAAAAAAATGAAATTGAGAAAATATAATCGAATGGTAAATTAAAAACAATATACTTGAGTAAAACTACTTGTAACATACGCGTTTAGATAGTAGGGTATCTAATACCGAGTTAATTAATATCTCTTAAGTGGCACATCTTGTACTATGTTTGCACAAACTTCAAGTAAAATCGAATTTATTATCGTATCTCGTATTGAAATCTGAGTGTTGAGCTTCGCTCTACGCGAGAGTAACTTTATCGGATTTATTTTTACATATCGTGATCAACTCTATTATAATAACTATGGTTCTCAGTGAATACAGCCGACGTCTTTTACGGTTTGTTGAATATCGACTACGATAGTCTCTCCCCCATCTTTGAACGACGCACAGACGGAATTTCAATTTAAAAATTCTGCCTGTGTGTTGTAAATCCTAAATGAGAGAAATATTTTAAAAAACGTTCTTGAGACAATTGTTCAATTATTCGTATTAAATAAACGTTAATATTAATTTTCAAGTAAATTCGTAAAAGACATTCACGAACAAAGTGAAAGAGAATATCGTGAAAAGAAGAAAAATCGTGCACAACTGACACTCTTAGGCCTAGTAACGCGATTCATAAAATACGTGGGCGTGATATCTTTTTACGTTTTTTGTATCGTAACATCGACGATAACCATCTTATTTGTCGATAGAAATTTTCAGAGAGTTCCATTTCGTCGACGCTTTGAAATATTTAAGATTTTATCGAAGCGATATCTAGCCGTATAATAATAATATAAAGTAACATAACATTGAAATTCAAACTGAAAAAAAAAAAGAAATGGTCAAACGTATTTACTTTGCTTGTAGAAAGATCTTCTATTTTTCTAACATGAATTCACTGTTCTCGCAAAGCGTTGTAAACTTCATAATCAGAAGAAAAAAGAAAAAAAGAAAGAAAATTACTGTTGATCGTTATCGATTGCTATCGTTATCTTTACTCACCGAGAAGCTTATTATTCCCTCGTCTGGAAAGAAGATGTTAGAAGGTAACCCCTGAGAACCATCTTTCTACCGGTTTTTAATGGTGAAATCGAACAAACAGGAAGAAGGAGGTGTGAATGATGGCGAAACAAGTTCTACGTCCATCGTCAAAATCTCGATCACGCGGCTTTAGACGAATCGCTAGAGGTTGGTTTCAGGATAGTTTTTTCAAAAATTGCGATGCACTTGTTACGATTGACGTTGCACGAAGAAAGCCACTTGCAAATAAAAACTTTGTCGATCAATTGAGAAGAGCAGGTGATGCGCACCGTAACCAATTGATTATCAATTCAAAGTGTAGTTATACAAGATAAAGCGTAAGCGTAATATTCCGGGACGGAAGTATTATATCCCCGCGTCGTGGTAATCAACAGCACAGACAATTCTTTTTGTATCGTGTATATCTAACGTTGTTAAGTCTTAGCGTTAAATATCGGCCAAAAGAAGAAGAAAAAAGAGAGGAAAAAAAAGAAAAGAAATGCACACACATCACTACACGTTCGCCATTATATGCGAGTAAACCTATTTTGTATACACAAGAAACAAATAACTTAACGATTATGGGCACACATGTACACGAATAAATACACGATACTCGCGCGTAACGTACGCGCGAACGCACGTCCGTAACCTCGTCGTTTATTTGAGAACAAAAAGAAAACTATCGAATTACCTGTTGTAGTTTCTTAATCCATTACGTATTCCCGTGTATTATCGATCGAGCGACGAGTAATCAACAATCAAAAACAACTGTGGGCTCGCAATCAGACGGATGTGGACCACACGTGAAAAAATCACATATACATGTACAACATTGATACACCTACATACATGAAACTATATAAGATATTTACATGATACCTTACATACCTATATATGTATACGCATACATATATCTTCGTACGCGCAGGCATGCACATGCATGTATAGCACGCGCGCGCGCGCGTGTGTGTGTGTGCGTAAGTGTTTTTATATATATATTACATTATATGCATATACACACGCGTATGCGTAGGCACTTATACACACATATATATACATACACATGTAATACATATATAAAAATATATATAATGTATATTCAATAGTATCAAAAAAAAAAAAAAAAAAAAAAAAAAAAAAAAAAAAAAAAAAAAAAAGAAACAAAAAAAAAGAAGAAAAAAAGCGAGTGCAGGAGTAGAACGTAAGTTGATTGTGACTACTTCAAGGAATCAAATTTGAATTACGACTATAAACGGGAATAGGGGATTGAAACGGGCAAGGGGGAGGGGGGACGATGATAGAGCGCATGAACTGGGGGGATTGGGGGGGGGGCAGAAAACCAGATTGAGGAGCAAGGGAAAGAGAATGAGAGAAGGAAAGGAAGTGCGGTTGCGGAAACACAAAGAAACAAGGAAATTATGAGTAATATATGTATATATATATATATATATATATATGTATATATATATATATATATAATAATAATAACGACGATATTGTAAGCGATTAAGAAAGTGTCAAAAGGGTATGAATGGATGCGCGTACGTCGTGATCTGCACAACAAACTGTTAAGGTAGATCCGACTTCTATAAAATAAACAGACGATCAAGAAAACAGAACTGCAGAACGAAATGAACGAAATTGGAGCGAATCCCTTCGAAAGAAAAACGAGAAGTGTTTTTTCCTCTTTTTTTTTTTTTACCGAAAGTTTCGTCTGATCTCGTTCACGATACGAGAGATCGAAATTTCAGCCTATTCAGTCAGTGATATATCAGCAACTCGCGCATCCATGAAACGTTTTTACCCTTTTGAACGCGTATTCATGTTTGTTTGGTTTTTATTGTCAGAAGTTTCTATTTTTTCATACTATGGTAAGGAATGATAATATTTACTATTAAATATGTATGCGCGCGCGTATGAGTGTACGAGCGTGTGCGAATACGGCGCAGGAGTGCCGGAACGAACGGAGAGAAAGAATCTGAAAAAGCGAAGAAGAAGCGAGGTAATAAAAGGAAAGAAAGGAAAGAAGAAGAAGGAATATAAAAAGTGTGGTTTGTGTGGAAATTCAAATGACAAAGTGCATGTTGAAACGATACTAGTAATATCGATAGGTATTAATTAATATTATTAATTAATTAATAACACTCGATAGAAGGAAGGAGAGCCGGAGAAAGCAAGAACAGAATCGATGGAACATATTGCATGCGAAAGAAAGATGAAATATCGTAAGAGAAAGAAAAACAGGATTGAAGAGTAAAAAAAGGCAGAGAAGATGGAGAGAAAGGCAGAAAGGAGAGAAAGAGAAAACGAAAGAGAGAGAGAGAGAGAGAAAGGAAACGAGAGAGAAAGGGAAACAATTTTTTTCTTGTTATAAACTAAGTGTGCCTAGTCAATAGAATATATCTGGTCAATTTTAATATTATATATATTATATATATTATATATTATTACGATTATATTATTTAAACTTGATACCGTAATATAATGTGAAACCTATCGGACGTGAAAAAGTAATGATACGACAATGATTGTGCTGTGTTGTACTACGAAATGTTGGCCTGTGACTATATTTGTAGCTATTATACGTATGTACACGCATTAAAAAGAAAAAAAAAAACAGATCACGCGTACGTACATAATATATACATACATACATATATATATATATATATATATATATATATATATATATGTACGTAAGTTGTGCAATTTTTTTGTGTCGCGGAATATTCCAATAAGAAAGACTGTCGAAAATCATAAAAACGCTAAAGCGTCTGCTTGAACTTTCATTTATAATAATCAATAATCAATAGGTAGAATTGAGATTCGATAATTTTTCAATAAAAAGTATATATTTTGTTGTTTAACACTTTATATTATATATACGATTTTAATTGTACTATAATTATATTCTGTTTAACAGTGTACGCGCATAAATGAGCGTCGCGTACACTGTGAAAAAGTGGATATTATAATTGAAACATATTGCCGCATGAAGCCATGAAATCAACGATTTGGCGATTATAATGATTTTGCGATTTATGGCCGTCAGTTTCAGCTGCATCTCACAAATTCGCTTGCAAATGAAGAATCGGCAAGACGAATTTCAACGAACAAGAAAATTGAATTGCGAAGATTCCTTTTCGCTGTTGCTAATATTTTTAAGGGTACTCATTTAAAATCGGATCAGCTGAATTGTTTCAATCATGACGAATTTTAGACTGTAATTTCGCCAATTTATTTATTTCTTTATTTAAGAAAGGTTCATAAATTTTTTACAATAATCTTAACAATAATTTCTTCGTGAATAGTAGAAAGATTAAAAAATAAAAGTAAATAAATAGAAAGATTAGAAAGATGACGTTGCCAGGTTTGTTCTGTGTATTTACCACGATTTCATTGCAAATAATCAATTTCTATTCGTGGGATTATTTTCGTCGTCCGTATCAGAATCGTTGAGAAAAATTGAAAAATGGTACAATGAAAATGTATGAAATGCAACATTGATTTTTCACGAAACATGTTTTAAACTTCAACTTTTTGAAAAGAGACTGCAGTACTGACATGTTGCTATGACTGTGGTGGATATGGAGAATCTATATATATGTATATATATATATATACACACACAAAAATATATATATATATATATGTGTGTGTGTGTGTGTGTGTATGTATGTATTTAAAATTTAAAATTAATTGACCAATTAGATTTTCAAACACTGGTACAATTGATTTTTATACATATTTAAATAAAGATATTCTATTTTTTCAATGCTTTTATATATATATATATATATATATATATATATATTTTACATATGTATATTAAATTTTTAAAGAAATGTAAGAAACCAAATATTTTCGATCCAAATTAAATGAGTACCCCCTTTAACCACTGCGAAAATCATATTGTATCTTTGCAGACGACAGTGAGACGATTCAATATCGAATAGAGGAGGCAGTGAAAATTTCGAAACGACGTCATAGAAGAACGAACAAAGATGTGGAATTCAGGAAATAACCTTTGAACGAGAATCGTTTTATCCATGGTTTCCTCTTTAAGAGTCTATTCGGTAATGTTTTCGTCCTGCTTGCGAAAATAGCGACGGAACGAAAAACGCTACTGCAAATATAAATAACAATATAAAAAAGGAAGGATGATGAAGGAAGTGGTGATGAAAGAATAGGCGAGAGAAACGGTGGACAAGAGAAAGAAAGAGAAAGAGAGAAAGAGAGAGAGAGAGAGAGAGAGAGAGAGAAGTTTTAAAAAATAAAAACGAAAAGAAAAAAAGGATACACAGTTGAATGAAAATTATTTTTTCTAATAAAAAATCGTCTCACTCTCCCTCTATTGCATGGGAAAATTGATATTGTTAACAATTGGCTTGTAAAAAAAAAAATGTTACCGAAAGAAAGGAGAAAGAAAAAACAGACCAACAAAATGATAAGGATCATTTGATAAAAAGAACAGAAGGAACGAATGAACGAATGATGAATGTATTTATTATTGTGCACGTATGCAAACATGTATAAGAATAGGAGAATGAAAAAGAAAGAAAGACTAATGGGTCATATCAAGGTTGGTTATGAAGTAAGAAGGCTATTTATTTAAAATGTAACTAAATGATCTGTTTTAATGTGTCACGGGCTACACGTACTGTACCATAATAATATCTAACAATAAAGTATTTTGTTTGCTTCGAAAGAAAACGTCCTTTATTCTTCATCGTCTCATCATCTCAAATTAAAACTATTAGATATATCATTTCATATACATAGTATACTAGGATATATGTATTAAATGTTTGCATTATTGATTTTAATAATAACAATGACAGAATATCTCATGCAGTAAAGAACATCGTTTTTTTATCGACGTCTAAATTTAAAAATTACATTTATCTTAGAAAACAAAACATTTTGTTTGTCCAAAATAAAAGTATTTTATTGTTAACAATTCGTTTGATTTATACGATGATATTATATAAATGATATAAATGATGCGGTATTTATTACGAATGTCAAAAATTTAAATGTAACGACGCGACTGTTCAAATAAAACATTGTATCGAACATCGAATTATTAACACTCTAGAGGATCACTAACAAATACTTCAATTTTCATCTAAAATGCGTATACAAATTTCTTATTTATTTCGATGAATATTTAAATATTTAATAAATATTTAAAAAATAAATAGTCTTACATAATTTGATAAATTTGTAGCCTCGAAACTATGAGAAATAGAAAAAATTTCATGAAGCAAAATGAGAATGGTTTCAAATAGTTATTTATTATATGATACGTGTAATTTGAAAATGAAAATTTTTAAAGTCGATTTTATCCTTTTTTTAGTCTTTTTTCGTACTATTTATCATACTTCGTATTATCTTTGAATATTGCTTTTAGTATTATCTCGAGATTAATCTATTTTTTTAAACGTAACTTTGCACTTTTTATACAGGAATTCTGTATAGAGAAAACATCCTTAAATATAAATTGTCAATTTTAATGAAATTTATAGTATACACTCAACAAATACTTGAGAAATATTTCTTTTTTTATAGTTTTTACGTTTCTAATATATTTTACATGTCAAAACAAATTCCAAGATTTAGATTTGAAGACACATTCCACGTGTCGACCATGTTTCAACCGTTTTTTAAATCTAATATCTTATAAACTATTAGATTTAAAGAACGAGTCCTTTAATCGATGAGTAACATAAAATCAAAATTAGAAAAAATCAATCATATAAATAACAAATATTAAGAATAGTGGTTTCATTTGCCAAATAAGAATCAATTTTTATATCGATATTCCCATGTTTGTGTTCCCTTTTTCATGTAATAAATGATTTTCACGAAATTAAAATGAAAATATCTCCTAAATCAATCAATCACTTTTCGATAAAAATGAGTTAATACCTTCTTGTAGAGAATGCTTAAATAAATCGATTACTGCTTGCAAAATTATATGATTTTATATGATCTTTTTGAAAAACCAACTCGACTTTGAAATCTCTTTCACCATTGCACCAACAGAAATATCATTAATATCAAATAATATGCCTCTTTTTATCAAACGAATTTTGTAGGAAAATTTTTTTATAATTTCAATTCCTCGTAAGATATTTCCATTTTGTAGAGATAAACACCCTGTATGTGCATAATATAAAGTAAGAGAAAATGAAACGAATTTGAAATTGAATTAATGAAAAACACCATTAACAAATGAACAAATATTTATATTTTATTTAGTATCGTGTTTATATTCGTTACGTATACTGATGAGGCACGTACCTATAAAATAACGCTTTAAATTCCTTTATTCGATATTATATTTTCTCCCCTTCCACCATCTTACGTTTCTTTCCTTTCTCAACCCTTTCATCGCTCTCTTGCATCCTCAGCCAGCGTTCATCCTTTTCTCTCGTAGACTTTTACAATCTTTGGTTTCTCTCCCACCGTGACGTTCTTCGTTACCCGCTATCTGTTCTTTTTTTCTATCTTGTCTATTTCCTCCCTTTTGCCTCTCTTTTCATTCCTCGTGTCTGCAACACTCTCCGTTTCTTTCCACGTATATACCTATCTCTGTTGCTCGTCATTTCCCCTATTTTACCATGAAATACACCCTCGAAGAGCCGACATTGCAGAGTTGAACGTCGACACAGAGGAGTTCGGCTTCCCTACTCTGTTCTCCTCTCTCTCTCGCTGTCTTTCTTTTCCCCTTTGCGCTCATTCTTTCTCCTTCTCTCGTGGCTGCTCTCTTCTCTCCTCTGCTCTAGTATCAATTCTCTCTCACGCTTCGGCAATGTCTCTGGACACGATTCCACCCCTCGCCAAGCGACGCGATCGATGGAGCGTCGCCCGCGGTGAGTAACCCGTCGACGGGTTCCCTTGCTTGCTTGCCGAGTAACACACGCGTAAGTATTTACGTAGCCAGCTATACCAAACTATATACGTATGTATACAAGCAGAGGCATTCAGCTTCAAAGAAGACGAGAAACGAACAAAAGTAAAAAAGAAGAAGAAGAGGAAGAAGAAGAAGAAGAAGAAGATATTGTTAAGCGATCTTTTACAAAATTTTATCGGTCAAATTATGGAGGATTTTTGTCATTTAAAAACGTACGTGTGTCATCGTAAGAAACTGATTCTCAAGATTTCGAATCGATGTAAGAGAATCGTTAGCCTAGTAACGTTTATGACGGCGATATCTGTTAACGATAATAAAATTATTATTGTAATCATTCGATGCGCAATATATAGATCTAACAGAGTATATGATCTCGACACCTTGATTTATATCGCTGTTGTTATTCTTGGCAGAGAATATTTTAGACAAAAGTCGAATAATTTCGCAGGCGGGAAAACCATTTTTTGATTTCTCATGAGTGTAAAGTAAATATAATAATAACTTTATAAAAGTTAGTGCGTTAATTAATTATTAAATTAATTTCAATTGCAACTTTGTATAAAATGTCATACGAAGAACGAGGAAATACACAGATGCTTGTGTTAGCCTTGTCTTTCATGTGATGTGTTACACAAAAAGTTAAAATTAAAACATTTCCAAAGTAATAATTTTTCGACATATATGTGTGAACATTCGTTTATAAAGAATGTCAAATTCCACCGATCAATACGTTAAAAGACATAATTCCATTTTAAAAAATCAAAGTTGACTTTCACTTTCAAAGTTCTTTATCCGTCACGAATATATTCGCGAAATGTCATCCTCGAAACCATTCAATTTTCATTATATTTAACATTTTTCACCAGTGGTAGGTAATAATAGCGATGTAAACGATCAAAATTAAGTGAGACACCCTATATACAATTTTTGCACCTAATCTTCGTAACAACTACATTAAACAAAACATTCAACAAAATGTAAGAATTATGTAATCTGGTCGTAATCTTACATAAACATGTAATATGTAATATTATATTTACAAATGACATATTACATCCACATTTTTTTCCATTTTTATAACGAAAAATGAGTGATATAAAAATACTAAATATAATTTGTCTTGCAAATGATGAAAATAGAAAACAATTTTATTTACTTTGTTATTAATATATACCTATTTTATTAATAACGATTTATCTGACTTTAAAATTTAAATTAAATGACAATATTTTTTTTCTTATTACTATCTGTACAACAACGACAAATTACCAATAGAAATAGCTTTTGTTCATAAAACTTAAAGAATGAATACTAAATATATAATAACAGAAAGGAATGCATACTAATTAAAAAATCATGTATAACGTAAGTATATTTAGTATGTTAAGCATGTCAAACAAAGATGGTTAATATCTGTTTATACGAATTTTTTTGTTTTTATTTTAGATATATTTAAATAGACTTTTACATCAGACAAATATACATATATGTAATTCAAAATGTAAACTATTACTATTTTGTAAGAATCTACTTCATTAAATTTTTCGCTTAATTATATTTCTGAATTTAATTGCATTTTTTAAATATTTCATTTTTGTTATTTTTTTTATATATAATAATTCATTAAAATTTTTTTTTTTTTAACATGAAACATATATCAATTTAACACTTTCTTTTCTACATATAGATATTTTATTACGATTTATATATTATATATTATATATTTCATTGCTATGTAAAGCTATTTTAAATTAAAAACTTTTGAAAATTATGATAATACTAATTTTAATTAAAATCAAGATTACAATTATTACTACAATCTAGATTATCTCTCGAGACTACCTTGTGTTATTAAAAATTTTTAAGTATAGAGCATTTAATGTCTTGGAAGAAACAATTTTTATTATAAAATTATTATAAAGGAAATCTAGAATAGTTAGATACATCGTTTCTCTGTATATTATTTCGTCTAATAAATATTGTGACGTCTATCTTCGTCATTATAATTACATATTCGAATATATTCTAACTTATAGAACTCATTTTTCTTATAAAAAATTCATTAAAATCTAGAGCGTATATTATATATATATAAAACTTTATATATATATATATATATATATATAAAACATATGATGTGTAACATATGAATGATTTGAAGAGTTCAAAACAATACTATGGACTGATGATAATAAGATTGATAAAATATTATTTTTTAAAATTGAAATATTTTTCGTATAAACATTGAGTTTGTAAAAAATTTAAAAATAAATACATTTGTCTATATTTCTTCATTTCTATTTTAATCTACATTAATCTATTTTAATGGATAACCTCAAATTTAATATATTACACAGTATCGAGATTGTACCTGTTTTAATTCGAAGAATATTACAAATTATAAATAATGGCATATTCATTTCAAAATAACAAATTACAATTATCCCCAGTTTCGAAACTATAAATTTACTTTGTAGTAATTTTTGTACTAATTATTAATTCTGATTGGTTCGAATAATTTAATTCACTTGGTTTTGTAATAAATAAAATTTAGTTAGAAATTATTACAAAATAGTAAATACAACTTCTAAAATTTTTTCTTTGTATAAAATAATAATTGTTGATTCTTTAAAATTTAAGTGTACAATTTCCTAACATAAAATCTAGAGAGATAATAAAGAGATAACTTCAGGCGTAAGTAACTAGACTCTACAAACTATCTGCTACAAGTTATGTCTTGAAACCCACAGCAAATTTTAAAATGTCAACAATAACGAAAACAACCTTTTTTCAACGATGGGGTGAGTGTCATATCGTATAAAAAAAAATTTTTTACAAATTAAACTTACCTTAATTGAAATAAATCATCATTTTTACAGGAAAGTATTGGAAGAACCTTTATATAGATTATAAAGAATCAGCACTAGGTGCTGCGAAGGATTGTAAGGAACATCCTGTAAGAACATCTATTTATTTTTCTCGTACGTACATTTTAGTAATAAAAGATAACGAACATTTCAACAATATTGATTTAGCATAAAAAGTTAGTGTACGTTTGTTTTGAAGAATAAAAGTGCAGATTAAATATAAAAAAAAAAAAATAAGATTCTTTAATACATATTTCTATTAAAGATCTTAATATTTTGCTCATATTGAAAACTTTGTTTCATTAGTTTTAGCATCTTGTGTGTACCTGCATAAACATAATCCAGATGAGTGTTCCTTCAAAGAAGATTTATTACAAAATACCATGAAAATAATGCAGGTGGGAAAAGCTGTACGTAATCCAATGTGTGAAAACTATGTACAATGGTTAGGACAATGTTACAATGAAGGAATTGTACGAAGGATGAATTTGGGTATAATTTCTTTAATTTGGTTAGATGATTATGATAAAACGTGTTCTTTATATAAAGCTGTTTGTCCTTACTTAAAAATACAATATTTAACATTTTATCAAAGAGTAGTAGATATTGGATTTTTAGATAAATGGTGGATTTTAGAAAACAAAATGGAAGATTATGATGTAAATGAAGCAGAATTTAGTAATGTAACACATGAATAAAATAGCTAATTCAGAATAAATTTAAAAATATCTTTACTACCATGAGTGTCATTAACACTAGAACTACCACACCAGTCAAAATGACTGGTTTATACAATTTTATTTTAAAATTTCTATTTCATGTTATAATTTTTTCCCCGCAACGATGCAATGACTTTTACAGTGATAACTAAAGAAATAATATGATGAATTTTATTTTATTTTTATTTATTAAACGTCAAAATAATTTTGGTAGAAATAACTTCGTCTTAACTGTCGGTAGTATTCTAGTGTTAAAGATTAGAAAAAGTTACTTATAAAAAATGAAAAATGCAAATTTGTAATAAATACAAGTGAAAATTAATAATTTTTATTGATTTTCTCCAAATCAAAATAATTCTATCTATTAATATTTAATTCTATACTTTAAATGAACTAATACACAAATTTTAAAACATAATGCTTTATTATAAACATTTATAAATATTAAAATTTGATATCAAAAATATACTATGTTGGTATTAAAACATAAAATATTTTTCATCACATTATATTTTGATCACAAAATTATTGAGTATGTTTTTTTGAATATGATTTTTCTTAATATATTCTATTTTCCTGATAATTTCTATTTTAAAATATCACGAATGTCGTTTGTACTTTTTTTTTAAATAATTTGTTATTAATTCTTTACAAAGTGTTAAATTTTATGTATATATTATGTACTACTTGATTCTCTTTTACTTAGTACTACATATTCTTCTAAACTTTGGTAGGAAAAATAACAGTTTATACATAGCATTCTAAAATCAATTCTTCTTTTGTCCATGTCTACAAGACAAAAGCTTACGATAAAAGCACTTAAGTTTCTGAAATAAAGAAATTGATATGAATTATTATTCAAACATCAAGTAATATTATAATAACTTACCTCGAATATAAATAATAGCTGTACGACAAGGAATGTAAATCATCATATTATTTGAATAATCGGAATACGGTTCTGGTTTGGTAAAATGTTGTACATTAGTATCAACACGGCTTTCTCCACCAAAATCTTTGTCATCACTACATAAGAGAATTTTATATGTTCCTGCAGTTTTTACTCCAATAGTATAATCAGGAAATGACTTGACTGGATGAAAATTAAATACAAATATAAGGTCTGCTCGATCGAAAACAATTACTTTGTCCTCTTCGTGTTTCCAACTTACATATGCCTATAAAAAGTTCACATATTTTTATTAGTGGAGTCAATACATGTAAATATTTTTATTTAGATCTTACAGGCTGAGCATGTAGCCATCCATATTTTTCTTCAAGAGTATTTACGGCTCTATCCCAATTGTTCATAAATTTGTATTTTAGTAACTCATCATCTACTAAATTCCACTGCCTCCTAGCATAGTGGTAACTATTTGCGTTACCAGCTCGTGGAAAATCCAACCATTCAGGATGACCAAATTCATTACCTAACAATTTAAGAAGTTTATAAAAGTTTATAACTAAAATATTGAAAATTTTAGTTACAAAAATATAATTTTTAAAACTAACCCATAAAATTTAAATAAGCTTCGCCTCCTA